>JAUMHE010000043.1:17745771-17761018 GCA_032359235.1 Enteromius mattozi | reverse complement strand
ATATTTATGACCGATTGTTTCGCTAGATAGGGCCCTTATTCATCGTCTGGTATCCCTTTGAAGCTGTACTGAAACTGTAATTTTGATCTTCAACCGTCTGAAGTCCATTCAAGTGCACTGTGTGGATTTAAATTCTGGAATGTTTTCATTTTTCATCAAAAACCTAAATTTCTTTTCGACTGAAGAAAGAAATACATAAACATCTTGAATGACATGGGGGTGAGTAAATGATCAGGCGATTTTAATATGAAAGTGAACTAATCCTTTAAATACAGTGTAAGATACTATTCCAGAATTATCCTCTTCCAGTCAACTAATGAATGCAACAACTTCTGTTTTTTGGAAATGACCCATAGGATAAAACTGTGCCACAAACTAAAGCAATTTTCTAACACACTATTCCACTGGCATTATTACACATGCATAATCATTGTTTTAAAGTGCCTTACACCATGAGGATGCTACAAAATGTAAACATCTCACCTCTGTGTTCAGTGGCCATTTCATGTGGCTCACGTGACTTTGTAGTAATTGTGAATTACTAAATGCAGTTTTATGAATATTATGATAGAAGCATGTTGATAATGAGCTAGCCTGGCTGGGCTGTAACATGCAACAGTAGTGCCAACTACCGTTTATACCATGGTGCATCCACAGCAATTAAAAAATACAGTCTACTGCGCAAACTGTATGGCAGATGAGTGCATCTATTGTAAACAGCTTAAATAATTACAATGGGAGTAATTTAGTCTCTGTCTAATGTAAACAGTTTAATTGCAAGTTGTTTCGCTTTTTTTTGCCATGCAAAGTCACATCTTGGCATATAGAATTCATCTTTTGTTCAGTCCTTTTTTGTTTCCAGGATTCTTTGATGAAAAGAGTATTCAAAAGTACAGTATTTTTTGATACAGAAATATTTAGTGACATTGTAAATAACTATACCTTTACATCTGATCAATTATTATTGTCTTTGCTGAATAAAAGTCTTTTCAAACTTCAAACATTCGTGTTTTTTTTTTTGTTTTTTTTTTAAACAATAGTTTTGACTGTGGATCATCAAACCAATTTATACCTTTTTTATTTTATTTTATTTTATTTTTTTTTGTGGTTTGAGTTTAATGTAAATTGTGTTAAATCTAACTGAATCCATCAAATTCCTGATAAAACTCACATGAAATACTGGATTGTGGGTCCCACTTTATATTAAGTGGCTTTATAATGTGTACTTATATTTAAATTAATAATCTGATACAGTGCACTCATTGTGTACGTATATATTTTTTACACATTGTACTTATATTTTAAAACTACATATAATTACATCTGTAATTACATTTAGAATTACACTGTTGACCCATACCTTAAATCGTAACTCACTCTTAAGCATACCCAAACCTAACCCATATCCCACCATAGCAGCAAAAGTATTTTGTAATAAAATATGAACACAATAAGTAAATTTCACTTATTTTTTGATGTAAGTACATAGTAGTTAAGGTCACCTAATATAAAATGTGACCATACTGTGAAACAAAAGCAACTACATTAGTACTGTACATGTAATACATTTCTAAGTTGAATTTCCAACCAAAACAGGTCATGATGTACACTGATTAAATTATCATACTGCACCATATGTTTTCATCACACCAAAGAGAACACATTTTCCACTTGTTTCAGCATTATAAAATAATTATTATATAAAATAAGTGTGTTCGGCCCTTGAGGTTGAGGACGTTTTGTTGCCCCTAAGCCTTCCAAAGTATAGCCCAGCTCGGGCTGTTTTTTAAAAAGCCTCCAAAATCATTACAACAGTACAGTGTCATCTAATCAGTCAGCCAGATCCCAGGATTCTGATATAATAACATTAATAAAAAATACAATCTTCTTCATATTCCAAGCATCTTTTTTGTCTTTTGCCCAAGGACTCAAATAATTACCAAGGGGCTACAGCGGGCAGCCATCTCGCATATCAGCTCTGATTGTAAATATTTCATTACAGGAAGACGTGTAGAGTGCTTTAGGCTAACTCATGAAGTGACAGGCCCAGTGAGGCCACACCATCAATAAAAGCTGAAATTTTTATTATGAATGCACAGTGATGTGGCGCAAGGGACCGTGGGCTTGACAGACTCTGGAGGTCCAGATAATACTGTAAAACATGATTAACGCCTTATCCGCAAAGACTTCATGGGAAGCAAAAATATTTTAGAGTTAGAAATGCAATTTTTTGAATACAGTTCCTATGTATGCTGTAACGAAGGTACCGAGGGCCGTGTGGGATCCAAATGCAAAGGCTTTATTCAAAAAACGTAGTCAACAGGCAGGGTAAAACACCAGCAAAACAGAACAATCCAGGCAAGGCAAAAGAGTATATCAGATAGCAAAGCAAAGGTCAGGGCAGGCAGCAAAACACTCAAAAACTAGAAAACAGTCCAAGGTCAAAACACACTGAAACAAGGGAACAAGAAAACAAGGAATAGGCTAAACAATAATCAGCATAAGAGAGAGGGTGAAGGCTTCTTTTATGCTAGACAGAGGGGAACACAAGACAGAACCAACCAATGAGAATGAGATACATGAAACTAGGGAACAATTGGAACATGACACATGCAACCAATGGACCAATGGGGACATAACACACAGACAGGGGTGACACACATAACAGTCCAGGGTGGAGTGCCCTCTGGAGGAGCTTGAGGGCACTCTGGCTGGTGATCGTGACACATGCATATGTATGCGTAGTTAAATAGTGAAATCAAAATAAAACCAAACCAGCATGTACGGTACAAATTAGGCTTAAAAACACCATGGTTATATTGAAGTACTTTTCGTAAAGACTATTATAAAAGTTGCATTGTTCTTTTTAAATGCTCCATACTTCCTTGTGTTTAAGACATGTTACCTAGTAATCGTTTCTGAAACATCAATAACCCATTACTTGAAAGCAGTCGAATATCCTTTGAAAAAGTCCTGTTGAACCAAATAAGAGAAAATTTTGTATTCTACTGCTCTTATGCAAACTGTATGTATAATTAAAAGCTCCTGAAAGCAGGTCTTGCTGTCTCTCGTTAATCAATTAAAAGCAAATTAGTGTCTGTACTTAATGAATCCCTGCCACTGAAATGTGGTAGGTGTTGAAAAATATAATAAATAAGAATGGGTAAGTAATAGACGAAGTGAGAGGTGAGAAGAATGGTAAAAATTAGATGCAGAGTGTCTGTCTACTGATGTGTCAAAGAGAGAGATTCCTATTATATTCTATTTCCATTAGTTTGTAAGTGGTGCTTGCTAGGGCACAATAAATGGGCAACTTAAAAATTAATCATAAGGATTACATTTAGGGATCAGAATATCATAGAAATCTTGGAGTAGGCTCTTTTGACTCAGGTCAATAAGCAAATAATTCTAGCTATGTCCACATTAATATGAATGCATTTTAAAAATGAATCCTTTATCACTGTTTAGGCCTTTGTTCAGTGTTTTTTTGTGTGTGAAAATTTAGCTTTTTTTTTAGATGCTTTCCCAAGTAAGTACATTTGAAGCTATGTTCAGAGCCAGTTGTAAATTCTCAAAGAACTGGCCGAGGTGAAGCTGCTTATCACTATATTGCACTCCTGGAAAAAGTTCTCAGCCAATCAGAATTTGTTTCTGTTGTATATAACTTTATACTTCAAGCGCGTTGCATTGTCAACAATCATGCCAATAAAGCTTTGTAGTCTGAGACAAAGTGACAGATAAGCAGAAAAGCAGTGAGACAGAAATGGTCTTAGACCCATACTGTATTTCCAGTTTCTTTTGATTCAAAGTGAGTATGTTTTTATTCAGCACCATCTGTACTGTTCCACAGATCATTGTCTTACCCTCCCCCGTCTCTCTCTTTCTCTGTGCTGAGATATCATTGATATTGAAGGCCAGATGAGACCATGAACCAGTCTAAGATACAGTCAGTGGTGCTTGTTGTATCACAGGAAATTAGCTGTGCAGGAGATTTGTCCTATAGCAGATGAGAGAAAGACAGAAAATTACAAGCATGATTGACAGACAAACAAGAATGAAAGACAGCTGCTGTCTGTCCTATTCCTGTTTGACCACCTCACCTCCTCTTTTGCTTTCTGTAACAAATGCATTGTGCCTGCATCATCTCTCTTACCGAATCATTTGCATTTTCATTCCTCAGAAATATAACGGATGGCAATTTCAGGTAAAGGTCACAATAAAATCAACCTGCTGTATCTCCACATATCAGTGTCTTCCAGGATAAATGCCCCTCGCTCTGCTGCCTGCAACCATTGCATTCGGGGTCCATGCTAACAAGGCAAACCTTAACCCCTTGGTTGCTGCACTGTGTTTCACTTCAGGGATTTCTGGTTATGTTTAGGTTAGGATGCTGACTATGAAGACAGTAGATAACGAGACAGCGCACTTGGTTCTGGAACAGAAACATGGTTTCAGTAGCTGGTGAGTGATTGAGATGAAGGACCAGCTCTGCAATACACTGTGTGTGTGTGTGTGTGAAAATGGTATTCAGTCTTCAATCTCTGAGTGACAGCTGCTGTGCAGAAAGACAAGCCAGAGCTGATGATGTTGGAGCCATGACACTGGTGAAATAGCAATGGTGTGCTGTTGAGAAATGAGAGATATTTGCATGAAATATTTGCAGTATTTGAAAGAACATCAATTACAAATATTGCAAATTTCATATTGTATATTTTATACCTATGCATATAAAGAAAAAATAAAAATTGTCATATTTAAAACACAAAAAGCACAAAATAAACATGAATGAATATCAGCAAATATTTTATTTAAAGCATAAAAAGTCATCATTAAACAAGTCCATTGGAGTTAATCTATTTTCCTGTCTAATTTGCTTGTCAGACAAAATGCCGTATTTAGTGTTATGGTTAGTCAAATCTCCTGTCATCCTGTCCTTCCTACGAAAGGTCAATTTGAGACTACTTTTGCCCTCATTTCATGTTAAATGCAGCTGTACCACTTATCCTATTTCACTGAGCTCTTCTTAGTGCATTGCCAGTTCCTTTGAGATCATATGACATCTATAAGAGTTGAAGCAGATTGTTTGTAGGCTACATCAAAAAAGCAGCTGAGACTGGAAATGAAAGAACGGCTTTCATTTAAATTGCCTTTCTGCTCCTTGTCTCTCAATGTGTGAAACACTCCAGCTTTTGAAAATCAGGTTTTTGGTGCACAGTAATTGTTCGGACTGGTTAGCTGTATGAAAATAAGCGATCAGTTTTGTATCTTTGATTTGGTGGCAGCCGCGGTAATACACGTTCATTTGCGCTCATCTTCGAAGTGACAATAGAGGAAATTGTTGAACAGATTGATGTCAACAGGGGACACATTTTTTTAAAAAAACCAACAAACCACAGGAAGATGTGCCAAATCAATTCAGAAATATTGCTTCATTTCATTCCCTCGCTTGTCAGAGTCTCACACCTTGTTTTTATGACTGATTTACATGACTCTTGCATCATTGACGCACGGCGGGCGCGCACTGAATGCGATGCTGATAATAATCGAGCCAATGGCCTGTGAATGACAATAGCAAAAGATGGACTGTGATCAGAGAGATTTTCCCTGTTTGTTATGGAATCCGTGCACCGTAGGCTGATTTTCAAACGGCATACTGCGGGCTCCATCTGCCAGAGAGACTAAAGGACTGGCACCATTTTCGTTCTCTGGTTGGGCTGTTAACTTGTCACGGGCAAAGCTGTCTCACAGAAACAAGAGGACGAAATGGGAGAAAAAGCAGCATCCAACAGTGTTAAAAGCAATTACAGGTGGAGGAGATCTCAGAAAAGGGCGCCTGAGATGATAACAGTTCAGTTTATACTACGTTTGATGTGCGTGTGTGGGATTGCGTGTTAATTTAAAGCTTTCTGATGGCTTGTTCTTCCAGCAGGGTTCACAGTGTTTAGATGATGTTCCCACGCTAAGTGCTTGCATATTAATGTTGGGTATAAAAGTGCAGGAGAATTGAGGAAGATGTCAGAGCCACATTGAAGGCCTTGTGTAAAGGAAGCTGTGGAAAAATGCTAAATCCTTCAGGTGGGTGAGAAATTAGCTGATACCTTGAATGCATTCATTACATTTTAGCTTATGGAGTTGTGTGTGTTTTCATTATGGATGTGTGGGAGAATATAAATGCATTCATGTGCTTTCAAAAAAAGGCCTGAAACTACTCAGCTTGAACACATCCAGCTTCACCAGCACAATTGCAAATGTCATTGCGTTCCAAAATGTGTTAGATACAAATAATCATAGCCTTCTCAGCATCAGCATTATTGAGTAAACTGTCTTCTTGTACAGTCACTTCTTGCTTTTAAAGACAACTACTGACATGACACAATAACAGGTTTCATCTGGGTTATTGGCACAGACATTTAAAGATAACTCTGTCACCACCTTGGGGATAGTCACCAGCCCATGACATTACTGAATATTTAATATAGTGCTACATGGATGACATATTTTTGCTGCATATTTTTGTAGGCCAATAAAACTAGCAAATTTGTGTTTTGTTTTTAGCACTGGAGTAACAATGCTGAAAATTCAGCTTTGCCATCACAGGAATACATTACATTTTAAAATCTATTAAAATAATAAACAGTTATTTTTCCTTGTAAAATTTTAGCTTTTACCTTTTTTAATGTATTTTTGATCAAATAAATGCAGTCTAGGTGAGTGTAAGTGAAAAAAAGTCTAACTAGTTCCAAACTTTTAAAGGGGTCATATGATGCGATTACAAGTTTTCCTTTCTCTTTGGAGTGTTACAAACTGTTAGTGCATAGATAAGATCCATAAAGTTGCAAAGGCTGAAGTTTCAAAACCAAAGAGAGTCATGGTGTGGGTTTATTTTCATAACACTGCTCAAATGTTTACGCAAAGAAAGATGGTGGAACTATAATTCTCGCTGTAGTATTTTTGCCGGCGCAATGTTCTGGATGCGTTGTTTGTCGTTGTGAAAGTAAAACTACATTGGACACAACTAGAAATCAGTGGTCAAAGTTGTATTCACAACACTGTTCCAGAACAGTTTAACACAAATATTAGAGTGTGTTCAGCACATTTACAGAGGACTGATTCATTAACCTGCAGCCTATGCTGGCTGTGCGCAGAGACTATAAAGTGAGGCAATTCCAACTCTGCAAGAACAGTCTGGCGCTTCTGACTCACGGTCTTCAAGTAAGTTATGTTTTCTTATTAAAAGAGCCTGTTACTTACTATTCAAACGTGAGTTTTGAGCAGTGAAGGGTAGTGCTTGTTGTTTGTCGTTTCTCAGATCACAAATGCAGATGTTTTTATGTTTACGAAGCACAATGCAACGCGACATGTAAAAAGACAGAACTAAGTCATTAAAATCAGTAATTAGGTATGTCACTAGATGCAACAAATGCCACCTCTGTAATGGCTTTTATTGTTTTTGTGTCATAGCGCCATGACACAGCATCATGTTATGGTGAGGGGCTTAAGAAACCCATCACATGCTTAAGGGAATTCGGCCAATCAAACCTAAACCCACATAAACACACAAACAAAAAAAAGAAAAAAAAAAAAAGAAAAGAAAGAAATAGGGTTAGTGTATTCTGTGGATGCATTTTTGTACAGACCGTGATTCTGTCCTAAAGGAGAGAATGACAGACAGAAAAAGTGAAGACTAGAGAAATAAAGTCATAAAGAGAGAGGGAGGTGTGAGAGATCTTGCTGTTGTTCAAGAAATATTACAGTTTAAGAGTGTTGACTCATTTACATCAGAACAAAACAGACAGCAGCTTGACAGCAAGAAAGGGACATCTGCCCTCATATGTAGACTGATATTTCCCTCTGCGAGCACAGACTTCAGTCAGACAGAAATGAGGTTCTGTTTTCATGTGCCTCAGTAGGGGTGGAGGAGTTTTCATCCAACAGAAGTGTGATTATGTCACTGAAACTCCTGATATTACTTTTGCTTATTGAGTTCTGTTTCATATGAGCGCTCAAATGAGCCTTTCCTTGATCAAAGTTTGACTCACCACAAAATCAACATGAAGTTTTATCAAACCTCAGAAGTATAAAAACATACATTCACCATCTCCTCCCCCTCTTTTTAATAAGGCAAATAAAGCACAGAACATGATCAATAATCAATTAAACATAAGTATAAAACATCCAACCATTGTAGCTTTTTAAAGCACCCAGGTACTATGGAACCGTGTTAGCTAAACAAGATGAGTATTACCATACTGACTCGCCTCATCCATCATGGCTGTCTCATCCTATCAGAGAGCAGGATCTCAAATTGATCTGCCCAATAAATGTTTAGAAATTTCACTTTCTCTCTTTGCGTTTCATTTTTACTCAGGGCTCTATTAGTCCACTAAATTAGTCCGGTTTTGCATTGCCAGAGGTTACCGGTATGGAAAAGTGAAGAGCAAATGAAGAATTCTAATGTTACTTTACATGGTTGATTGTCAGCTAATAAATCTCATTTCAACCTGAAAAATATTGAAAGAGACAGTTAGATGTGGTAGACCACCTATAGAAAAACTAACAAAACTGATACAAAACATTTTTACATCTAAATACCAATTTATATATTGTAAAGATAGTATAAAATGTGATTATTAATACTGTTGATTAAAAACAAAGTATACAATTGGTTTACAAAGAAAAAATATATAAGGATTAGTTTATAGTAACAGGAAAAGACAAATAAAACTTAAAATAAATAAATGAAAACCGGTGTTAATAAATGAAAAGGACCATTTTTAAATATAAAGACCCATTTTTACAATTTTATTTTTTTAGCTTTCAGCTTTTTATAAAAGCCTTTTATTAAGAAAAGTTTGCCATGCATTCCTTTCAAAGGTTTGTATATTTCTGCATTTGATTAAACTTAATTGTTTGGGTATGCATCTACAGCTGTAGCTGCGCTTTGTGATTGATAAACATCCGCCATGTTTTGATCACCAGCTCATTTGATTCGTGTCGCCTCTGGCGACCTATGCAACAGATCGATTGTATGTATGTGACTTCAAAAGTATAAACACCCCCTCATAAACCTGACACGTTAGTTTGATGTGTGACACCTCTGTCGTCTTCGCTGACTGATGTCTTTCATCACACACACCGGTGCTCTGATATCCACATCCTGTTTTCATATTGAACCTGTCTTAACAGATCCCTTTGATGGATGATGCCAAATAAAACAGATAGAGTTCAGCGCCGGCTCACTTTGCGAGTTAGATTCATCCCTACTCCGTTTCCTCTAATTAAGCCAAGGAAATATTAAACGCGCCTCTTTTGACTTGACGGAGAGTAAACAGCTTGTGTTTGTTAATAGCGGCTTGTTAAAATTTTGCATGGGCAGATTATCGCAACTTCAACAAAGCGCTGCTGGACAGCAAGTTCATACCACTCCACACGCCACATGCAGCTTCACCAGCCCATAGTTTTTTATTTATTTTACTAATATGTTGTCAATATGCAGAGACACATGGCATTTGAGCAATCTGTAAAGCCGTCTTATAATCCCCCGAATCATCTGCAACAAATAGCGTAACCTACCGCAGCTGCATGTGTTTACGGCATTGGCAACATGCTATGGCAAGAGAGGAATGTGTATTTTCATCGAGAGCATGGATGGATTTGCATGAAATAATTTGGCTTTTTTTTCATACACATATACATATTGTGTCAAACTCTGATGCGACTGTTTTGGTCATTGCTACTTAGAAGAAAGTTCAAAGTACAAATCACTGTCCACAAGCCGTTGATTACAAACTGTTTGCTTAGAAAATAAATGTCCAAATCGCTCATTTGTTGGCCTGATGGACAGTCATTGCGCTAACCAAGAGGTCTGAGAAACACACACACTCAGAGTCATCAAAAGCTCTTTGCAGTTTACTGTGCAGTTTTGCTAAAGCTAATGATTTCAGCTTGTCATTTTGTTTCTAAAGACAGAGCCAGACAGAAACGGACTTTGTGTAATGGCTTGATCTCTTTTCCCAACCTATGAAAACAGCTGTCATGTTCTATTTACATTTCAAACTGACTGTCTTATTAAAGAGTGATCAGGTCATAGGTTGCTTTACTTTGAACTAAGCTGACAAAAACTAAAAAATGACTGAGCCATTTGAGTAATGAGTTGGTAAACGCGTTTGGTAAAAAAATAATTGTACAAAATGTTTGCAAACACCATTTCGCCACAGTTTCAAAGAGAAATGTCCACTGAGTGGCACTTAAACACAGGTTCAATACGTGAACCCTGGAACATTGTTATTACTTTGATATAGGTATGTATTGCAGTGGTTCAGAATTGAAATATCTGTGGACTGTTGCTAAAAATTAATGCTTTATCATGTTGGAAATATTCCCTACACCAAACCCAACCCTAAACCTTCCCAATAGTGTTAACAAATGCAAAACTGATATTAAAATGCATTTGTTGATTCCACCATGCCATTTTAACTTCCTTTTACAAAGATTTGAACTGTTTTGTCAAAGCGCAGTTATACAGGATTCGAACTGGAGCTTCTTGCCTCTCAAGTACATCTTTGTACTCTGTGAGCTACCGAACAAACTTGGCGTCTATGAAAACCCATAGATAGGGAGCTGAATAGTTGTAATGCTAATGTTGAAAATCATAAAATGTCAAATATCCCAGCATATTAATATATTTTTGAAGTCATAACATAATATTCTTCCAGTAATTGTGTGAGAATTACTCTTTACATTTGTGTGAAAAGGAATAAAAGGTGTAAGAGTTTTACTGCCTCTAGTGTTAATTTCTTTTGGAAACTGCAGTGATATGTACTTGTTTGTACATATTTTGTGTCTTGCTAAAAAGCGCACAGAGGTACGTTTATGCCATAAGACCAGGTAGCTAAAATCACAAATGTATTTTATTTTAAAATATTTATTTAAAATTAATACTTTTGTTCAGCAAGAATACCAGAATATAAAAATTCTGCATTCTATTTAATTCTGCAGCACTTTTTTTAAAAACATCATATATTGTGTACAGTACTGTATATATATGACTCTGGACCTGTGACCACAAACTCATCATCTAAGCTCACAGGAGCTTACTGGTTTGACTCTGACAGTCATGACGTAGCGCACCTGTCTATGACACAGGTGTCGGTTCGAGCCCTTGGGTCATGAACTGGCTGAGAAGAGGTTTAGGCTGTCATCTATATTATCTGAGCGGCGCTGGGTCAAACACCATGCTCCTGTGACAGGAGACAGAAGGATCAGTGCAAATCTCTGAATCACGATTACCTTAAACTCAGGGCTGAAGAGACATACTCAAATCTGTTGACTTTTATCTTCTGTGGAAAGCTCACTGCTTGTGTCCCATCTCTCTCTCTCTCTCTCTCTCTGTGTTGATCGACAGGTGCGTGCTTGGCAGGGTCAGGAGGTTGAGGCGGTCCAGGTGTGGGTTCAGCGATGCATGTGCTCCTGAGAGAGTTCATGCTCAGTCTTTCAGAGGCTACCAAGGCTATAAAACACCACTCCAGCCTTTGCTTTGCTGTTTGTTGACTGTTTACAATCTTTTTTCTTCCTCTAACATCAAACTCTCCACCACAATCCCCTTGATGTCTCCCATTCCTCACAATCCTCTTATCTGTGAAGAAACATTTTAAAGTGGAAGACATTAGAAAACCACAGACGATTACAGAATCAATTTAATAAGAGGAGCATTTTTAATTAGCAGTAGGTATGTTTATGTGCACTAATTTGTCAATCAAAATGAATCCAATCTGCATATGAACTGTAAAAATTGGTGTATATTTTTCTGAAGAGCTATTTAAACAAATATTTATAAAATAATCAGTGTCACTACTACTTTGTTCATAAGATATAAGATGTAAATAAACATACTCTTATCTTATGTGCTAATTCATACAAATTTGTATGACCTCACTCGTATGATTTTGTATGATTTGTTTAAAACCCAGTGACAGATAGGTTTAAGGGCGGGGTTAGGTGTAGATCATTTGTACAAATTCATACAAATTGGCAACTTGTAAAATATGTACGATTTAGCAAAAATCGTACGAGTGAGGTCGTACTAATTTGTATGAATTAGCCACCTCGTATGATATGTACGAATTGCTGTATCAGGCTCCACAGCACTTTACATGTGTGCAAGGCATATTTGATTTGCGTTTTAGGGTTTACATGCTTTTTTTCTGTTGATCAGTGTATATGAGGTTTATACTAGCTCTTTCCATCTAGTTAAAATTTCATTTGAATCAAGCTCAATTGGCTCAGTGAAAGCTTTTTTGTCCAACTGGGCCATCAATCCTATTAAAAATGACCATTTGGATGCATGGAAACGTTGAAGGGATAGATCATAATGTGGGTGACCAAACAGTTGATGGTATTGATTTTTTCCATACTATAGAAGTCAATGGCTACCATTAACACTTTGGTTACCCACATTCCCCAAAATAGCTTCTTTTGAACTCAACAGAAGACAAAATTTGTACAGGTTTGACATAAGAGTAAGTAAAAGAATTTAAGAAATTTTGCTCAAACTGTACTTTTAATAGTGTTTGGAAGAAAACATTGTGTGAGATTTTTTGTAATGCATGTAAAGCACTTCATCCAAGTTACTTTTTTATATAAGTTATTTTTCTATTTATTAAATTTTAAATCAAATGCAACTGAATGCATTTGCTTTGTTTAAGAAAAACAGAATTATTTTTAGAATTGTAATTATGAAAGCATTGTAGGAGTAGTTGTATGTATGTGTTTTAGCTCACCTACCTGTAGATATTTATGCACATTGTTTATTACTAATATTTATTAAATAATTATCTTTTTATGTATTTATTTATTTATTTTGTAAAAGAAATGACACTGGGTGATATTTCCTGTGAATATGCTGTGAGTAAATACATTTATGCTGCATTTAAAAGCACTGTGGTATGGCCTATAGCCTATGTATGCAGTCAATGCCTGGGGGATAAACACTAAAAAAAACTCTTCCAGTGTAAAAAATAAAAATGTCTGCAAGCCAAGCAAAGTGCTTCTGCTCTAGAGGACAGAAAATCTGAGAGAGTGAAAATACAAAAGAGTAGTGCAAACCTTAACACATTATTTTCCATAAAAATGCAACATTATTAGTTACTTTTTATGAAGAGTAACGCCATATTTCATTGCATTACTTTTAAAAGTACAGTTCCCCACACTTAATTAGTGAACTTAAAATTCCCATACCCATCAGCACCGTGACAGACTCGACGAGGCACCTTAAAGTCAGACCTTGCCACAGTTGCTCATATTCTTAAGTGCATTGTATGACTGACATTTTCCTCGAAGCTCCTTGTCACAGTGTTTTTTTTTCCCTTCAGGTTTGAGACTCTGTAGGTTCGAGGGGTATTAAAATCCTTGACACAACCCGAAGAGGAGAGAGCGGACAGACTGGAAGGGGAAAAGAGTCCCTCATTTGTGAAACGTCACAGACCTGAGACTGAGAAAGATCAGAAAGGGCCCTTTGGGCAGATTAAAAATTCATGATCTCTTCTGAAGCAGAGAAACAGAAGAGAAACCGAATGCGGTTGTGGAGAACGCTGACTCTTCGGCTGAAATGGAGCGTGCCTTTCATCAGTTCTAATGAAGACCCAGAGGGAGAAAGAGAGAGTGAAAGAGAGAGACTTAAGGGTTTGGGACATTCCTATATATCAACAGAGAGCTGTTGAGCTGAAACAATCATCAAGTATTTGAGTCCAGTGCTGTGCTGGCTTCCCGTCTGTCTCCATCGCTTCCTGAGCTCACATTCTAAGGCTCTGCTCCAAGCCTGTCTACTGTCTACATAGGCTGCTTCCTTCTAAGGCAGCATCCTGACCGATGTGAAATGCTCTTCATGGAAAATAACTCACAAATTGCGTTCGTAATGAAAAGTGCACAAGATTCTCACAGCTGAGAATCACATCATTAGCGTATTGCCAAAGTCAAAGGTATAGTTCACCCAATAATTCACCCAAAAATTCTGACATTATAATCATCTTTCATTTTTCTATGAAACACAAAAGATATTGTGAGGAATGTTTGCAATGAAAGTCAGTGGGGTCCAAAATCACACTGAACCTCAGTGACTTTAATTGTATAGAAGAAAAAAAGACATTCTTTAAAATATTTTTGTTTGTGTCCCACACAAGTCAAGATTTTTATTTATGTTCTTGTTCTTGACTAGATAAGATTTTCACTTAGTTATAACAGCAAATTCTGAGAACACCGTATTCATGGAATGTACTTTATATATGATGCTGCCTTACAAGATATTATATTTTACAATAAAACTTAATTTAGCTGCTTAATGTCTAAAAATTGTCTTACAGGTGCTGTCACACAATTAATTAAAACCAAAAATAAAGTTTTTTGTTTACATAATATGTGTGTGTGCTGTATATTTTTATTATGTATAATAAACACACACACACACACACGTGTATATATTTATGAATAATATGTTTATACGTTTATACTATTAATTATATGAATATAAATATTCAGGGCTGTGTAACAAATAGAAATCATTTGTAACATTATAAATGTCTTTAATGTCTCTTTTGATCAATGCAATTCTTTCTTGTTGAATAAAACTAATTACTTTCAAAAAAATCACAGGCTGCATAAAAGATGTCCATATACTTTGATGTGAGATCATAAACAGCCGCTTACCTCACCTCATCTGATGGCCTTCATTTCATTCTTCCCGTCAGTGCTGATGAGGACTGAGACTCATGCTTACGTATTTCCATTAGGAATGGCTGGCCAAACATGTCTGCTCTTTTCCACATCCATCATCTCCCTTTATAAGAATGTAAAGTTGTGACTTGGCACCTAAAACTGGAGAGAAAAAACTGTCAAGAGCAACTGAAGAATAACTTTTTTTTTGTTGCCCACTGAACATTTACTGAATCATTCTGAATTTAAAACAGTATCTGATTCTGATTTTGATATTTTGAACCTGGTACACATTATGTCATACTCCATGTCACAAGTTCCCACTTCCTCATTTATAACCAATACAAAGCATGTTTGGCGTGCTGTCCAGCGAGCAGGCAGAGAGCCCAGCGGACCCCGAACCCTAGGGGATCAACCCCTAGAAGGTGAGGGCTGGGTAGAGCCCGGAGCCCGGCCTGGTCACCGCGTGCCCCCCGGGAGGAGAGTGGAATGGCTATTGGGTAAAGACGGAAGCTGAAGGATAGTGAAATAATACTGGAAA
>JAUMHE010000043.1:17724504-17736537 GCA_032359235.1 Enteromius mattozi | reverse complement strand
AGATAGATAGATAGATAGATAGATAGATAGATAGATACAATCATAGCCTTTTTAAAATTCAGTAAAACAGCTCTGTTGCTCCTGTTAGGCTATACTGCTAGTTACATTTATTTTTATATTTACATGTAGACTTGTTAACCATGCCCTGTATGGTCAGTTAAGTGCATGGAAATTATTCAAGAGCTCTTTGCATATAACTACTCAATTTGCATTTAAAATATCATGAGTCATTTGTTCTTTATTTAAAGACAAAAGAAAAAACGCAAAGTGGCATACCTGTTCCGTCACATTTCAAATCTGTGCATGATATGAATGCATTTAGAGGAACAGCATTCAGGTGACCTTTACACAACCGTATGACTTTATGAATTCTTTACAAAATCCTGATGGAAGTTTCTCTAAACCCCTATTGGGATGCAGAGGCATGCTGTTTATTTCCATTGAAAATCTAATGCAGCGCAGAACTCAGGCAGAGTTAAGCTGTCTACAGGCCCTGCACAAGATACACACAGCTTACTTGTGGATGTTTAAAATGCATCCTGAGAAATGACTTGGAAAGCCAGCGCTATGAAGCTAAAACACTTCTTAAAAGGTATTTGCATGCAATCATTTCTCTACGCACATCACACTGACTTACCAATACTGCTGTTTTCTAGTAAAACATGTTGCACGTCTTACTTGCCTATGTAATTACATTCTGTGTATTTATTGAATCAATTTTTTTTTTATCTATTCTGCAATTTCCTAGTAATAAATAGTTCACCCAAAAATGAAAATTTGCTGAAAATGTATTCACCCTCCAAGATATATATGAATTTATTTTAACAGATTTGGAGAAATTTAGAATTACTTTAGTTGCTCACCAATGGATGCTCTGTGGTGAATGGGTGCCGTCAGAATGAGGGTCTGAACAACTGAAGAAACAATGATCCACAAGTAATCCAAAGCATTGGATAATCTTGCACGGCATAAACTTGTCAAGTGAAAAGCTTCATGTTTGGCAAAAATAAATAAATAAATCCATCATTAAGGCATTTTAAACAGTTTTGGACTATTTTTCTTGACATGTGCATATTTCTCTCTTGATTCGCACTTATATTTTAGTTATATAGATCGATATATTGTGAAAATCATTCAGGACCCAAGTTGAGTTAGTCCATATTTGACCAAAATTTGGGTAAAACAGCTCAATATTGTGTGTGTGTGTATGTAATTTGACCCAGACCAAACTAAATCCAATAAACTGAACTGCCATCCCTGAAAGCCTCATGAAAATGTTTCTTGTGTTTATTAGTTCTTGTAATGCACATGGTGCGGTGTGGACCCGTTTAAGAATCTCTTTGTTTTTATTCACAAATACAGAGGTTTTATCTGCTCCACTGAATCAATAAAGGAGACATTACAAGTCAAGTCTCTCCAGAACACACACACTCTCACACACTCTCCAACGCCATTAATTATCTGTCAGCAAGTATCTTACGTATTCTTTCCCAGCCCTCACAAACACAATTCCCTCCACTTTAATTATATCAATAAAGATAACATATCAATTTAAACAAATGTTTGGGAGAGTGAGCCATGTGGAGAATTATCCATATAAATAGCCATTAAAAATGCATAACTGTCAATTATTGCTCTTGTAGAGTCGCAATTATGCAGTCTCGGTGACCTTGCATCGGTCTTTTCCATTAGGAAGACCTCTCTGAGAAATGAAGTGTCATGTTCCATACGGGGCTCGATCCCATCGGATAATGAAATAAAAGGAAGAGAGGAATAAACACATCTCTAATGAATGCCCTGAGAACTTGGCTGGGAGGCTGAAAGAGAAGTTGTGCATGCTGGGAAAGAGGTCAGCACACCTGGACACGGGCTCATTTGATGTGCAATTCATGTTTGAAATGATCAAGACAATGATCTTGAAATTTATAAGCCAAAATATTAAATAGATAAAATAGGGCAGTTCATTATTGTGACAGATTGCATTGACAAAAAAGTGGTTTTAGAAGGTAGTATAAATAAACATTCTACCAGTTGCCCACACCAATTTGTATTATTCTTATTATTTTATTTAAACATTTTAAGCTATTTTTATAATAAAAAAAAAAAAAAAAAAAAAGAGAGAGAGAGAGAGAATATAACTAAAAATTATAATGTACTGTATATATATTTGGCTAGGCTAAAATTAGGATACAAATATATACTTTAGGGACATGTGTGAATACAGACACAAATTTGACAGAACCAGGGGTGAAAGAACATTGGAGACATAATGAACATAACGGTGATGCTAAAAGTGTTAATTTCTCACCAAAGGTGCATGATTAATGGCAATTGTTATTTAACTGTTGAAACAAGGTAGACACTTTAAGTTAAAAAGGTTGTAGACAGATGTGTAAATAGACACTGCCATGATTGAATAAATTTATACTGCATGATTATAATTATTTATTATTATTATATTTTAATTTATTATATTTAATGTTATTTTATTATAATGCAATGCATTACTTTATAATTAATTTATTTATTTTTTCTGTAGCAGAAAAAAACAAGAAAACAAACTTGCAGTTTGATTATTTAGTAGTAATAAATTATACTTTTTATTATAATTTTATTAAAATTGATAACTAATATAACAACGAATAACACTAAATGAATGTATTAAACTGACATTATTATATATTTTTATTTATTTAAATAAACAAAACACATCCATATTCCAAGAGCCTCTGCGCCAAACACTCTGCATATTGCTATTAATAATACCCTTAAAAACACTCTGGATATTACAGGGGTCACGGTGAACATGCCACAACGCCACCGTTTCCCAGACTATAATTATATAATTATATAACATATAAAATATTTAGTTAATTTAATAATTTATTTATAAATTATAATTTAGTGTTATTAATTTGTTAGTAGTAGTAGTAGTAGTTAGTAATAAATTAGTATTCCCTTATTTCTAGTAATAACTAATACAAAAATTAACAATTTAGCATTAAACTGGCATCCCTAAAATAAACAAAATTAGCATCAAAAAATTTAAAGTAAAATACTAAACTTTTTTTCACCCTAAATTTGTTTTGCATCAATAGTGCAACATCCGAGTTCCAAAAATGGAAGAACTCAAACTCTGCGCTGAACTCCATAAAACACGGAGGAACTCAAAACTCAAAGAACACACCTGAAAGTAAAAAAACACTTCACACATCAGAATAATTTTATCTTTCATATTATATGTTTGTTGCAGTCACACATATACATTCAAAAATCAAAAATCTAACCCCAGACAACACCGTCACTTCTTAATTATTTGATAAACTACGTTGTTTGGGCAGTAATAATTACTAAACCACAGCATAGCTGGACAACTGCATGAATTTAATGCCTCGTTAGTCAAATTATTACTCTAAAAATGTGTTCCTCTTTGCTATCTCTTTCAGCCGTCATTGTACTTGGTAAGCACACCGCTGTTGTTTTCCAGACTCGAGGGTCTCAAGAGCGTCTGTAAACTCTCTAACAGCCCTCACAAACACACACTCCCTTTACAACAGCAGCGGAGCGGCTGCACGTTTGACCCGCAGCTTGCCTCATTATCAAGAGCTCTCTCCCGATGAAGATATCACTCGCTCGACATCAGCTTTTCCAAGGTCTTTATTGAGTGCATTTCAGTACAATAGTTCTCAGAAAGTTACAGTTTCAAACTCTGACATACTCATCACAAGAAACGAGTGTTAACTATACAGCCTCGGTGAGGTGAGGGGGGGCTTTCCTTCGTTCGCTATCTACAAAACAGTGCGAACTACAATCCATGCCATGCTAGTAATATCAACATTCTCTCTCGAACCCTTTGACTCTCTGGCTTTTAGTTTCGGTTGCCTAAAGTAATGCTCCAACACTTTAATATGAAAGTGTGGTTTGAAAAGCAGAAAGTACGATACAAACACGGGCTCGTTCCTACCGGCGGTGTCAGACGACGCCTTTGTTTGTTCCAAACGCGCTTTTTGTTTGCGCTTGTGAAGTCTGAGCCGTGGTAGTGAACACATGCACCGCTCAGACTTCAGTTGGCACGGGAACAGCATCGCCGCTGATCCTCTGCCAAACGCTCACCAGACTCCACAATGTGTCGACACTCCAGGCAAAGAGCGATAAAATTAGACTCAAATCATTTCCGTTCATCCTCTCACTCTCTGCCTGTTCCCTCAACCCTCCGAGAGGAGGAGGAAGAGGAGAATACTCTTGCAAGAGATGAAGATTATCCTCAATTGAGTTGTTGGACATGTGCAAAACGAGAGGTTAAAATAAGAAAAAGAGAGAGACATTCACAATAGAAACAATAGAGTTCATGTACATTTTCAAATATAAATCATGTACTACATCTGTATGGTTGTGTGTTATGATGAAGCTTCAATCTTGTCTGTGCAGATGGTGAAGCGCTGTCACGTGTTTTATTCTATATAGTGATAGATGGATGATGGATATATTGATCAGGATGATTATTTGTCTATTTTGCATGTACACATAACTGATGCATTCAAAAATCTAAAGCTTCTCAATGAACAAAAGTTTGAGGTCAAAAGTAAATCGTTTCAAAATAAGTCTGCTCACCAAGGGCCACTGCTCTTAGTAGATTGTGCTGGTCATTATGTAAATTATATGCCAGGGTCTGTATACTTTAATGTGTGCATTGTTAATAAACCACCCGCAGAATTTTTCACTCAACGCTTTTATGAAATTTTGCTCTAATGCTAATTTGCCCATTTCAGTAAATCTGGCCCCTAGGCTGCATTTACTTGATCAAAAATACAGTAAAAGAAAATTATTTTGTCAACAATTATTATGATTTAATGTAATATATTTACAATTTATTTTAAAATGTAATTTATTCCTGTGATGGCAAAACTAAATTTTCAGCAGCCATTACTCAAGGTCGTTTAAAAAATTATTTCCTTTCCATATATACATGTTATTCTTTTCATTATTGAAGACATTGTGCTGCAGAATATTTTTGTGGAAACGTAATACTTATATATATGTATATATATATATATACACATACACACACACACTGTCACTTTTGGTCATTTAAATGCACCCTTGCTGAATTGCAGTATTATTTATTTAAAAAGTGACCCCAAACTTTTGAGCTTTTGCATATATTAGGGAGATACCAATATCTATTTTTTATTCTGTTTAATAAGTCTTCATTAACATAGAATTAGTAAAATAAAAAAATAGAAAAAAACAAAACAAAAAAACACTCTACCCTGTTCTAGATATTGGCACTTTCCATTTTTCATATTAGTCAACCACTGTTATACTATAAGCCCTCTCTCAACGTCACACACCTAAAAGTCAACATGAAATGCCATTTGCAACCCATTGCACTTCAATATGCAGTAATTACAAGTGAAACAGAATATAATGATGCGGCTTTAACCACCATGATTGGACTGAAAATAACTCATGTGGTTGGAGAGGAGAAGTTAAAAGAATTTGTTAGAAAGAAAATAGGGTCAATTTGTAATTTCATGCCGACTTAATACTCTAATCTATAATGTCTGTAAATTTCTTTTTTCTTCGTTCCCCATTTCTCCTAATTTCTTTCTCAATCCTGCACTCTCTGCCGTTTCTTGCTCTTGTTTTCTCTTTCATTCTCGCTCCAGCTCATTCATCACTCTCTTCAGTCTGTGTGCTGTACCCGCAGGTATCCCAGCATGCTCCGCCCTCCCCAGCGTATCTACGGCTTTAAAAGCACGTCAGCCATTTTTCAGCTGGGCCATACGGCAGGACGCCGGACAGCTTGGTTACGCCCCACCGCGAACGAGCTGGACGCGGGCCATGGCGACGATACCTTGTGATCATTAATTGTGCTGCCTTGATGCAGAGGCAGAGGTGAAGACGTCTTCATCTCATGCTAACGCTTTTATAGAGTCAGACATTATCGCTACTACTGTCGTATGGAGGAACAAATTCACTTTCTTCAATGTAATATAGCTGAGGTGCGTGTATGTGTGTGTACACGCACAAAAAGAATATGGCTCTTGGCAGAAGCTGTAAAAGTGTGTCATCCTTAACAAAGAGCCAATACGCTCTTTGGTTGCCATGGTGAAATTTATTGTAGCCAATTAGGTGCAACACCTACGGTATATCTGCGTGATGGATTGTGTATGTGTGTGTGTGTGTGTTGCACATAGAGAATAACTATAAACCAAGAGTCTCATTAACTTACAGGCAATGTAGTAGCTTATTCATTACACACACACTCACGTCAGGCGAATGAATGGTACAGCTGCTAACCTCTACAAACCGTTATGTTTCAGATCTTACATTGGGGTCCTTTAATGCTAAACCTTATGAGATCCTGTGGAGCTGCTTTTAGCCATTATGACCCCAAAAGCTGGAACATTTTACCAATTACTTTTATATTTATTCATTTGCAACACTTTCTTATCCAAAGCAACTTACAAATGAGGAACGCTGCAAGTGATTTTATCATAAAAGCCAACATATTTGCAGCACACAAAGATTAGGCAAGCTTCCAAACAATAACATTGATTTATTATTATTATTATTATTATTGTTTTTTTACATTTAAATTTACCTTTTATGTTTTTATTATTTTTTACTTATATTTATAAATTTTTTAATAAAATGTTAATATTTTTTGTAACACTTAACAATAAAGTTAACTTAATCAACATAAGTTCATGCATGAACAATCTGACTTTTTTTTCTAGATTAATGTAATATTCAATATGGCTCACTTAATTCATGTTCATTAAATGTTCATATTCATTTATACAACCTGAATGTTTTAGTAGTTGACATTAATCTACATTAATAAATGTTTTAAAAGTATTGGTAAATGTTAGATCATACATATATAATACAGAAATATAATATAAATAACTTGGACTTTATTGTACAGTGTAACCTTTAATAATAATTATTACTATTTACTTTTATATATAATTAATATATTATTATTATTATTATTATTATTATTTTAGATGAGTTTTTAGGTGAGTGTGAGAGTGTCAGCTGTCCATTATATTAATAATAATAATAATAATAATAATAATGTATTAATTATATATACACAATTAAATTATTATTAATTTATTGCTATTATCAATCATCAGATTCTATTTCTCCATGGCAACCAAAAAGGAACAGCCTAAAGCCATCAACAGACTGTGTGTGTTTGTGTGTGTGTGTTACCCAGTGCTCAACTGACTGCTTAAGTAGAATGTGCTCAATGGGGTGGCGTTAGGCATCTGTTCATGAAGGGTCACACAGATGTTCAATCCAGACACACACACAAATAAATGGAGAGCTGATGACACGAAAGAACATGTACCGCATTTAGCAATGTCATCGAGAAGCATCTGGAGCCGAGAGAGTGACTCGGCCTGATAAAAGTGGTGAAGGGCAGCGGTTTCGCAAGTCTCTTCGTTTCCTGCCTGCGACCTTTCCGTTATCTTATCATGTAAACACGTGCTTGGAAACAGATTAGCAATTTTAAAGACCCTGTTAGACCAACATTAGTACAGCTTATTAACAGTGGAACTACATTTAAGTGTACTAGCTAGTTTAGGCGGTGATAATGCACCTTCCCAAGGCTAGTTGACGCATTCAAACACTCTGACACGAAACTAACAAGAACAACTAGAAGAAGTAGAAGAAGAGGTGGAAGAAAGAAAAGCTGTACACGTAAGTGCTCATCAGCGTGGAAACACCTACAATAAACACTGTTTAGTGGCCTGAATGCGTAGCTTTTTTCACCTAAAGTATATCTTTTTAACGCTAGTTTATACACAACTAACTGATATTTACACAACATCGACAGAGTCAGAATTCATCCCAGATTGTTCTTGTGGTGTCACGCTGACTTAAGCGAGTTCGTATCCTGCAGAATCGGCGGTTCTTGTCCAATGCGCAACATTGCCAAAAATGCAAGCGGAAGAAGAGGGTATTTACATACAGGTCCGTTACACTTCACCTTCAATATGAAGGTTTACTCTGAAGATATACTCGTATTTATTTAAAGATATACATAATTTAGCTCGTATGGCCTAGGGATGGGATGCAGGCATACACGATATCCTTTGGCAACGTCAGCCATACCGAGATCGACAGGTAGTGTAAGTGGGAAGCAGTGACGATAGAAGGTTTACAGTGAAAAAAAAAAAGGAAAAATAAGAAGAAAGAAACAACCTTGTAGAAAATGATGCAAGACGTCTCGGAATTTCTGGATAAGCATCGTAAAGGTAATTAATGATGAGAAGTGGACAAAAAGAGTCCGCTTCTTCGGTTTTCCCTGTAAATGTAGCCCGAGGAGACAGACAACTGACGGGATAACAGACGTCCTGCGAGTCCCGGCGGTCCAGTTCCGAACTGGTCTGTTGGATATGGGATAATGGTTCCTCTCCTGAAGCACGTTCTCAGATCAGGATGATAGTCTCTATTCTGGCGCGCTCCGATGGGATTGGGCTCACCCGCTGGTAATTCTTCCGCAAGCTGCCCGGCCCGTCGTCCGGCGCCCCCTGTAGTCATGCCAGCGCTGTGCCCGTCTGGCACTGGGACATCTGCAGGTGCATGGACTGAATGCTGTTGAGAATTTTCTTCTGATGGCCGGCTAGGGTCACACCTATCCTCAACAGATCCCTGCAAACACAAGAAGAACACATAACTACAGTTAGGCCGAGTGTCCACCAGCTGAAAACGCCAGGCGCTCTGCTGAATATGCTCAGCTGTCAGCATCGCAAATGAAATGTTTCTCCAAACTTTATATTTCATAGCAGTATTATGGTAGTTCGGTTTAGAAATATATACTCTGAGACAAACAATATTAACTTCTCCATTGCTGTTCAGCTGTAGTACAGTCGGTAGTCCCGCCCCTTCTCCACTGTGATTGGTTAGCTGACTGAAAAGTGACAGTGATGAGTGCAGCGTTTTATCTAAAGCTTTTGCCAATGTCCGTCGTTATAATCCATATTAACAAACATTGATTATTTTAGCAGTAAAAACTAAAATCCACTAAAATCATTTTACAGAAAAACCTTCACTCCCTGAACAACTCCTGACAGGCACCTCTCCCTGTTAGTAGAGTAATGGTCAGCACATCAAAAGGCCAAGTAAGATCAAGACATGTCTGCTACAGCATGTGATTTTAGGTGACTGTTTCATTGCCTACTTTAAATTACAAAGACAAAAGAGCAACTCTGAATAAACGCTTAATTTACTCCGCTAACCTCCAAGATGAGCCTTTATTCTGAATGAGAACAGCCTGTACTATCAATACACAAACCATTCAAACAACACAAGAGAGAGAGGAACAGCTCAGAGCCCCTACAGGTTATAGATGTGAGAGCAAACAGCATTAACACATGAAAGCTGCTTGCATTTAACTTCCTGTTTATGCGTGGGCTCATACTTATGTTGCTAATTAAGAGTAGACCCTCTCTGTGAGCGGCGGCTGCATTAATCAGAGCGTCAGAGACGCTTCACCTCACAGTACGCTTCCCGCCATGAACAAAACACCAGGAGACGTGTTTTATACATCATTAACAGCATATCCACCTGTTCGCTCGATAGAGACTCAAACAAGTCAAATACATGCACACATACCTTAGCGATTCATACTAATCCTACTGTATGGTTCATGAATCAATATTAAACAAGTTTGCTGAGATATCTGGCCGCCTGGCATTGAGTGATCAATGACTGTCTGGAAATCTGAAACCAGCTTTAATCACCCTTTACACAGACACAACAAACTACCTCACAAAGCATTAGACATCATCTGAAATAAACCAATAATATGACAGGACGGCTGAATAAGACGCATAATTGTTGTAAACATTACGATTTTTGGAACAGATGTTGTTAACAGTGTGATATATAAAAGCCTGTTTAAGAAGAAGTTTAAAACAGGAAATAAAGTTGCAAATATGAGGTCAAAAGTCACAATTTTGGGAAATAAGGTTGTAGTTGGGTGGTTGACTAGCTGTATGACCTGCTGATGGTGTTAGTTCAATCAAGAGCTAGTAGGCCATCTTCACTGATTAATGATTAAAGCCTAAGAAATTAATAGATAGAACTTTAGAAATGGCTAGACTTTCCATTAGCTGCATGGTTCACACTGGTTTAGGATATTGACTAGTTGTATGACCAGAAAATAGGGCCAATTTGTCCATGTCCGTCAACCTGGTTAGAGCTGGTGGACCAAGCTGGTGATGAGCTTGCTAACCTGGATAGTTGACCAGTTTAATTTGCTCAAATTTCAGAACACTTTTGAATGATTACCTACAGTACTTTAACTACCTTAAACTAGCCTGATTTTTCCAATTAGATAGAAACAATGTTTTAAACAGTTTCAAGCTGGTTTAGGTAGTTTATGAGTTGGACGACCAACTTATTAGTTGAATAGTAGTTTATTAGTTGATTAATCCGTTTTTAGGGCCATGTTTGACAGATCATCCAGGGTCATCCTGAATAGAACTACATTCCAAAATATCTTGGACTGGCTGACCAGCTTGACCATCTACTGTGAGTATGGCCTTTTTAAAGAACTTTGACAAATTATGTTAAGAAGTTGTAAAAGTTATTTAGAAAAAGACACTTAAGAGTTCACACTCACTCTGATGTCATCTGGGTGACCAGCTGTAGGGATGTGAAGCCAGAGTTGAGGAAATTGTCTCTGTACTGAGACATCTTAATGGCGGCCAGCCAGTCCTCTACAGAACTAAAGGTAGTGAAGTCTGGGATGGACCTGTCCAACAATGGCTGGGACGGACTGGAGGAGTAGAGAGAAAGGAAAAGAGAGAGTCAAATGCAGGGAGAAAAATAAGAGTTAAACCAATCAAACTTGGTTGTCAAAATTGCTGTCTTTGTAAGGACCACCAAACTCTGGACTAAAAATTTCAAATTTAATATGAAAACATGCTAAATGTTTAGGGTTTGTAAACTTTTTAATATAAATAGAAAAAAATAACAACAAGTATTTTAATAATAATAAAAAAAAAGTTAAATATAATTTATTCCTGTGATGGCAAAGAGGAATTTTCAGCATCATTACTCCAGTCTTCAGCGTTACATGGTCCTTTAGAAATCATTCTAATACTGTATGCTGAAGATGCTGCTTAAGAAAGTGTATTATTATTGATGTTGAAAACAGTTCTGCTGCTTATGGAAGCCTGTTTCTGCCACTGAATAAAAAATTAAAAAATTCTGACTTTTAAAAAATTCTGAATAAAAAATAAAAAGAATTCTGATTTTATATCTCCCAATTGCGAGAAAATAAGTCAGAATTGCAAGTCTGTATCATGCAAATCTGAGAAAAAGTCAGAATTGTGACTTTATTTCTCCAAATTCTTACTGTAACTCAAATTTGTGTGATATAAAGTCGCAATTCTGACTTTTTGTGAGATATAAAAGATTGCGAGTTATAAAGTCCAATTCTGAGTGGAAAAAAGACTAATATATGTTCTCACAATTGTGACTTTATGTCTCGGATTTCTGGCTTTTTAACTCGCAATTTTGACTTTATAACTCACAGTTCTGACTTTATATCTCCCAATTGTGAAAAAAAAGTCAGAATTGCGAGATTTTTATTTTTTTTTCAGGATTCTTTGATGAATAAAAAAGTTCAAAAGAACAACAGTATAACGAAATATTTTGTAACCAGGTAAAAGTCCTTAATATAAAAATATTATTTAAAAAAGACCCAAAATTGTTGCATTAAAAAAGTTTCCACCATAGTAAAAAACAAAAACTGTGTATAATGAGTTGGTTTGACTCACATAGTGGGCATACTGGCGACTGCTTTAAGGCTGGTGGGGTTGCGAATGAGTTTGTCGAGTGTATTGACGATATCCGTGAAGCGAGGCCGAGCATTCCGATCTTTCTGCCAGCAGTCGAGCATCAGCTGGTGGAGAGCAGTGGGACAGTCCATGGGGGGCGGCAGCCTGTAATCCTGCTCTATAGCATTGATCACCTATATACAAACACACACACAGAGACATC
>JAUMHE010000043.1:17700862-17719186 GCA_032359235.1 Enteromius mattozi | reverse complement strand
CACCACATCAAAATCAGATTTTCTTTGCTCTTCTGATTTAAAAGAATTTGTCGTAGTGCAAACAATATACAGTAAATACAAAGCCAAAAATTCCAGCTCACCCAAGACTATATACTAAAACTAAGCTGTAAAAATGGGTCATTCAGAAATCATCACGGTTTTAACATGCAATACATGCAAGGTGCCCTGCTTTGTGTTTAGAAATCTGTCAGGCACAAAACCAGTCATTTTTCAACAGCGAGCACCATGACATACAAAAAGCACAATAACAAATGACCTCTCATGTATAGATATCATAGGAGGATTCAACAGTTTGAACAATGAACAATACTTTGAAGAACTACAATACAAGGCAGTCAGCCAATCACAAAATAGATTATTTGCAATGTCTTAAAGACACAGTAGCAAAAAATACAAAGAAAAGCAAGTGTAACTGTCAAGTTAAACGTCGGTACCTAGTCTAACTTTAGAAAAGGACTTCAGGGAAAATAAAATGCTTTAGAATATACACAAAGAAATTATTATTATCAGATATAAATATATAAAAAATTAGGGATTTGATGATCCTTTCTGCTTGGAATTTCTCTCAACCTTTGTGTTCAGTGACCTGAAAGACTCAATTTCATCTTCATTGATTCTAATATAAGATGGATAGAGACCAGTGTCATACAGGTCACCTTCAATGACCGCTATCTGTGACGAGGCCTGTCACCATAGAGACGGCACATAAACACTGACTTTAGGTTAGTGACAATTACTTTTACATTGAACTCATGTAGTGTGAACATAACAGAACTGAAAAGTAATGTGTAATGCTAAAGTGGCAATGTCGTACACCTATAGCTTGTTTGAAGTGAGGTTAAAAATGGAGGGGGAAAAAGTACATTACCAATAGGGAAATAAAATTAAATAAACAGCTGAATCAGTGAAACATGATAAACACAACAATGTGGTTTATCATTCATTCAGCTTTATAGAAATAGACCCATTTAAAGTAAATATAGTCTCTCTGATGCTCCACTGTCTGTCACTATTTCTGAGCAGCAGTCTCAAAGAACAATGTACATGTATTAAATCTAATAGTGGTGAGTTAAGTCTCGTAAAGTAGTCTTGTGTCTGGTCAAATCACAATAATGTGGTTTATCATTCATTCAGCATTTATAGAAATAGACCCATATGTCTCTCTGATGCTCCACTGTCTGTCACTATTTCTGAGTTGCAGTCTCAAAGAACAATAAAGATTTGTCTCTCAGAGAGGCACATGCTCACAGCAAACACTTGAACGACTGCAGAAGAAAGACACACCACTAGTGTTTAATGTCCCAAACACAAACAATCTGCATCGGAAATGTGCCTGCATGAGGCAAGACAACAGTGGCATATATTTCAATCTGAAAAACTGTGCATATTTTTAAGACAGACAGAGAGAGGAGACTCTCTATCTGTCGATACTTTACATTACTTACAAGTAAAGAAACTTACAGATTGATGGAAAAAAGCATGTAATTTAATATAATATGAAAATATAGGCCCATGCCACACTGATGTCAACAAACCAATAATGCTACAAAGTGAATACTAGATCACCTTGTCTAACTGCTTTTAAATCATAACCCATGGCCATTCGGTTTCTCTGTGGGCCTCACAGATCTAATTTGCTTATATCTCCTACACTTACATTAATTTCAAATTCCAGTCCAATTTATGCTGCATTAACATTAGCAGGCAAATCAGACATCAGGGGAGGTGCTTCAGATAGCAGCAGACTCACTGCGCGTCGCTAACCTTTCGCCCCCTCGTCCCGGTCCCGTACCACCCCGCCACCGCCCAGACGCCCGACGGGGACAGCGCAAATTAAACTACGCTCACCTAATCCTTTATCATCCTTTCCTTCCAATTTCCCATCCAGGATTTTTAATATTAGATTATGACCTTGTCTTTCATAACCAGGTTAAGTATTCTTTTTTTTTTTACCTTGACTGAAACGCTCTTTCTTTTCCTTTGAGAGATCTTTGTGCTTAAATAAAAGAGCGCTTGTTCACCACTGTGTGAGGTTTTCAAGTCCGTCACATGGTGCCGCAGGTCAAAGGTCCAGATAGCATGTTTAAATAATGACAGCTGAGGACGGCGGTGTGGTAAAATGTTGCTCGCACCGCTTCTCTGTTTGATACCCACAGTAACTTGCTAAGCAATCTGCTCACATTTTACAAGAGAGGCAAGAGTCAAGGTTGCATAAACCTATGAAATTGAGACTGACAGTTTAAATTCACTAAAATAAACCATGATAAACGTTGCAGTCCAAATTACATACTAAAAAAAGGCAGATAACACTCTTACTATTCCTCACACTTATTAAAAATCACATAAACATACTTTTAAGGTTAACATATACAGCCTGACCTCACCTCTAGTACTATGGACATAAAGACTAGGCTACCAAAGGGAAAGAAAAAAGAAGACGAGATGTGCAATTACTGTTCCAAGTGATAAAGTGCACGTTTTGGGCAAAAAAAATTCATTTTCTTTAGGAAAAAACATACACTTTTGTGTGTGTGTGTGTGTAATGATGTTTATACTGTACAGACTGTGTGTGGTATTGTCCTACACTGACCCTACACCTAAACCTACCCCTTACAGGAAACTGTGTGCATTTTTAGATTTTATGTTTTTTAAGCCTTTTGAATTACGGGGACACCGAAAATGTCCTCAGAAATCCCCTTCATATTGTAATACCTATGTCATACCCATGTCATTATACAAATTTGAGTCCTCATAAACCACATAAACATGCACACACACACACACACACACACACACAGGGAATGTAATAACTGATGGGCTTATACTGGCTTAGCTACCTGTGACACTTGACATTTATCAAACTACATCAAACACACACAGAGATGCATTTCTCCTCCTTCGTCCTTTCTAAGATGTAATTTAGCAGGTGAACAGACTGTACATGTATTAAATCTGATAGTGGTGAGGTCCTGCATTCTCTTTTCCACAGGCTTTAGTCTCGTAATGTTTACTCACTGAGGTTTATGTTAACAAAAAATGTTTGAAAGGCATATTCGAAGTTTAATTTGAGACCTTTAGTAGAAACTAAGTGTGCCTGAATATTTCACATTGTTCTCAGGGTTATGTTTTGTAAACACTCATACCCACCCACTTTGAGAAATGAAAAGCTTATATTTTTAATTCATTTTTCATATGTTGATTAAATCTGACATTTTAATTTTAAAAAATTGTAAGGGACAGTTTACCCCAAAATGAAAATTCATTAGTTGCCCACCTTACCACCCGAGTGGTTCATGTCATTCCAAACCCATGTAACACAGATTAAGATATTTAGGATGAAATCCAAGAGCTTTCTGACCCTCCCGAGACATCCTTACTATGTTTCTGTGCCTTGATCGTTGTAGTTGAGTTTTTATAATTAATTACAACATTTTTATTTTTGGGTCAACTATGCTTTTAAGAATACCTCACTTTATCACTCCATGCATTCCTTTGGAATTTAACCCATAAGCTTGGCTCTGCTGGAGCTGCATGAACAATCTTGCCAACACTGATCCAACAAAACCAGACAACTACATGATGGTCAGATGAATTCTTCATGTCTCAGGCTAGTTCACACTGCCTTAACAAACCAAGCTGGGCAATGTGAACTAGTTTAACTGACAGGTTGTGACCAGAATAAGCTGTAATGTGAGCCAGTCTTGATGCCGACAGGCAAAAGTCTGGCTGAACGGGACTACACAAGTGCAGAAGATGCTATAGGACATCAGACTTCAACACCTGGAACTGAGGAGACAAGCAAGGGAAAACTGAAGGAATTGAAATGGTGAGTAAACAGAGGAATGAGAGAATGAGCCTGTCACATTCTACACTCCGGCACGCCAAATCGCAACCCTCGGATGGGAGAGGAAGAGGAAGAGGGAAACAGAAAGTGACAGAGAGGAGGGTGGCAGGGCGAGGGGGTGTCACACATTCAGATCCCACCTCAGTGTAAATAGTTTTATTTTCCATTTGCAGCACACACTTGTCATGCTGACAGCGAGAAGGAAATCTGTGTTCATGCTGGGAAAGTGAGGGACATTTCTTTATTTCTTCCCTTTCAATTTCACTCTCTTCTCTGTATCATCTCATCCAAGCCCAAGAACCCTCCAGTTTGGGGTGAGAAACTCTCTGGGTAGAGTTTGTGTGTGTTTTAGTACAAGATTTTTATCTTCAAGTTAGACACAGAACATAAATCAGCTGAAAACAAATTTAAAAAGCAAAATGTCAGAATGACAGACAGGCGGACGGGCAGACGTACTTACAAATGTCTCATCCTCAGAGTCCAGATCGTAATCTGGCTGTACTGCGTGTCCAGACTGAACGACTCAATGTGACTGAGCTGTTTATGTTTTTAATTATTCTATCCATGAACTGACAGACAGAAGGATAGATAAACGAACAGACAGATAGATGGAACAACAGAGTGATAGAGCAATAAATAAAGCAATAGATAGATAGATAGATAGATAGATAGATAGATAAAACTAGTAAACAGAGGCTAAAAGCTGACAAGTGAACAAAAACGGCAAAACCCAGGGGGTAATTAAATCCTCTTTCCATCAGTAAGAAGACAGTGAAGTCACATCAGTATCACACCCCTGTTCACACCTTTGCCGCATATTCCTGTCAATCAACAGTCACCACAGGACATCCTGTTTGTGAATGGCGGCTGCCTTTGTGGCTTAATGAGCTTTCACACGTTTTAAGAGAGACAAAACGTTAGCTAAATATTCCCTGTCTGTCGTCTCGTCTCCTTATCATCCAGCTCACATCTCTGCTCACCAGCACTGAGGAACCACCCGAGTGTAAAAGATGAAATTGTTTGCTTACAATGCATGGGCCATTTCTATGAGAAGTCTGAAGTGAATTTAAAACGCGTTCAATAAAGGATGTGACCCAGGGCTGTTTCTCTCCAATGCGGAGGAAACGGTTGACCCTGCTAAAAGTGCGACTGTCAATGCGACCAGCGCCTTGAAAACCGGCCTGAATACCGAAATCATAACAGGGCCAGATAAGACAGAACAAGACAATGAATTATCAGTAAACCCAGATAATTACGAACCGCGGCACCAAAAATATCACAGCGCTCTGAATAGAGAGTCTTTAAGGAGGCAGGAGAAAATAGTATTTCATATTAATATTAAAGATCCGCAGCACAGGAGGGCTAATGATGCCCTGGATGCCTATTAATGATACATAATAGAGAATTCTGGAAGTCTGAGCGCTCCATTTGGGAGGCAGGCTATTGGAAGTCCAGTCACTTGGCTGTGTTCAATCACATACAGAATTTAAATGCAGTTTTTCCAGGAAATGGTCATGTCCTGTCAGTGAGACAATGCACGATTTCTTTCTGGAGACATTTTGGGGAATAAAAGACAAAGCAGAGAAGAATGAGAAAATAAAACCAAAGCTTGAGGAAATGAGAGGCAATTACAAACGCTCAATACCTGCTTTTTCAATTATTTCGAGCAACAGTGCAAAACATGGCACCTATTGGCTCCTGTTAAAATGAGGTGGTGAGTCTGACGTGCCGGGGCAAATTCTTACCAGTGAGCTGGTGTAGGTGGGGTCAGAGGTGTCTTCCTGGAGATAGCGGGACAGGCCGAAGTCCGACACCTTGCACACGAGATTGCTGTTGACCAGGATGTTGCGGGCGGCCAGGTCTCGGTGGACATAATTCATCTCCGACAGGTACTTCATGCCAGCAGCAATTCCCCTCAGCATTCCCACCAACTGGATCACTGTAAACTGCCCATCATTTTGCTGCCACAAAAAAAAACAACAACAAAAAAAACATGAACATAATTTGCCAAAGCAGGACATTCTCCAGAATACATGACTGACAGAATCGAATTGTTAGTGTTTTTAAAATTAAGATAAAATAAAATAATAATCAAAACATTATTAGAGATATGATAGACAGAAGAGAACAATAAAATTATCAACAGTTACAATAATAGACAGCTTCTACATAGAATAGAACTAGCTAGAACGACAGAACACTTGAACAATAGAAGGATATAAAAGATACAGGATAAATGTGACATCCCACAGACTAACATCTACATTAGAAGCTCTAGTAAGAAATGGTTCAGAGTCTGGAGATTCCCCATAAACTGCTGCTTTATCTCCACTGTATCCTTGATCCAGCTGCAGTCGACTGCAATTAGCGTGAAATCAAACAGCTGCATGTTGCTCTGAGACATGAATGTGCTTTAATCTTTTAGAAACTAATTAATTAATAAAATGATGGTTTCATACAGGAGCAGACCCTTCAATAATTTAAGTTAAACAGCAGCACGGATTAAATATCTTGTGCATGTGCACGATTATAAAAGAGACATTGATTTTCCTTTCTGTGCAGCATTTGTGTTTAATGCTCTTCATCAGTAGCTGTCTGAAACGTGTTTACAGCGCACAGTGGGAGACCTTACAGTTCCTTCGAAACTTCTGTACACAGTCGCCATGTTGCACAAGTGAAAGCTTTGAACCGAACGCACGATAACAAACAGGGGTGGGGGTGTGGATCGATGGCAACGCTACTCGGATGTGGTGGATTTCTAAGCCAACTTCAAAGAGCCCCTTTATTGCGGCACCAGATCAAAGCTAGGGAGAACCAATCCATGAGATTGAAAAAAATGGGCTGAACATCGATTAAGCAGCGTATTTCTCCACACCAGAGGGAAAGAATGAAACAGACAGAAAGAGAGAGAGACAGAGGCTGCTTGTTTTGAATGTTGCACTTACTCTAAGGAAGGAGTCGAGCGCCCCGTTCTCCATGAACTCTGTGACGATCATGACTGGTCGGCTCTTGGTGACCACACCCTCCAGGCGAATGATGTTGGGGTGGTCAAACTGCCCCATGATTGATGCCTCGGACAGGAAGTCGCGCCTCTGCTTCTCAGAATATCCTGCTTTCAGCGTTTTGATGGCAACGTAGATCTCTCTTTTTCCAGGCAGTTTCAGTCGACCTTTATACACCTCCCCAAACTCACCTGAGGCACACAAAGAAGAAAAATGAATAAAAGACTCTTAAAGCTGGTTTGTGCAACTTTTCCAATCTAATTTATACCGTTTACAGTGTTTTAGAATTTGTAGGCAGATTTTTCCAAAACATTGTGACAATCACAATACCAACTTTTTAAGCATGGTTCAATCAGTTGCATTAACATGGATCTGGACTACAATTAGTCCCACAGTATTTCATAATAATAATGATAATTCAGATGTGGTCAAGATGTGGTAGCTTAACAGTGAAGGATCTGGGCTATAATTCACACAAAACTGCAGAAGTACATATATTTCACTGGGGTCAGTCCGACCTGATCTTCAGTAGATTGCCAACCCCAGGTTGCATAATGGAGAGTCTTTTTACAATAACCTCACTGGAGTCAAAACCAAGCTTGATTATATTTGTGTGGCCCCAGAAGTGTTCTAAAATCAATAAAGCTCGAGATGAAATGAGCAAAAATAGTCAAGGATAGAATAAAGAGAAACTTTGTCAACTTTGACTTGAGTTTTACTGCTAAAAGGTTGAGAGTATTTGTTGTGATCTGTGTGAAATCCATATGAGGTGCATCAGTGGATTAACTTCAGCTGTCTGAAGCAGAGCTGACTGTGAGTCATAACACATCTCCCTTGCGACTCGCCGAGAAGACGACCCTCAGGATGCTGCTTGTGTCCTACTTGTGTTTGTGAGGAAATGTAGACGTACAGAGGGCATATAAAAGTTCAGAGAGGTGTATGTGCTTCAAATCAGTCTCAGGGAAATGGCAGTGTAAAGTTGTGTTTTTTTTTACTGTGAATGCTGTTTATTTTCAAGCTTTCGGGCCATAAGGTATTAAGGCGGTCATCTATATCAGTGTCATTCACACAAACACTAAACACCATCACGGTGAGACTCATTAAACTGAAATATGCAATAAACATTAATTTAACAACATTACATGTAACATACAACCCTAATAAACATAACTGATTAGAAAAAACTAAGAATAAACAGTTATTTTAAAGAAAAAACATCAAATTCAAACAACATTTGAAATGCAATGCAGGGAATTTTGGGAATGTCAGTTTACATTTTTTCCCAGTGAATTTTACAGGAATTTACCATTTAACAGTTTTTTACCATAGCATTTTCACAGTTTTTTACCATTAAAATTACAGTAATTTTTTATTGTGCAGCAATAAACAAGCAACACACCTGCTCCGATAACTTCTTCAATCTTGACAGTGGAGACGTCTATTTCCTTGGCGAATTCTCTGACGGCTTCATTAGGATCTTCATAGGTGAAGGGGTCGATGTAGATCTTCATCCCTGGAGATCCTGGCAGGGTCGGGCAGCCCATGGGTGTGTGGCAGTTGGACAGATCTGGCCTCAAAGTGAGTTCTAGAACACAACCGAGTTCCATAAATTACTGAAACACTCTTTTGCATGGCGCTATTAACGGTTTTCATTTCAATTCAGTTGTAAAAACATTATGGTAAATCTATTTTATGATCTAAACAAAAGCAGGTCAAGTCTAAGTACGTTATTAGAAACCATTTTTGTTTTAATGCATTTATCGAAGCAGTAAATAAACAAATCCAAGAGGCAATCTAAAACAGAGTGGATTTATCTGAAATATGAAAATGATTACTGCACCCATCGCCTGATGCTGATGACATCAATAGTTTCTCATAAAACTCTGAAATAAACAGGGCTGTGAATTGATTTAAATAAAGATTCAGAGGCCAAATGATTTTCATGACATCCAGTTCTGTTAACGGTTCAGCATCTGGAATATTGTACTAAAACCACAATGAATTGTAATAATTTATGATGAATAGATTTCACCTCGAAGCTACACTTTCATTTAAATTATATTAGAAAAACATTTTCCAAAAGTTTCCTATTGTTTTTGAAGGAAAAAAGAAAGATATAGTATTAATAAAGTCAAAATGACATTATGACACTATGACAGAATAATCAAGTCAAGAACATTTTGATATATATTATCTTCTTAAAACAATTAAAAACACGTTTGTGTGTATGTATTTATGAATGAACATTGTGGTAGAACATTTTTAAATAATTAATTACACCCTGTATTACTTTGTATCATAATAATGTAATATATTCTATTATTTGTTTATTGTAGTAAATCACTCTAAGTATTTTTGTAATTATTGTTTCTATTGTTATGCAATTGTTAAGTGGAACTGAAATCCAAACCCTAAAAAATATTTCTAACCTCTTTTGCTAGCCATTACAGTGTTTATTCTTTATTCTTTTTCCACTTTTATAAAATTATGGATTCATAGCTTTGAGACTATGACATCATTAAACAGTAGTGGCAACACAAGACAGTTGCAGTGAATCTCTCTCTCTCTCTCTGCTTCTCCAATAGAGCCGAATCAAATTCTCTTCTGCCTTTATCCCCCACAGGACCTCATAAACAGATAACGCAGACACACTATCAAAATGCTCTTCATGGCAGAAGATGAAACTTCATGTGTAAACATCAGTATGTGTGTGTGTGTGTGAGAGAGAGCAAGAGGGGATGCAGAAAGTAATCTTAGAGAATCAGAGAGAACCAGCAACCCACACAAATAAACCAAACATTAAACGAGCTCTAAAAGGAGGTGTTCATATCCGCTGCCCAATAGGAAGAGACCCGAAAGCAGGTGTGGAAGCTGATGCAATCACACTGAAAGGCACAGGCAAGAGTCGCTAAGGTCTGCTTCAGAAGAAGTGAGCGCTGACTCGGACGCTGGAGGGTAGAGAGACCGGGGTATGTCACCCAGCGTGACAGGAAGGCCAAGTGACATTAAGACTTCGGGCACAATAATAACCCATCCAACATTTCCATTACTGACAGCCAGATACTTCAGATAACAGTGTGAAATGAACCCAAATTAAAAAGATTTCGTTCAACAACGCATATAATAAAGAAAAAAGTCAAAATACAATAACTTTTATAACTGCTGAAATGACTTTTCAGCTTTTCTTTTTTTGCCATGTGTGCTATAAAAATAATTTGATAAATAAAATAACAATCACATTTCAACAGATCCTGTAAAATCCAGCCCTATCCTACATGTATTTATTTATTTACCTAATATTTATCCCATGTCGAATGGGTCATATAGAGAGTGTATAGAAATCAAATATTTTATTTTATTTTATTTTATTTAATACACAAGCTTGATCCACTAAGAAAATGTTATGGGTGTATCATTACAATATTTTATTTATTTAGAATATTTATAGTACAGCATATGTATCTATCCATTCATCCAACAAAATAACTTATTTTATTTTAATAAACAAGCTTGATCCACTATAAAAACATGGGTATAAAGTAAAGTTAACATTAAAATAACTTAGAATAACAATCTATTCATCCAACAAAATAGCTTTTAGATTTTTTTTTTATATAAAAAAGCCAAGTTTGTTGAATTATTCATTTCAAACACACATGCACAACCTACAGAGTGCTTTAATTTTTGGAACGCGGCTTTCCTCATCAATAACTTATTGGCAAACAGTTTATCTCCCCTTGTCCTCTAGAGCATCGTAACAGCTCCACTCGTTTCTTATGGCTGAGAAAGGGAAATAAAAATATATATGTTAATATTTCATAGCCACTTGATCTGTGCATGCCTGGAACACCAACTGCTTTGCCACTGCACTGAAGCTCTGTCCCGCAGGAGAGAGACACCTGGGGCAGCAGGACACTGAGTGAGGGACACGAAAACCTTACGAGACAGAACAACACAAACCTCTGGCCAAGACCCTGAGGACAAGCACTTGGTCTGGTCCTAGACTGAAGAATACAATTGTTTGTGATTATTTATTAAGAGAAACAACCAGCCATGTCCCAAAACTCTACAGAACTTAAAATAACAATAACATTTCCATCCTTCCCTCCGTCCATCCACCGGACAAAATCACTGGTTTTATGTATTCATTTTTTAAATATATTAACCCTCTATTCTTACATTCATCCATCTTGTTCTGTTGTTATATTATTCTATCCATCTTTCTATCATTCTAACTAATATTCTAGAATATTAACTATGTATCATTTTATCTCCACTGTATCTATATCCAAACAATTAATATGCATATAATAATTTGATATGTTTTGTTATATTTTATATTACACTGAGCAGCTATATACACTGTAAAGTTTATATAGAATCCAAACTGAATTCATACGTTATATAAACTCCTGGAGGTCATTAGTTTACTGTAGTCTTTCCCATCCACTATGTCTTCTTACTTTGAATGTTGCTAATCTTTCTTTGAGAACAGGAGCATCTTAATACAGCGCTTGAACATGGCAAACGTCCGACCCCTGGCCCGTGTAATCGCATTGTTTCTGAGCTTTGAAAGAACAGCCGTCTCTGAAGCGTCGTGATACATAAAAGGATCTGTCTCAGGTTAAGAAGCTTTGAGAATATCAGCCCATTTGTGCTCTTATACAGTGTCTGACACTGTGTAAGCATATTTAGATCAGATTAGTTGCATCTCGCTGATCTCTCAGGTAAAAGATGCTTTTTTTCTCCCTCTCTCTCTCTGGTATTAAAAAGCCATGCGTTATGAAGCGTACTCCATTATGACCCTGCCACATTACAGCTGCCTCACTATTGCAAGGTTCTATTACGCTTTAAATCAATATTTTACACAAAACCATATTTCCATTTTATGTCCAGCATTCATTTTTCTCCATTCACAGCAATTTAAGTCTTTCAGCTCCTTAGGGTGCTCATTATAGAGAAAAAGAGAGAGTGAGTGAGTGAGAGTGAGTGAGAGAGAAAGAGTGGTGGGCGTTTTATTTCTAACCAGGTTCCAGCTTAGTGACTAGCACAACAGCACTGGTTGTGACTCAGCAAAACAAAGGTACAGAAATAGCTGTGACACAACAGACAAAAATGGACATTTAAGACAACATGTAGCTTACAATTTTCACACTCCTATAGCTGCCTGTGCAATACAGTAATGCTGCTAATTCATGGGAGAAAAGATTATAACTAAAAACTTTTGTGCTACGATTACACTTCAGCATATATTTAAGCTATAAAAATAAATAAATAAAATATAAAATATTAACATAATATATTAAACTATTTAAAGTATATTATTCTATTTTTAAGCATATATATATATATATAAAATAGATTTTCTTACATTCAAACTATGATTACATTTTTACAGAGACTCTGTCCTTGGTGCTGAAGGTAATTCTTTAATGTCCTGCTGGAAATAAGTTTGAAAGTCCTGATGGAGTTAACTTCTGTATGCAGACACCAACTCCACACTTCCTTAAAAAAGTTTTAATAATGCTAATGTTGGGAAACCCAAGAATGGCTGTGACATTTTCGCCAATTATATTCATAGTGGAGTGTCCTTCACTTTGTTTTAGCTCAAATGCATTGACATTCAAGACTGAATAAATTCTGATACAGTAATTATCTGAATATTTCTTCTGACAGCGAGATCACGTTCTCACAGTCTCTGCTCTCTTTTCTTCATTCTAAATTGTCTGTTTGATGTGTGAGTCTGGCTGTCACATCATTTGTTTACTTTTTCGTCTGCACTTATGTTAATTAAATTTAGCTTCACAGATCGCCCACCGAATCCTCAGAGAGGTTGCTTACAAGGAGACAGAGAAAGAGAGAGAGTTCTCACTTACTAATGAGCCTGAAGCTTCTCGCAGGGCTACGGGATGCATACGGGTAGGAAGCTTTTTAGTGTCAGCTTCTTAAAAGTGCACAGGCCTGAAGCGATCCCTCATTCCTTTCCTCCGTTACACTGCATCCCGCGGCATTTCCTGTAACCTCACATCCCTCGCCTTGTTTTCCTATATGTTTGCTTTCTCTTTTATTAAAAACCCATTTCAGAATGGTTTTGCCCCAGAGGAAGAGGCGGAGCCGAGTGTAAAAGAAAGATGTCCGTCAGCGTCAACGGTCTCTAGTATAAGGGGTTTGCTCACCTCTTCCGGTGCTGTAGTGCTGGAGTTTGTCACTGTACACGGCCTCCTTATTGTAAGCTCGTTTCCTATGAAGGAAATAGGGGGAAAGAAAGTTAAATTAGGAAATACAAAGTTCTGTTATGAAACTCTAAATGGCGCAGGCTAAAGAGGTTCTACATGTATACTCTGATATAATCACTTGATTATTCACATGGTGCAGCAGATTGGTTCCTTTTCATATCAGCAGCCAATGAGCTTGCTGATCAACATTACAGTACTTGGCTGTACTAGTTGAAACGTGCTTTAGAAACCCTCCACCTTCCCCAGCTCCACCTGTATGGATCTTCTACAAGGGGACAATTTCATGCATGTTATATATGGAGGTTATTTAATGTTATATGTGCAGCATAGCATTGTTCAGCTGGCTGAAATATAATAGAGCAGAGTCTGAATTATAGTATCATGTTATGAGTTTCTGACAAGAAAGTAAAGTCTGGTTAAAATCAGTTTATTCTGGCAAAGAATTGGCTAGCAGCTCAGTCAGAGATTGTATAACTGTTACCTCAAGCGACCAATCGCAGTTTGTTTTGATTTGTTTGTGTGCAATGTAGGGGTGTTTGAGACCATTATAGAAAAAGCCTTTCAAAGCATTTCTGATCTAAATTTCTGTCTGACCAAAAGTAAAGTCTAAAGTACAGTACAGTCTGGTGGTTTTCCTTTTTTGATCCAATTCCTTTTATTTTTGGATTAAAAGCTTGAATTGCTTACTGTTTACAGGAATTGCATCACCTCACCCATCATTAATGTTACCCTACAGAAAAGAACCTACTCAGATAAAGACCAATTTATCAGTATGAGACTGTGCTTTGAGGAGAGAGCTAGTGGTTATCTTCCAACCAATGAGATTTGAAATATAGCATGATCAAATCACTTCTAGTTAAAGTTCTATGGTGTTTAATATTAAATGTTTACAATGGTAATAAAATGCTAAAGAAGTAAATAAACTTACACTGTTATTACTTAATAAATAAGTAAAATATGTACTATTTCTGATTAATATGTACTAAAATGTTCAATACTAAATATACAAAAACAGTACACTGTAAAAAAAAAAAAAATCTGTAACATTTATAGTAAAAAAAAACTGGCAGCTGTGGTAATTTTACATTAATTTACCATTAACCATTTAACAGGTGGTTACCGTAGCATTTTCACAGTTTTGTACCGTTAAAATCACGATCATTTTTCACTGAATTCAGCTTCACTATCATAAAAATATATTACATTTTACAATATATAAAAAAGAAAAGTTATTTTTAATTACAGTAATATTTCACAATATTACTGATATACTATCTTACAGACCTCTTACTTTATATTAGAGTATACAATTCATAATGTTACAACTTTATTAAATTAAATACTTGATTTGTCAATGTTTCTGTTTCCACTGACCACATTATTGATACATATTTGTAGATGGCTCTATTGGAGATGATTACATTTCACATTCACTTACAAGTAAAAGTAAAGTAAAAGTATGAATCAGAAACACATTTAGCTAGTCTGAACTAGTTTTAGGCTTTTCATCCTCATGAGCACATGCAGCAGTCATACGTCTGGCTCCATAATGGCCAACTCACCTGCTACAGACTATAGATATGGCCACCAGAGACACAATGAAGACCACTCCAGCCGCGGCTGAGCCTGCAATCAGCGGCAACTGCTCCCTCAGCTCTGATTTATAGTCGTCTAGACAGAGAGAGACAGGATGCATTAGGCTACAGAAATAACTGATATGGCCACTGCCTATAGAGATGAAACAGGGGATGAAAGAACGTAAACAAAACATTTCAAGAGAAGCCATTCAGGGAAGTGTTTCATGGACTGCATGAATAGGAGATTGAAAGATGGGGGAGAACAAAGATGTACAGAAAAAGACAAGAATACAGATTTAAGAAGTGTGAGGAGGTGTGAGCTTTGAATGAAACAGAGCAGAAGGGAGAGAGAGAGATAATAGAGTGATACAATGATACAAAAGGAAGCGCTAAGACACCGCGGTCAGATAATACTAATGCCTAGCGCTGACAGATGTCAGCTGAGAAAGAGTGATGGAAAAGGACAGACGGAATGAAAGGAGGGAAGGAAAACACTTAAGGTACACAGGCGAATGACAGTGACTGGTGAAGTTTGTGTGAGTGATGTGTGTGGCCCATCAACACAGCTAATCCTGCCATCACAGTCTAAAAACAACAAAGACGAGGATGGAATGTCTTTTGTCGATGTTCAAATACAGACAAACCCTCGACCGGCTCACATATATACAGGACAACAAACATATGTGTGGTTTGAGGAAGCCATTTGAGATTGTAGCATGCTTAGCTACAAGCTAATCCTAATTTTAAGCAGCTAAAAAAAATTGTTACACATAGCTCCATAAGCATAAAAGAATTAGTTTGAAAGAATGCCAGAAACAATGAGAAATTTAGCTAGGGGAAGGAACAAGACGTAGCGTTAGTGAAAGAGACTGATCTACATCATTAACGGTCATTCTGTGTTTGACAGACAGATCTAAACTCTATCTACAAGACGCTATGCAAACACAGCTCAACAACTAAAACAATGAATTTATTTATGATTTCATTGCATCCTATGTACATTTATTATTGTATGGAACTTGCTTTATGCACACTACAGTAGTAAAATAAATTAAGTGTTTAAAATAAACTGGTAATATTTTATGCAAAACCATCCAAACATTTTTAATGCCTGTAGAAATCAATTTAATGACAGGTAATACATTTACAAAGAATCCTGAAAAATTGATCAGTTTCCAGAAAAATATTAAGCACCACAACTGTTTTTAATATTGATTAAAAAAAAAAAAATTTTATGACTAGAATAATGATACTAAAAAAAGCAGCCTTGCATCACAGGCATAAACATTTTACATATATATTAAAACAGAAAACAGTTATTTTAAATTGTAATACAATTTCTCAATAATGTTTTTCTACGGTATTTTAAAAATAAAAATTAACAACCCTACACTTTTGAAAAGTAGCATCCACATTTTTATGATGCATGTTTATTAGATGCATATGGTTGATTTAGGTGCTTCTAAAGTGTGTATCCTACTCCAAACATGGGATGAAACGGTGTAGCAGCAGGTTCCTCTAGACCAGTTTAAACCAGTAGGAAACAAGCACAACTCATTTTAATTCACAATTGCCAACAATATCATGTGTATGAATGTGCATTAAAACATTGCGTATGCATGTAACTGTGTGTGTCGTAGCACACTAGATTTTAAACAATCGCAATCGTGGTCGTTTTTAGCATGCTGGCTAAATCCATAATGGCCAACAGGAAGTAGAGCAGTCTCTGTGTGTACTGGGCTTAAACACACCTCATTTAACAGAATCATTTCTTCGTCATTACACCTGGCTGTCAAAACGAGAGAGAGAGAAAGAGAGAGACAGACTCCAGGGAGAGCGTGTGTTGTGCTTAAAGAGAAGGTGTGTGTGTGTGTGAGAGGTGGACTTCTCTCCCCCGTGATCGGTGCTAATTGTTGTAACGAATGTCGTGCCATGGCAGAATGCCAGTGGATGTACCCGTTAGCTGGCGCAGAGCGAACCCGCGCACTAATTACTTTAGTGAGTATGACGGCACGGATACGCCTGCATACACACGCACAGGGAGTTTTGTCTTCATCAGTGTGACATCATTGTGTTCTGTTTTTTGTTTTCCATTTCATTTGTGTTAGTGAATACTATATTTTAACACGGCATGATGAAGAGTATGTGTAAGTGTTCATGTCTGTCTGTGTGCTGAGTGCATGCATACTGACACGGATAAGTTAATTTACATGACTGATTTGTTTGTGAACTGCATGTTTGTATAATTTGCATGACTGATTTGTGTTTCAGTTTTTGTGCATGCATATGTTGCAAATACACAAACCTAAAACTTGAAATACATACACATTGATGCTAATCACAGCAACTATTCAGTCCTTGAAATCACATGCATGCAACACACATGCAAACCATCTATATAAATACACAACATGAAATGCATGCATGCAGCAAACACTGTAAATGAAACAAATCAGTGAAGCAAATCATCACATGCATGCAACAAATATAGCCAAATAAAGCCATGCAAATTCAAAACTCACTGTCAAATCAATCAGTCAAAACATAACATGTTATGTTTTGCAGAAACTATGCAAATCAGCTATGCAAATACACACACTGAACATGCAACAAGCATGCAATGCATGCATGCATAGCTGATTTGCAATACAGTATGTTGATTTGTTACATGCACAGGTCAATAAGTGATTTCACTACAAGGTTAACTTAAGTGCTTTATGTTTATTGTGTGTTTGTTGCATGTATTGCATGTTTGTTGTGTATGTGCCATGAATGTCCTTCATGTCTTGTAGCTCAAATAATAAAGCATGGAGCCAGCAATGCCAAGGTCATGCGTTTGAGAGAATGCCTTAATTGATAATATGTATACCTTGAATACAGTATAAGATACACTGGATCAAATGCATATGCAAAAGTAATAAATGAAGATTTATTGCACAAATGCATTAATTACAGTCAAGTAGTAATATGTACCACACCTTCTAACAACAGGGCCATGCTCGCACATTAGAGCTGTGTCTCTTAGTGTGTGTGTCCCAGTTTGCCAGTTCAGTTATATTTACACCAGTGTGACAGCAAAGACAAGGAGGGTTGTGTAAAAGCCTAAAAAATGAATGTGTGAGTGAGCTGGACAGGTAAAGTGTGTGTGTTTGTGTGTGAAGCCCCAGGAACTAGCCAGCTGCCTGGCGGATGTCTTTCTGTCCTGTAGAGTCCAGTCCCCCTGGCATCTGAAGTGTGTGTGTCCCTGGCACAGTCATAAGGCAGAACATGCTAGACTACAGATACAGAGCCATTAATCAAACCCATGAGAGAGACAGAGGTTACGAGTGTGTGTGTAAGAGAGAAAGAGGGAGAGAGAGACAATACAGTTTGTGTTTCTTGTTGTCCATTTAAGTTTGCAAGGCCTAAATTTCCAAAAAAATAATGGACAAAATGGAAAAGAATGGACTCGGAAACAATTAAATGAACTTTTTTGGTGTGTGTGTTCAACCACTAATGAATGAAATGTGCCCTAAGACACAATAAACACTGGATGTGAGTGAAAGTGAGAGCAAGTGCAAGAGAAAAAAAATAAATAGAGAGAAAGATACCGTTAAAAGAATGAGAAAGCTAGCTGAGAGGAACAAATAAGAACAAAAGACAGA
>JAUMHE010000043.1:17670308-17684189 GCA_032359235.1 Enteromius mattozi | reverse complement strand
AACTGCTTAAAAATAATATGTGTAATATTGTTACCATATTTATTTTAAGTAGATAGCACGTAAGATTTTTTACAGTGCAGGTGCTCTTTTTTATTATTTATAATCTGACAGATGACCACATTCCTTGTCCTTTTTTTTACCTGTAGTGATATAGTTTTACTTTTACAGCTGAAGTCCGTCATTTCTGTATCAGGAACTTCACCAAACCACACCCATTCTGCATAGCACTGAACCAATCAGAGACCAGTCAAAACAAAAACAGACATACCTTAAAATATGTTAAATATTTTTTTGGGTTGCCACTTGATGTCAAATTTATTGTCTATATATTGTGACAATAATTTTTTAACAGTAAATGATACAATTATTCATAAAGAAAATATATACGGGAAGCATTTTCTACTATTGAATTGTTTTTTTTGTTTTTTTTTATTTATTTATGGCATTTTTATTTTTTTTGTCGGAACAAATCTTGATAACGTCAGATAACAAGTATAAGGTATGTAATGGATTACAATCAACCAAAGATATTCAGCTGTTAAATTTAAGTATAAAATTACATAATATCAATTTAGGTCAACCGATTACCAAACAATGCTTAATTTTGTTCAATCTGTGGTGTAAAACAGTTGCATAAGTTATTAAATTAAAATCATTTAAGCAAATTATAATTGAAAAACTATACATGCTTGAAATTTTAGAAACTGTATATGCATAATATTTCAAATATACTTATTTTTTCAAGTATAACTGACTCATTGCATTGCAGTGTGGGCGTGGCCTTTTATTATGCAAACCAATCCAAGCTCATAAACATTGCAAACTCTGACTCCATCATCGCGCTGCCCTCTCCTAACCAAAACCATGTAAACAACCTTTTAAAAAAAACCTGCTATAAAAGCAATATTTAAAATGTATTTATAAAACACAAACGAAATTGTAATTATAAGCTGTCAAAAAACAGATGAGGTTGAAGCACCGCAAACAAGCATTTTAACGTGCTTCCCACATCGCTCATGTTTTCATGCCCAAAAGAAAGCCGCATTAATGATATTTTCTGTACGGTGTCTGATTCTGAAGTACCTTTCTCCTTCTCGCCTGTTTTATAAATCAGCATATGATTACACGGCATGCATATTTATAAGGAAATAAGTGCTGCACTTGTGCTATTTGCATTTGAGTAAACTATTGTCGAGAGGAGAGAATTATCCTGGATATAGATATTATTATCCCCGAGCTTTTGATTAAACCAATTTTCATAACGCAGCTCATTTATCTCACCAAACATCATTGCAGAAAAGACAATAGTCAAAGATTTGTCCTCCAGAGAAATATGCAGTTCAGCGTTCACAGACTTCAGTCATTACACAAAACAGAAAGTCAGTGCATGTGTTCACAAATTTCGGTTTCTACTAATCAGGGCTGGGTGGAACAACTTGCAAAATGTGGTTTCAATTAACAATGCTTGATTTCAACTAGAAATAAAAAATACAAATAACAGTGTGTTAAAAATGAGTGTGCTTTCTTTGATTTGGCTGATAAGGTTGCGGATGTATTGCATATATTTGCATTGATTTTGCTGGTGATGTCTAATTAAGCTACACTGGGAATATCAAAATGATTATAATGCTCTTTCATTGGCCATTGTTGTTTAGAATAATACAATATATACACATGTGTACAGTACTGATCACTTTTTTTTAAATATTTTTACTCAGCATTTAACTGACCAAAGGAAAACTGGAGTATTTGGGATAAACTAAAATACTGTATGGCTGTTTGGTCTAATTAATTAGTAAAACCATGCATTACGATCTAAAAAAATATATTTTAATAATTAATAACAGATTACTTCACTTATCGACACTTCTCTAATGCACCACAGAAAAGCTGATCTTGAATAGCTAGTCTACTTAATAAAAACATCAGAAAGGCTGTCATTTGAAAGTGTTTGTATGACAGCAATATGTAGAATATCACTACAGCCCTTCATAATGTACAGACAGCTTTGAATATACCAATCTGTCTGGAAATGTATGGAGGGCTGGAAAATATAGTGTGTGAAAGTGTTTTTATCAGACCTTGGCCGAGTACATGATGCCAGCCAGCCAGGTGGAGATACACATATATATATATATATATATATACATATATGACAGCAATATTTCAAAGGAACATCAGACAGGGAATATAGGCATAACTGCTGGCGAGAGCGTGTATATGTGCGTTATTTTGTGTGTGCTCTGCCGTGATGTCTCTAAAAGGGGTGACGGCTGTGGAGTGTGTGTGTGTAGGGGAGGGTCTGGAATCATTAGGTGTAATTGGTGTGAGAGGGTCTGTGTTCCAGTATCTCTCTGCAGGAACCGGGTAGCGAAACAACTGAACCCCGCCAATGCTGTCGCCTAGCAACCCACTGTACCTCACTTCCTCATCATGACATCACAAAGAGGTCTGTGAGTTTACTGCTCTAATAAAATGTCCACGATCCATTTTACCTTTTGACATTTCCGATTTAAAAAACAAACAATCAAAAAAAATAAGACCAGACCTGTCTCGTAATTATTCCAAACTTTTGGCTGCCACAGCCCTGTCTCTCTCTCTAACATTAAATATTTAGTTAAATGCCGATTGGTTATGGAACAACATATTATCAACCAATCATATTTTAGAGTTACTGACTGGAAAAACATTATTAACCAATCGCATCTCTCTGATTCGAGGAGTATGATTCCTGGAGCTCAGCAGTATGCCTTTGAATAAAAGCATCTGCCAAATTCATACAAATAAAAGACAGAACGTTTCCTGGTCGCCAAAATAAAAACCACCTTCAACTAGTTCACTAAAATGAATCAATTCTACAATGAAGCGGACCTTCAAATCACACTTTCTCCCATTTGACCCAGTTGCATCCTCCATTAAAAGCATTAAAATGAAAGTCGACACGTGTAGAATATTCAATAAATCTTGAGGAAGAATTCAGACAAAAGAGCAGTAAGCAGTTTTCCTCCAATGCAGCAATCGCATGTCTTACCTTCTCATAGTAGCGCAGCTCATAATCCAGAATAATTCCATTGGGCTGTTCAGGCTGTGGCCATGACAACGTGATGCTTTTCATCGTCGAACTGACCTGATGCATTATGGGAACAATGGACGGAGCTGCAAAAGAGAAAGAGAGAGAGAAACCAAGTGAAAAAAATCATTCCAAACAGCCATCTTCCCTGCTGTGTGTACTTAGCTAGTGAATTGATCTGCCACTTTCAGAAATGAAGCACACACACACACATACACAGTATGATGAAAGAGTCAGACGAGAGGGTGATTGGAGTTGTTTAATAGCTTTGTGAGAATGTGCCCATTGCAACGGAAGCCCCATTTCTCAGTTCAAGTGCTCTGATTGGCTATTGTGTGTTTCTGGCCTCTCCGTTTTTAAGGAAGACACACCTGAGTGAACATGCACAGCCTCTAAATTAACCCACTGCCCGTTTCATTCCTCTCTCTTTCTCTCTCTCCCTCCCTCATTTCCTCCTGCTCTCCTTTGCTTCATCAAAGTGGTACAACTCGACGTTCAGCTGTTGTAACATCACACACAGCCTGTTTTCACGGGTGAATAGACTGAGGCGAGCATACGGATGTCACACAAGCTACTACACACACATACACACTCACACCTGCTAAATGACACACACATGAATGGTCACACACACACATTCACACATCAAAACAGACAAACCATTTTCTGTTACTTTCTTTCTCAAACACATATATACATAATGGTAAAATTCCTCCAAGCCTGCAAAGATATTAAGTAAATTTATCAATAAAAAATTGAGAATAAGACACCCTTATATGTACACGTTATTAATGCAATATCTTGCCCAGCATTCTCAGTTTGTCTCTACACATCATCCAGACGTCCATCTGATGCTTTTAAAATGGTGACTCAAGCAAAGTGTCATCCTGCTCCGAACCACGGCCTTTGAGTCCTTCTTTCTCGCTCTCTCGTTCATGCTCTGTTGCCCTTCTTTGCTCCACATTAGCAATTACTGGCAGTGTGCTCTCTCTCTCACACACACACACACACACAAACACACACAGCTGCAAAGAGGCTGAGAGAGTTGAAATTGCTTTTCTGCAGTTTTTGTATCTCCATGTTGGGAGAGGATCCACCTTCTAAACACACACACACACACAAAGCAGTTATTTGCCATTCCACACATTGTGTAGGAAAACGGAGATTACCAGCCTTACTGTGTGTGTTTGTGATCAATTTTTAATTTTCTTATCTAAAGAACAGCAGAAGCTCCAATCCCCTTCCTTCCACACACACACACACACACACACACCTACAGCTGCTGACTCTTCCTGCTGCTTTTCTTGAACACCCACATTTTACATATTTAGAAAAAAAATAGTAATTCAAATTATAACAATTAATAAAAATAAAAATAATATATTTAATAAAACTAAGAAGTAAAAATTAATTAAAATAAGAATATTAATAAATATTAATAAATATAATAATTCATATATTGTACTACAGTGCCTCTATTATGCCATTTCCTGCATTGCCTTCCATGCAGTGTGTAATGTAGCTGTGTGTAAATGATCTGCAAAGTTGTAAATCCAAAGGTTCCTGATAAATAAAGTTATTGTCTCCCAAATTAAAGAATCAACTCTATACAGCATAAACGTTAGTTATTTGAATCCCACTTCCGTGACAACTACATGTCACTGCATAACACATTTGCATAATTCCTGCCTATGTTATACATTGTTGTACATGTTGAACACATGATTTTATTTATGACTGCTCTACGCGGTAGACCAAACACAACAGACTGGACCATATGACCAATCCGACCAGAGTAGGCTCATGGAAGGGAGGGGTTTAGCGAGACTCAATCTTAGAACTGCTTCGAATTAATTGTTTGAGAAAATTAGGTGATATTAAAAACATATTTTGAGAAAACAAAAGTGTTTTTTTCACCTTGCATGCATGTAAACTTATTACAGGAGACTCCCAAAACAATATTATAAGCCTTAAAAATTGCATAATGGGGCACTTTAATATAATATTACTATAATCAATGAATGACTATATAGAATCATCAACCAACCAATCAACTAATCAATCAAATAATATTTTATTTATTTGAAGACAGAACCTGATCAGGAACATTTGACTGGATTAAAATCATTCCTTTCTAACAGCATAAGGGTCTGGCATGGTGTTCATGCATTTAGCCATTTATTGGTTTGCTTCAGGAAAACTTCTGAGTAAACGTCTGATCTAATACTTCTCAAAGCCTGAATATTTATTACTCCGCGCTGGTTAAATGTGTGTTTGCGTTTATCGTGTCTGCCAAAACTCAAGCTGAGGTTTTCCTGCAGTTTCCTCCTCACAGCTGGCAGGAATCCTCCATCCTGACAAAGATTTGTGACTCTTCTCCTCTCATCACCCTCTTTCCCCTTCAACTCATCTCTCAGCATCCACATCTTCCTCTCCTCTTCTTTTCAGCCCCTGGTCCTCAACAGGACGACTGCTTCAACATTAATCACAGTCACACTCCCTGCCAAACACACGAAAGCCAAAGACAAAGCAAGAAAGACAAGAGAGCAATATAGGGCAGATGAATTCTAAACAACAGTTTCTTGAGCCAGATAACTACTGCACTGCTCTCCACGGTTCTCTACGCATTCACACCACATGTACTAATACTGACACAAAGATCACAATTTTATTTAGAGTTTGAGGTTACACTTTATTTTGAGAGTCCACTTTAGACAATCTACTAGCTATAAGTAACTTTGTAACTACTGTACATGTCAACTTATTGTCAATTAATTCTTATGAATTTGCAACTACATGTCTGCTAACTCTGAGTGGACTGTTAGGGTAGGTTTAGGGTTAGTAGAATAAGTTGACATATACTTGCGAAGTTTCTCCTAGTCAGCATGTTGTATGTTGTGGACCCATCACAATAAATTGTTAGAATTTATTGACCAAACAGTCTACTAATATTCTAATGGCTGCTAGTTGACATGTAGTTTTAAAGTTAGTTTCTGTTAATGTACAGTATACTGATTAATTTGGATATGTCAGGTACAGTATATGTCAGTTCTCTCTCAGCTAATGCTGTGAATTATACAGGGAACCATGTCTATTGGTAAATTATACATATATTATATTAATATACTGCTACAGTCATTAATTTACTTTTCGGGGGTAAATGTAACATTCCGTGACATTGTTTACAAGCTGTTTTATTGACATCTTTTCAATACTAAATCACTAAATTAGTGATATTTCTGCAAGTTGTAGTGTATCCTTCAACACACCTTCTGATGTCGGTTCATGTTCATTTTGTGCAATAACTAGTAGTAAAGAGTAATAAATTATTAATTTAACTTCCAAAAAAACTATTGCGATCTGTCATGCCACATTAAAGAGCACCAAAATAGTAGCTATTATGCTAATTTCATAATAAAACTGGCAGATCTTTTTGAAGAACAAAACTTACTGTGATTTCCTTGGATGCTAGAAACACTACAAATAATTTTTATTGTAGTGAAGCATTCAATCAAACAGCATAGACTAAATTATCAATAATTGTTCATCAAAATAAAAATAAGAGATATCTGTATTTTCAACTATAGTAGTATTTACATGGTATTTACATAGAAAACTGTATTAGTTATCCAAAAGGAACTCATTGACCATAATTAGTAGGCGTTACTTTACAAAACAGTTGCACATGCTTCATCAGTCTGAACATGATGCTTTTGCACTTTCAATTGACCGTAAACAAACACACAGAAACACACAAGGCATATAAAGCCAGAGAGAAAAGAGAGAGAGTGTCTTGAGGAGATTGATAGGGTGTGACTGTCATCCAGACACTGATAGTATGTACTAGACCCATAAAACCTGCCTGAGTGACAGCTGAATACAACTCACCCTGCGCCTCAACCCCTGCTTTTCTATCTCACTGTCTCCATCTCTCTTTCTCTCCTCAAGCACACTCATTATTTTCTGTACTTCAGAACCTTGCCCTCTGCCAACACAATATCCAATTCTCCAAACATAAATGCAATAAAGAACAATATTAACCAAAACACATAGCGTCAGCGCTTCGTTCTGCATTTGGTGATGATGTTTACAGCATGTCTGTCGTGGTTAGTTGATGCAAATCCAATATAGAGGATCTGTTTCTGTTTACGGCTGCGCTGCCCTCACTATTGAATAAAGTGAGTTTTATAGCAATTACGGCATGGAGCTACTTTTAAAATTCATTTATGTCGCACTTGATCGGAGATTTATTGATTTCCTGTGCGATTGCCTCTTGTTTATATGGATGGATTCAAACCTCTCGTCTTCTATAGCTGCTTTATGTTCTGTTCTTCTCCTGAGTTTATTGTAGTGGCTCATGGGAACAGTGTTTGCTGGTAATTGGTTTTGTAGCCACTGGTCTATGAGCTTGGTCTCGATGGGGCGATTGTGGTTTGTGCTTTGAACGAGAGAGATTAAGAGAGAGTAGTCTTATAGAAAAGTACTGTGATGGTACCATTGTGCAGATTGCAATACCGTGGTACACTGATACCACGGTATGTATATCATCTATGTATCTATCTACATATCTATAAATGCATACGTTACATGACTTACAAGTGTTGGGAGTGCTAAAAAACGACAACAAATAGAAAAAAAATCCAGATGAAAAATTGATGATAGTCTTCGGCTTCCTGTTTGGTGCATCATGGGGATAAAGTACAGCAGTTTTGAAAAAAGTGTCTGAAATGGAATTGCTTATAAAGTTAGGAGGAACAAGCCATCACACGAAATGACTGCTGACAATCCAGTTTCTTAAAGCAGAGAAAAAGATGTTATTTTGAAATAAATAACAATAAAACCTACAGTACAGGAGGCTGGAAAGCAGCTTTAAGTCTCCAAATGGCTAGTGCTTGAAAACAAAAAACACTCCCACGCTCTTTCAGCACAAACATTATCAAATGTCCTGTTTTCACAGAGTGCCGGAGAGATTTACAGACGTGCTCGCTTCTCTAAATGGACGTTTACTGTTCCTCTGACCCCGGAGGGCTGGCAGACAGGAGACAATGACTGAAATTAATCATTATGTCTTACAGAGTTTAAGGAAACAAGCAAATTAGACTCAGAGATAATCTAAAACCATTAAATTTTTCCCAGGTTTATGGGAAATGAGGATCTACTGTTTACATATGTTTATTGGACTATGTAATAGCTGCATAATAAGGTCAATTTTCAACTTATTAAATTAAACATAGAAAATACGAAAGTTCCTTTTAGTGTCACAGTGGATACTGTACTCACATACTATACTCAAGTTCAGAAAAGCAAGTTTCTAGGGGGAAGACAAAAATTTCAATGAAAATGACCTAAATTTTAGTATTAAATATTGAATAACTTCAGAAGCTTTGGAACATTATGTGCAACTCATGTTGGACTACTTTTATGGCACTTTTTTGTTCTTTTCCAAGCTTCAGAGCCACTGGTCACCACTTGGTTCCATTGTTTGGAGTGACATGAGGTTGAGTCGTTGATTTATCTATATAATTATAATTTTTAATCTAGAACGGAGCACTCAAGCTCAAGGAACAGTGTTTCCTTCATCCAGCTTTGTGTCCAATCTGGGACAGGCTTGGAATACACTTTAAAATCAGCCATATCGATGAGGGAATCACCAGACACACAGTCCAGATGCCAGTCTGGAAGTTTAATAATCCTTCAGACCCGCAGGGCTGGCAGTCACCGGTTTTATATCCTTTACTCTTTGCCCATGATTTTTTCCTTTCTATCCCTCTCTTTCTAACAGAATTATAAGTGTATGTCCATTTTTATTTTATACTAAAATAAGAACACAAATTAGATACCAAAATAAAATAAAGCAGGATCCAAAAATCAGACAAAACTTAAGTTACTAAAGTAAAATATTTTATGTTAAAATATAATATTATAAAAGGTAACAATAATATTATATATAATAACTTAAATATAAAATATAATTTAAAAATAACCAAATAATAATAACACATAAACACTTCAAGTCCCATTCGGATCAAAACAACTTAAAGTAAAAAAAAAAGAAGAAGAATCTTTTCAACAGCCGTGATTTATAGATTAAAAAAATATCTATAACTGCAGTAACCATCCCCCAGTGTACCATACATTTTTTAAAAGCCACTTACACAACCTGGTTAAATCATTAGTTTATCTCTCCGTGCAGGAAATGAGAGACTCTACATACTGTGATACACATTGATTGTCATGTGTCCTTAGCAATTATTTCTAATTGACACTGACTCCAAATACACAAGGAAAATAATATTACGATGAATGGACAGACCGCATGATAAGACGGCGCCCAGGCAGCTGGAGTCTTTACCAGTGTTCCCAGCAGCCATTTGTGAGTTTTGTGAACACCATGAGGACATATTTCTTCACTTTAGCAGTGGAAACAAGGACGTTGTGCTTTTGTGTTGCACACAAGCTTTTGAAAAGTTGACAAATAGCAACCTACAGACTATATAATGTGCAATAACTACACCCTCCATGCATCTGAAAGGTCAGCCTCTACTCCCACCCAACCTGTCCTTCCGTATGTGCCCAGACCAATAGCACCAAATGCAGTTTGTAAATGCCAAACACTCGCTGGGTGTTTTCTTCTCCAAACCACTGAACCCATCGAGAAACACAAGGTGCCTCCGGGTGAATAAAGAGCCCAGTTCAGTGCTTGACCTGTTACGCTGAAAATAACCACAATCGCCAACACGACCCCAGTGACATTTTTCAGCTCAGTTGCTCCATGGGGAAATTTCAGCCTGTTTTTTTTTTTTATTTTTTTTTTTTTTTTTTTATTGTTGTTGCAACATTAACTAATCCTTAATTGATCAGCTAATTTTCTCTTTCTTGTGCATTAGGCCATGACTGCCCCTGAAATTATGCAGATTTATTATCAATGCTGGTAACATAAACGTTTTTTTGGTAACCTGCGATTAAGATGTGCGTGTGTGTATATATATATATATATATATATATACACACACACACACACACATACACATTTTTAAGGATTATTTAATGAATATACAGTTATATTTGAAGAAAAGCATATATTTAAAAAATATATATAAGAAGAAATTAAAGAAAAAAAATTACTGACCCTCCACTCTGTATGTTGTTACATAACTTTCTATTGTAAATAAATGCTGTTCTTTTTAACTTTTTATAAAAAATAACTTCAATACTTTAAAACCTAAAAGAAGATGCAAGACAAATTTGTTTACTTTTACATTTTAAAAAACAAATTTTTGTTAAATTGTTTTAAAAATTAAAGAAATCTTAGGCCCTGTTTACACTAGTGTGCTTTCATTTTAAAACGCATAACTTTTGCTATGGTTACACCTATCATTTACACTATTCAGACTTTTGAAAATGCTGCAGACCCCGTTTTAGTTTGAAAATGCTGGGATTACGTTTCAGTGTTCACGGGGCAAAACAGAGACTTTGGAAAACAATGTACGTGCATGATTGCTCATGTAACATGCGTTTTAGGTTTAGATCGTTTCTAAAAAAAACAGCGGAAACACCAGTTTAAATGAGTATAATTTTCATTCTAAAACACCGCTTTAAAATGAAAATGCACTAGTTTAAACAGGGCCTCGATACTGTTTTCCCAAAAGAGACCAGCTCAGATACAGAGCTGTTCTACTAAACCACTGAACTGTGCTTTTTTAAACCAACTTTATCGAAACCTTCTTCACCCAGCTTTCAAGGATGAAATTAAAACCTGATTGAGCTTTAATTAATTGAGCCTATTTTAAATATCTTTAGTCTCCTAACCTCCCCAGGACTGAGCATCTGCATTCCTTCTCCTGTTTACCTTCTATTTCCACCCCCATTGGGCATTTCCATCAGGTACAAGCAGAACACAATTACCTCTTACCTCCGAGACCCCTCTGCACGGGAAGGACCCATTAACAGCAGAAGACTCATTACGGTCTCCAAAACGATAACAATGGAGGAGAGCATGGCTCTTAAGCATCTATCTGTCAAGAGTACCATTTAACTGTCACACATACACACCCAGCGACGGCCATTAGAGCCGCCTGTTAATCAGCTCTATTTACCTCGCATTCTGCTCTTGTACATTTAGGAGAAGGAGGAAAACTCTGCAGGTGTCTGATTCCGTGTTATGATCTTTTTGTTTGTTTGCTCCGACTCCCAGCATCACGAGAGGAGCGATTACAAGACACTGCTGCAGATCGTGTGCAGTCATGTCTGAACCGCAGCTCAACGACTCAGTTCAGCTGGAAACAAGCATCGCACTGGAGCACCAATTACACCAATTTACTCCAATTAGATTGGATCAAAACAAGCAAACTAACAGGTGATCCAGACAGGACTAATCACAGTTTAAGAGGAAACAGTTGCAAAACAAAGCGAAACAGAGATGATGAGTGCGGAAAAACTCACTCGAAAAGGCAATAGGCAAGAAAAGAAAAACACCATGCTGAAGAAATAGTTGCCCAAAAATGAAAAGTCTTTCATCATTTACTCACTTTCATTTCGTTTCATGACTTACTTTCTTCTGTAGAACACAAATGACTTCTTGTTTTTCTTAAAGGAACTGGATTGAATGGACACTAAAACATCACAAAAATATTCTATCCACATGACTCATGAACCACATTTCTTAAAGCCATATGACGACTTTATATGAGTAAATTTACTTAAGATATATTTCAAGGTATTTGTATGGTTTTTGTACTTAAAACGCTATTGTGAGTAGGATTATTTCTTCCACATCTCATTCCGAAACATCATTTTAGACCTAGTAACGGAGGCTTAAACTGTTTGATAGCAAACTAATGCAGAGAGAGAGAGAGAATGTATGCTAGCAAACATTAGCAAGCATGTTAATGTGTGTGCGTTTCTAAAGGGAGAGAGAGCAGCGGAGATAGTGTATGTGCTTGCCGTACATAATAAAACATAATTTTGTGGCAAATCGTGGAAATGAGCTGTCGAAGTGATGTGGAAGTGATATGGAATTGTAATGCGGTCAAAGAGCTGCCTGGAACTACATTCGCTGTGTGGTTCCCTGAAACTAATTGGACACCTTAGAACGTTCGTCAGCCAATCAGATTCAAGCATTTAACGGCCCTGAAGTATAAATCTATTTACTGGTAATCATTCCAAATGAGAACGAACAAATCATTCAGACAATTTTTTGTGAATCGCTGAAATTATCTGAATTTGATTATATCAGAAAACAAAGTATGCTACTTCTAGGGTGCTAATCAATCATTATTAGTAAATAATGACTGGAATTGTGGGCTGAATTCTTAACTCAAAGATACTTAATGGCTTTATAAAATAACATCATAAGAAACAAATCATAAGAACCACTTTTATGATGTTTATGGTGTTTTGAGTATTTTTTTAAAGACAGAAAGCTTCAGGAAAACAGCATGAATATACTCCATGGAAGAAAGAAAATCAAATAGGTTTGGACCAAATGAGAGAGTTAAGGATCATTAGCACCCAGGATAATAACAATAACAATATAAATAACAATAACCAGTTAACAACAACCACCCAGAGAAATTATATTGTTAGAATCACATTCAGTATAATTTCCTAGCTTTTTTCCCATCAGAATCCAAAACCTTAAGCATTTAAAGCAGCAGATGGCATAACTGCAATGCGCGATTACAATAAACTGAACTTATCGTCCGTTGACATTGATGCTAATATAGTTATCATTGTAGTTCTCTTTATAGTTATCATTCTTGGTGTGAATGGGCCTTAAGTGATGACAGAATCAGAATTATTCCCGCAATAATATTTTCCTACAATCTTCCCCACCAAGCGTCTCTATATTATTACAAAACACAAAAAAAATACCAGACTTTATTTAAATGCTTTAACTGATCAACAAACAGGTCCCTTGATGAACCCCTTCATCAGCTACATGCCTCTAGAGTCTAGACCATGTGGCATCATCGGAGGAAAACAAAAATATTACAAACACCAACAGCATTCCACATCCTGTTATTTTCAGGCAGTTGAATGTGGCTTTGTCGCTACTTTAAAACATAAGAGCAAAAAAATCACCCTCAAATCCAAAATGAAGCTTCTAATCTACAGAGAGCAATAGAACAGAGGAGCTATGTTAAGATATGGCTGCTGGCAGGTTTGTACTGCATTTGGCTTCTAACCGACTGCTTTAGACTCTACGGAGTCTTCACACATCCAAACAAACCCAAATACATTCGCTCTTCTCCCCTTCCTCAAGAGACAGAGGGAGACACTTTGTTTTTAACGCATTACACAACAACATCCTTCCTAAATATGTTTATTTATAAGTATGCTACAGCCGGTATAGCTAATAATTTTGCTCATACTTAGTGATAGTTCACCGCACAAGTACAACACTGGACCAGTGTTGCCAAGTCTGCTGTTTTCACGTGGAATTGAACGATTTTAACATTTTTGCTGCTGGTTGTTTTTCATGTCTGCGGATTTAAGCGACCTCAATAATGTGATATTTAGTCCCTGAAATGCAAATTGTAGCAATTGGTGGCGGGGGGTCTTTAAATATCTTTTTTATAACTGTTTGCATTTGTTATTATTATTATCATTATCTGGAACTTTGTCAGCTAAGTACTATAAAGTTGCATTTTTATATTGGACAATTATTATATTTATATTTATATTGCACATATACATAAGAGAAAAAAAAATAAATAAATAAATAAAAAAATAAAAAAATTTAAAAAAATGACAATTTAATATATATATATATATATATATAATATATTAAATTGTCATTTTTTTATATA
>JAUMHE010000043.1:17645290-17660793 GCA_032359235.1 Enteromius mattozi | reverse complement strand
ATATATATATATATGACTTTTGACTTTTTAGGGCCTGTGTGTGTGTGTGTGATGGTTTGTGGCACTGTGCGACATGCGGGCTGCAAAAGAAAGCGAGCGGGAGTGTGTGTTGTGTGTGTACACAGGCTTAAGCTCATAGCAGAATCACAGCGAGTCAGACGTTGCTGGCAGAGGATTAACGGCAGCAAAGCAATTACACTGCTTTACAGTCCTGTTCACCGCACCTGTACACACAACACTGACTCCTGCAGGTCAACCGCCTGTGTGTGTGTGTGTACTGGCTCTGAGAAAACCACAGAGGTGTTCTCCAGGGATCTGTCTAAGCGCAATCACCTTAGTGCTTTTATATCTCTAAGTGTGTGTGTGTGTAGGTGTGATTCACATGGACATGAACCTACACTCTTAAAAATATAGTTCCGGAAGTGGGTTTGTGCAGTGACGCCATAGTAAAAAAATATTTTTGGATTCCTTAACCACTGAATAGTTCCTAAAATATTTTTTTTCCCTCTTGCACTGCAATTTTTTAAACATAAAATAATGCAGTTAATTATAAAGACTATAGACTATCTCTAACCATAAAAATCACTAAAAAGCATTATTTACTTCATGAATTTATTTACAATCGAGGATGTCCCATGACACCCCTAAAGCCAGGATTTTTTCAGATTTAGCAAACTTTTGCAACAATTTTGCACCAAAGGAATAGCTAAATAAACCCACAATAACACACAGTAACCAGCGTTCCATATAAGCCTAGACATATTAGTTACATCCGATCCAGACTGATCTCTATTGGCCAGCCAATCCTCAGATAACAAGTTCTGCTCTTGTTTGGCCAAACGAAATTGCTAAATCCAAGAAATAATGCTTCATCCACACACATACAGTACATACTCTTATCTGAGGACAAGCAATAGACCTTTATTTGTTTTATATGAAACTAATTATAATGTCAACAGACTAAAAGTATGAATAAATAAATGTACAGAGTAAATTATGTTTTTATTCTCCTAGCCTCTGATTTTATAAAAAAAAATAATAATTTGTGTTCCGAAGATGAACAAAGGTCTTATGGGTTTGGAATGACATGAGGCTGAGTCATTAATAACAGAATTTTCATTTCGGGGGAAAACAAACCCTTTAAAGTTTGTTTCCTATTTTTTGTAATAAATACATTTTAAACAAACAAACATTTTTTTTATTTATCTGTTTTCCAATTGAGGATGCTCTTGGGCAGTCCCAAATTAAGCTTTTGTTAGCTTTAGCTCACTTTTGGGGACAATTTTCTTCTCAAAGTACAGCCAAGAAAACTTCCACATACTTTCACAGCAACCAGCGTTCCGTGTAAACCTAGACGCATTAGCTGCATCGAACCCAGACTTGTCGCCAACCCAGTCCCAGATAACAAGTTCTGCTCTTGCTCGGCCAGTCGAAACGGCTAAATCCAATAGAGAATGCTCTATCTACACACGCACACAAACCCCAGAACAGAGCTGGTCACCACATAGCTCCTGGAGAATTAATCTTGAGAATTGTGCTGTCCGGCTTCCTCCAATTAACCAGTGAGCTGTCAGCCATCAACACACACACACTCACACACTCCCAGCATACATTTCTGAGGAAATAATTTAAGTTCTGATGGAGACTCAAGGCGATTCGGACCAGTCCCGCAGAGAGAACCACAAGCCCCCAGAGAGAGAGAGACAGGAGTAAAGAGCATTGAGACAGCCGTCCACTCAACCCCCCGAGGAGCTGAAAGAAGGGACAAAAAGTGCTAGAAATGGAGGAGATGGTGTTTTCTTCTCACTGAGGTTGAGATGATGTCATTCTGTACGTGACAGATTCCTGTGAACTCTCTCTCTCAGCAATCAATCATCTTGTTAATCAGACTGCAGACTGGTTTCCTTATATATATATTCCTTATATATATATATATATATATATATGTTTTTTTTTAAAGTCTCCCTAACTGCTAGACGCTCCGTAAGTAATTTCAAGCAGCACTGCATAGAGAAATAGTCATTCTGAATCACTGTTTGAGACACTAAACTGACCAGGTGTTAGCACAGGCCTTTCTCAGAACAGGTGTTGGGCTAAATCGCAAATTGCCATCTGTATATGTTTCACTGAACGCCATTTTAGACTCTAAATGGTGAATTAAAATGCTGAGAGGACATTCAAATACAGCGTGTGCCGCCTCGGCAGCTCTTCAGGACTGCAAACGCAAAAAAAAAACAAAAAACACTTTTGTAGCACTGTCTCATACGGCTTCAGTTCAGCTATAAGGTATGAGTGACCATGTAATACTGTACATAAAGTCACAAATAATGCAACCGAGCAGTTCTAGTACTATAATAAGTAATACAGACAATATTTTGCGCAAAGTGGCCACACATAATTAATAAATGATTTATGAATTATATTTTATGATGTTTTTTTTTTTTTTTTTTACTTCTAAATTTTAATTGCAATGCATGTGCTTTTGGTTTTTAACTGTTTATGCATTTTACTAGCAAAATGCAATGGTGTATAAGTATAATAAAAATTGTCTATATATATATATATATATATATATATATATTCACTACTTAAAATTAATAAAATAATTAATCTCAATCAAAATGCAATTAGGTTATTCTGATTAGGTTAAAAAAAAAAAAAATACAGCTAACACAATAAAACACAATAATATAATGAAAAGCATTATTTTTGAAAATGTACAAAACAAAACAAAAAAATTCTTTGTATATGGGTAGTTGACGTATCAATGTGTCCCAGTAAAAAAATTAAATAAAATATTAAAATCTAACATTGAAAATAAACCTCTAATGCTATTTGTAACTCTAAGAATGTTATTTGTGCTAAGTTGAGTTAAGTTGTTGTGTTAAGTTTTTTGTGTTTTTGTTTTGATTTTACATTTTTGCTGTCACACCATAGGACACAGTCAGGCACAGTGTGTGTGTGTGTGTGTGTGTTTGCGTGTATGAAATTAAGTAACCAATGGCCAATGACACTCTTCATAAAAATAAATAAAATAAAAATTAGAGCATTAAGCATCAAAGCATTAAGCAAAAATCATTAAGCTCCTAAAATGAATTCTGAGGAAGATCTAGATTCAGTAAATAATGAGTAAACAAATAATGACCCAAAATTAGTTAAAAATGGGAATGGAAGTAGTTCAGCATGTTTAAAGTTTTTGTAAACAAATAAACATATTAATGCAGGCACCCAAGAATAAACTTTCTCTGCGGCACTGATTTTCTGACTGAATATTTGGGAAAACCATTGCTCAAATTATACACGAGAACTGTATAATGTTAATTGCAGCGCTTTAGGTAAGTGTGTTTGTGTGTGTGTGTGTGTAAACAGCAGTCTTGTAAGCCTCACAGCTTCTCAGTAATGGATTGAATTAGTTTCTTATGAAACAAAAACCCCACAAAAACAGAATGGCTTCCTCATGAATGTGAATAAAGAGACATACTGTAAGAAAGACATGTAAATCAAAGAAATGCAACTAACTATGCAACTGCCTGAATGGGCATGATGTGTCTGGTCAGGTCAGCTCATAAGATCTCATTAGCAAGCTCAGTTTGGTTTCCAACTTACTGCCGATGCAGACCTGTGCTCTCAAACTGTTTCAGAAATGATGTTATGACCTGACCGCTTCAGTTTAATGCTAATGATAATGACAATAACAGTAATATGATGATGATGATTATAATGACTCACTGGTGCAGGGCATGTCTGGCTGCTCTCCGTCTGCTCTGTAGTAGCCGTTCCTGCAGACACAGATAGTTGCAGCTTCAGATGTGGACCTGCTGTTGGACGGACACTGAAGACACAAACCCGTTCCTTGACTGGACTTGAAGGTTCCTGGAGGACAAGCTAAAGAGAGAAAGAAAGCTTATGTTAGCAAGCCATTTTGTTCACCTTTTGAATTGAACACCTCATGGCTTCAAACAAACATCTTCAAAATCACAATTTGGAGACCAATTTCTAAAACAGTATACAATTGCAGCCCTTATGGTTGAACTTGTAGACGGACTTGGTTGTCATGTTATGTTTATCTTTCTTGGCCAGTAAATCTCACTACTGACTACTGGAACAACATTGCAAGCTTCAGGTGTAAGAAACCTATGACAGTGTGATAAACCATGATTTGCGATGCATTGTTAACATTGTGCCTGAAGGAGTCAGTGTCAGTTTACTTCAGACAGAAACTTTTTTCATGAGAGTAAAGTGGGTTTTTGTTCTCAGCAAGGTGAGACATTTCCTGCTTGCGAGGCCTGTTTCAAAAGAAATGAAACGGAGCAAAGGTGCTCCCAAGATACGTCAGCCAACCTTATGTCAGCAAACACAAAGAAAAAGGCAAAGAGTGTTTTCTGATTGCATTTAGTAACACGAGACAGGTTTTTTTTTTTTTTCATTGTTTACAGAGTGTAGGAGGATGTTCACAAAAAAACAAAACACGTTTTGCATTTGTGTTTTCTACATATCAGACATAACACAACAACACAAACCCATCTATAGACTTCCTGTCCATACCACTGCCCTTCACTTCCAGTTTTTGTTTAAAGTGCCCCTATTATGGATTTTTAAAAATTAACCTACAGTGTGTAATACAGTGTATACAGAGCTGTAAGTGACTGAAAACATCCTGTAGAGTTTTAAATCTGAAAGTGCACCATCTAAGTTATAGTCTCTCAAAAGAAAGAGTTGACTCTGAATCTTTGAAACAAGTCATTTTTAAAATGAATCTCAAGCTGTTTGATGTTGACATCAAAATGAAACATTGGCATATTGTCTGCCCACCTGTTGGTCTTTTCTAAATGAAAATGCAAATTTATTCTTTGACACTAGGTGCTGCTGTTGGAGCGTTAAAATAGCAGTTTCCCCGTTAATGCTGTACACAAAGCAACACTGGCTCACAAACACGGCTTTATCAGTCATTACAGGCATAATGAGATAAAAAATGAGACCAATCGGACCAATCATCACAGATTAGAATCACACAAAGAAGGGGGTTTGGAAAAATTAATCATTGAGCAAACCATTTGGGAGCCGTTGAGCAAGTAAGGTAAAAATAAATGCATATTATAAGATATTGAAAGTGTTTTTTGCCCTTGCTCAACCTGTTACTGGGGACTCCCAAAACCAAAATATGAACCTCTCATAACCCATAAATGGAGGAACTTGCATGTCCACTTACATTTTGAGTCAAATGGTTTTACATGCAAAATGCAACTTATTTAGTTAGCTTTTAATGAAAAAATAATGAGAATAAGTACATCAGCATTCAAACCACACCATATGAGGGTGAAATATTAGGGCCACGCTGGTCTTCGTTCATACAGTAGATTCTGAATTACAGCAGAAGGTGGTGAATAAATTCTGCTTACTTTTCCAGCCCGGGTTTATCTCTCTGAATAAAGAGCTGGGGTGATTCCTGTACTCGTTTATCATTAATTCCGCAGCTATACAAGAAGGACACTTTCTGCTGGTTCAGCTGCATGACCGCAAAGATCAGGACTCTGTGTTTCTCTGATGTGATCTGATGAACTGATGAAACACAGCGTTCTACTGCTGACACAGACGAAGAAAATAGAGGCACATTTCATATTGATCCTAAATGAGTTTTGCTCGGAAGTCGGTTTTTAAGGTTACTCAAGGTTTCTTGCACCAAACTGTTGCTTAGAATTAAGTTTTGCTACTGTACCTTTACAAGTTTTAGAACAATCTAGAGAGGATTTCTACACAATATCCAAACATGTCCATAATATAACCCCATTAGCTAAAACTTTTTGTTTTGCAGAACACTGAGACCAGCGGACATCATTTATTGCGTCCTCGACCAAGAAATATCTCATGTCAGCACTAGATCAATGTAATCTGCCAGTAATACCTTGATTAACTGGCATTATGCTGTGACAGACGGGACGTTTTGGGTCGCGATGGACCTGGATGGACCTCTTCACATTTAGCTCTGATATTTGCATTCCATGCATATGCATCAAGTTCATGAATATGAATTACGGGGCAAACAAGAGCTATATGGGGAATTTAAGACGTGGGTGTGATTGCTGCACTTATCAATTTACATATAAAGATGGATGAATGAAGGAATGGCAGAAATTAATAAATGGAGGTGTGAGAGCGAGGGAGTGTGTCTCTCCTTTAATGAGAGAGGACAGGATAATTCATCCCCCCCCCACCACCCATATGAAGGAGTGTGACCTGCGCCGCGTGTGAAATCAAACCTCTGTTCCTGAATATCCGCAGCCTTTGAAAAAATTAATTAGATGCTATACAGCTCATTAAAAGTTTAGAGGGTCGGGTCCACTTTATTACTCTGTTCTTTTATCTATCCATCTACTCACCCGCGGACTTATTCATTTAGTCATTTAATAAATAAGGGGTGGAGAGGAGATAAGACATATAGGGACAGATAGAGGAAGGGAAAGAAGAAGAGAATAAAAAAAATGAAAGCAACTAAAGAGAAAGAGGAAAGGAAAGGAAAGGAGAGGAAGAGGAAGAGGAAGGAAAGGAAAGGAAAGGAAAGGAAAGGAAAGGAAAGGAAAGGGAAAGAAGGTATATGAAGAAGAAAGGGAAAGAAGGAATAAGAAAGGAAAGGAATATAAGGTATATGAAGAAGAAAATGAAAAAAAAAAGGTATATGAAGAAGAAAGGGAAAGAAGGAAGAAGAAAGGAAAGGAAAGGAAAGGAAGAGTCATTTGAGTGGATGGGACAGTAGAGAAAAGTAAAGAAAAGAACAAAGTGATTTGAGGGATACACATATCAGAAGAACATTTGGTGCAGAGCCCCTGTCACACACACATAAACACACATACACACACACACAGCAGAATGTGTGAAGGTGTGGGAGTTTGACGGACAGCTTCTGACCCGGCCCATATGACACACACACAATCACACTCCACTGCCTCACTCATCCCGCACAACGCCACATTCTCACAGTTACGAAACAAGCACTGCTTGTCACCACGACAACAAGCACCACAGCCACGACCTCTGACACCTGTGGCCCACTCACACTCGCCAAAACAACAGACGGGAAACTCCTGCACGTGGATCCTCATGCCAGAAAAAGAAATATCCCAAATTAAGCTGCATCTCATAAAATCATTCACACTTAGTCTGTAAAACAAAATAAAAGCATATTTACAGCAAAACACTTACAATTTTCATACCAAATGAAAAGACAACACTTTTAACAATTAAGAATAAAAAAGAATATTCCATTTAATATTCACTGTTACAATACACTACCAAAAACTTAAGATCATGTTGTTCGTGAAATGTTCATGAAATTCCCTTATGCTATACAGAGTTGGGATTCCATTGGAAATCCATTGTAAAAGCACAACTGTTAAAACGTTACGTGCATTTGAAATTATTTTCTGTAGTAATCTTTTACCAGAACATGAGACATTTTTTAAATTTAGACATACGAGGCCTCATTTTACAAGAGTGTTCATTTTGTGCTAAGTAGTAGATTATTGTGTTTGCTGAACCGTCAAACTTGCAGACTCTGGAACGCTGAAAGTGGACCAACATCTGCTGTAAAATACCTGTAGCTGAAAGACACCCCCTGAGGGCGAGCGCTCAAACACAACACACACAACAGCCCAGCGCCTGGCTTCAGGCTTCTGCTGTGGTTTGTCTGAGAAGACCTCCATCTCTGTAGCTGTAGGCAAAGCCTAAGGAGACAACCACGAGATCGAAGCCTGAAAATCGACCACACCAGACAAGTAGTCAGCACATACAGAAGCATACCAATAGCTTCACAACAACACCTTGAGTTCTGACTTCTCAGATCTTTCATAGACTGTTAACAGTTTACACTGCAGAAGAAAACAAACTTGTTTAACCTGACAAAATAATTACAAACATCTTCATACTGTACAAACACATCACGCTGGAATGCACATATAAATCTCACAAGCTCCTTCACCTTACCCGCAAGGCCAAAATACAGGCTTTTGTTTGATTTTGTTTAGTTCAGTTGAGTTGTTTATGTAAGTTGTTAAAGGTTAAAGTTGTAAAGTTTGCAGGCTATGGCTATTTTTACAAATCTACACTATTTTGTAAAAATTTTAATTAAAAATGCACACAAATTAGAATTTGAATTTAACACAAACACACACACAGAGACAGATCTATCTGTCTCTGTGTGTGTGTTTGTGTTAAATTCAAATTCTAATTTGTGTGCAATTTTAATCAAAATTTTTTCAAGCCAACTTACTGATATACTATTTAAACTTTTTATTATTATTAGTGGTGCTTGCCTTGCAAAGGCGAAGCACACTTGTATTATCTCACATACTTATTATTACAATACAAATTTTGGCGCGTAACTCGTCCTGCACCGTTTGTCACAGACCCACGAAACTTTGACAGTTCCTAGCGCAGAGCGAGAATTTCGTAGAAACGTGTGAATCACCACATTTGAAGAGGTTATCAAGCTGTGTGAGAACATACCCCGCAGTGGGGTATAAGTTGTACCCCTGGGGGGCAAGAGTGCCCCAAAGTTGCCTATGGGACATACTATGGTGAGGGACGGCCCATTAAACACAGTGATGGGAATAACGGTGATATAAATAAACGGCGTTACTAACTGCGTTATTTTTTTCAGTAACGAGCAATCAAACGAATTACTGTTTCCCCCACTACAACACCGTTACCGTTACTGACTGGCATTACTATAATTTATTATAATATTATTAGCATTTTTATTTTTCAGTCCATCTCAATTGATGCGCAGTGTAGCTGTATTTGACGTACCATAAACTCTGTGAAGGCGTACGGGTTCTTTCACGCAAAGAAAGATGAAGAGCAAGAGAGTCTTTCATTACATGCAGACTTGACGCGCTACATGTAAGCGATATTCTTTGTTGTATTTTCCTGTCAAAATAACGGATTTCATTTGGAATTCCTCAACTTTTAAGAACTGCCGGTTTTGTTATCTTATAATTTTTTGCCCTGTTTTTATAGAAACATTAAATGATAAACAAGCACCACCACCAGTTAGTTTCATTAATTTAACATTTAATATTGGGAGCATCCAAGTTTGCCATTTTATTTATTTTTTAGTAATGCAATAGTTACTTTCCCTGGTAATTAGTTACTTTTATAAGGCTGTAACTAAGTTACTAACTCAGTTACTATTTGTGATAAGTAACTAGTAACTATAACTAACTACTTTTTTAAAGTAACGTGCCCAACACTGGAGGCAACAGAGTATATATACCACTGGATTGTTATAGACAGGCACGCATAGCATTAGAAATGATGAAAAATAACCAGGAAGGCAAGACAGGATATAAGGAAGTGTTAGAAGAAATGAGAAGAAAGGAATGAGAAATCGAAGCTCAAGTAGAGGCTATGGAAGAAGAATAGAAAAAAAAAATTAAGGAATCAGGAAGAAAGATAGAAGAGAAAAATAAGTTAGAGAGAAGGAGAAGTAAGTTGTTTGAAAGTGATGAGGATGTGAATGAAGGTGAGGAGTCATTTGATAAAGCAGAATGGGAACAAAGCAGAGAAAAGGGGAAACTTAGACCACTATGTCCCCTGGGCCTCACAGGACCTCGAAGGGCTGGTCACTCGCCTCCCAGATATTCATGAGGGGGCTGGAAAGTGGATCAGGGGGTTTGAGGAAGAAACAATGGGCAAACTCTTGGCTGTAGGGGACATTAAAGCATTACCAGCTAAGACTGTAGGAGGGGCAAAGATGGAAGAAATTATTCAACTAGCCAGGATGGACAGAGCTGTGAACTCTCATAAAATGGATGGAATTGTTTTTGATGCATTCCATCTAGCAGTGTGGCAGGCATTGCGAGCTGAGTACCCAATTAGACTGGACCCTAAATCATTGAAGGGAGAAGACCTGAGAGAAACAGAGAACCCAACAATATATCTTCAATGACAGTTGAAAAGAGGGAAACAAGAAACTGAATGTAATCCTGAAACCGATCCATTAATGGCAACTTTGTTTAGACAGGCTGTAATTGATGCTATGCAGCCAGCTGTGAAAAGCAGGCTTGAGGATGTGGTTGGTATAAACTCTAAAACACACAAGGAGTTTTGTGACCATGTGTCTCATGCAGTAGAGCAATATAGAAAAACTGAACAAAAGCTCAAGATCCAAGAGCAAGAGCTACAGAGGAAACTAGCTCAGCTTGAAGAACTGACAAAAAAAAAAAAAGAAGAAAAAAGTTAAAGCTTCAGTAAAGAAAGAAGAGGCAAAACGAATGGCAGTGATGCCGCCAGTAAATGCTCCTCCATCAACTATTCAGCCAAGCCCACCTACAGCAGTTCCTCCAGCCACACACTCGACCCCTTTACCTGTAATTAATGTTTATACTCAACAGCCAGGGTCAATGCGATGGAATAAAAGACCTGCACAAGGAGGCCAGAAAAGAAGCGGCAAACCTTATACTGGTCCTTCAGGTGTGTGCTGGGGATGCAGACAGCCTGGACATAATATAATTCACTGTCCTACCAATCCATGGCAACATAACCCTTGGGGGGGAAGGGGGGAGAATTGGCCGCCTCCCAACCGGGGGAACAGTGCAGGGTCCAGTAAACCCTTGGGGAGGTCCAAATCAAGGCTTCTAGAGGTGCCCAGAGAATCCTAACGGGGAGAGTCAGCTTCCAATGTTAACAACTAAAGCTGATCAAGAACCTATTATGCAAATTAAAATAGATGGAAAAACACCCCCATTATGCTAGATACAGGTGCAGTTTATACCTGCTCAAACTCAAAATATGCCACACATCTCCCCTTGTCTGGAAAATTTGCAAAGACAATAGGATTCTCGTGACAAATGCAATTAATTCCAATGACAACTCCAGTGTGTCTACAAACAAAAAAATCTAAGTATAACCATGCCCATTCTGGTATCAAATCAGACTCCTGTCAATTTGTTAGGAAGAGATGCATTATGTAAGTTAGGACTACAGATTTGATGTTCTCCAGAAGGAATATACATAGACTCAATAAGAACAAAAACACAAATGGTGGTTGCAGAGCCAAAAGCAAATGTATATTGGATAGGACAGTTAGATAAATATGTGAGACAGACAATCAATAAATGGGGAAAATGTATTAAAGCACAATTACTTGAAGCACAGTTACCAAAATCAGAATTTCATTATACAATAATATATGATCCAGAGAGAAATAAAAAAACAGAACAAAAATGGCAGGATGAAACAAAAGGACAACAAATTGAAATAGTCTCACAGTACATCATAATAGGTAAACAAGGAGCAGCTTTAAATATACTAAATTGTGAATTTGTGAAAAAATTGTTTCATTTCTGTGTGTGGTTCAGGAGATATGACACAAACTACATAATTTGGTTATGGTGGAAAGTAAAATGAGGTGTTTTCGCGATGGCTCCATTTCTGAAAATGTTCAGGGCACTAACCTCTACAATTGTACCAAGTTTCATGCTTTTATGAAAAAGTGAACATATTATCTATATGTTTGCACATATCACCTGGACTATAACATAACCATGCTACAGTGATGTGCAATCAAATAAAAGTAGTTTTTAAGAATAATTTCAAGTTATTTAAAATGCTTACCACATGGTTAAAAATGTTACTCATATATATAGGCATATAAAACTGCACTTTGAGAGGAAAAGTCACTTATTAGGCTTTAATCTCGACACTGTCAAGAACTTAGCCCAGCAGCTCTCAGCAGTCCAGAAGCAGACGGAGCCTATAAAGCACATCTTGTACCGGCGCGATGCCAAAATGCTGGGTGCCGCGCCTCCGTCTGGTCATCACCGAGGGCACCCCCCGGTGGCTTCAACATCAGCTCCACCCCCGGCAGCTGAGAAGGAGGTAACACCTCAGCAGGGGCGTAGAGCTAGCCGTCGTAAGGGGGCGCAGCCTGTCCCAAACCCGGCCACTGCTAAGTCTTCTCGGAAGACCGTGAAGCGGCCCTGGGACGGGCTGCCCATAGATGAGGAAAATTGTTCTTTGGGGGACCCTAACACCTGCACCCCCAGCCTAGGGGGAGGGCAGAGTGCTTCTTTTCCCGCTGCTGCCCACCCATTCACGGAAAGAGCAATTTCCCAAACCTCTGGGCTTCACCCGCCATGTTCAGGTTGTGAGCGATGCCCCGCTTCCTTCACATTACGACTGCAGGATGGGGAAGAGCTGGTGTTTGCTGCTCACAGCAGCCTGTCTCGACTCTTGGACGCTCCGCTTCCGGGACCAAGCCACTTCTCTCCCCCGGCTGCCCTACCGTGGGTACCTCGTCGACCACTCCGCTGATCCCACTTGCTTTGGCTGTGCCTGGCTAGCGCTTCCCAGCCCGTCTTGCTGGTTGATCAGGACGGTCCGACTCGGCTATGCGATTCAATTCACCAGGTGCCCACCCAGGTTCACAGGCGTTCTTTGCACCTCTGTTCATGCAGAGAAGAGCGCCTCTGTCCTGCGTGCGGGGATCGTGGTCCTGCTGGCGAAGGACGCGATCGAGCCAGTCCCTCCGGTCGAGATGAATTTGTGCTTCTACAACCCCTATTTCATCGTACCCAAAAAGAACACTGGGTTACAACCAATCCTGGATCTTCGAGTCCTGAATCGGTCCCTTCATCGGCTTCCGTTGAACTGTTGAACAGCCTTGGGGTTTTCTGGCACAAGGCAGCGTTCCCTCTAAAACTTTTTCAGAGGCTGCTGGGGCATATGGCAGTCGCAGTCACGCCGCTTGGCCTGCTAAGAGACTGCTTCAGCATTGGCTGCACGGCCGAGTCCCGAGATGGGCATGGCGCCGTGACTCGCTCTGGATAGGCGTTTCCCCAGAGTGTTGCCGCCTTTTCAGCCCGTGGTCAGACCCTGCATTCTTACAGGCCGGAGTGCCTCTGGGACAGGTGTCCAGGTATGTGGTGGTTTCCACAGATGCCTCTCTGATGGGTTGGAGCGCTGTGTGCAATGGGCAGCCAGCTTCGGGCTTCCGGGGCGGGACTTCGACTCCAGTGGCATATCAGTTGCCTTGAGTTGCTGGCAGTACTGCTCGCCCTGCGCCGGTTTCAATCAATGCTGCGGGACAAGCATGTGCTGGTCCGAACTGACAACATCGTGACCGTAGCATATATCAACCGACAGGGTGGTCTGCGCTCCCATCGTCTGTCGCAACTCACCCGCCATCTCCTCCTCTGGAGTCACTCGCGGTTGAAATCAATGAAATCAATCACGTTCTGGGCGAATTGTGCAGCTGATGTGCTTTTACAACAGCTCACCCTCCCCGTAGGTAGACCTGTTTGCCTCCCGGGAATCCTCCCACTGCCGGTTGTTCTACCGAAGCCCCCCTCGGCAAGGATGCACTGGCACAAAGCTGGCCCTGGGCCTTAACCAAGTACGCCTTTCCCCCAGTGAGCCTCCTTGCACAGACCCTGTGCAAGATCAGGGAAGACCAGGAGAAGGTTCTGTTGGTTGCACCACTGTGGCCCACCCAAACCTGGTTTGCGGACCTCATGCTCCTGTTGACAACCCCTCTCTGGAAGATTCCCCTGAGGAAGGACCTTCTTTCTTTCAGGCCTATGCTCTGAAGTGGGGTCTGTTCACTGACCGGTGCTCCTCTCGTAGGGAGGATCCACTAAGATGCTCAGTTGGAGTGGTGCTTTCCTTCCTTTAGGAGAAGTTGGAACGGAGACTGTAACCTTCCACTTTGAAAGTTTAAGTCGCTGCCATCGCGCCATACCATGATGTGGTAGATGGGCTTTCACTAGGAGGACACCACCTGATCGTCAGGTTTCTTAGAGGTGCGAGAAGGCTGAACCCAGCTAAACCGCATCTAATCCCTTCTTGGGACCTCTACGTTGTCCTCATGGGACTATGGGAAGCTCCCTTTGAGCCGCTAGACTCAGTCGAGTTGAAGTTTTTATCCTTGAAAACCTCACTCCTGGTTACTCTAACCTCCATTTCCGGGCAGTGAATCGTGCCTTGAATTTGGTCCGGCCTACTCTCACGTTTTCCTGAGACCCAGACCTGGTTATGTACCCAAAGGATCAGGTGGTAAACTTGCAAGCGCTGCCTGCGGAGGAGGCAGACCTAACCCTTGAATTGCTGTGTCCCGTTTGCACGCTGCACCTTCAGCTGGAACGCACTCTGAGTTTCAGGAACTCTGATCAGCTCTTTGTCTACTTTGGGGGTTAGCAGAAGGGGAATGATGTCTCCAAGCAGAGGTTGGCCCATTGGGTGGTTGATGCCATCACCTCGGCCTATCAGGCCCAAGGTGAGCCGTGCCCCATAGGAGTGAGAGCCCACTCCACCCGGAGTATCACCTCCTTCTGGGAGTTGGCGCACGGCACCTCTCTAGCAGACATCTGTAGAGCTGACGGAGAGATATGTAGAGCCATATAAAGCCATGTTTTAGATCATGATTTTGATTTCTTATATAAACCTATATTTTCACACTATAGCCTAGAGAAGCATAGTAAAAATAAGTGCTGTAGAGTAATACTTTTGAAATGCTTTTTCAGTGATAAAACTGTCATGATAAACATGATACAATACTAATACTACTTGATAAAAGAATCTTTAATATTTTATTGGCCTTTGCGAAGTACGAAATTAACTTAAATAGACTATAGCTCATGGTTATGTTCACTGCTGCTTCAGTTCAGTATGTTACATGACTGCCTACTGATCATGTCTTTCCTGTGTCAGAGCATTCCCTGTAGTCCTGCTTAACACACCGGTGTCACGCAAGATCACTTTCCTTTGCGCGCACAATTTGGGTGGCCAGATCTATATACACCGTTTATGTATAAAGTATGTTTAATTTAAAAGGTCGAATGGTAGAAAGCTCTTGCAGAACAGACCAATGTTCAGTCAGTAGCTGTGCCTGACTCTCTGATGCCAGCAAAACGCATGTTTGTATACGCATGTGTGTATGCTATGTAATTCCTTTACACAAACATGTTTTTGTACTATTGTGCAATTTAACAAACTGACATGCACATTTCTTTTTTAACTGATTTTTGGGTCCCTGAGATGTTTTTACATGCTCTGATATTTGTGGTTATTTCAGCTACTTATAACATACTATTGACCAACATTTAATTGTTTTTGTATTCAGCAGAAACTGTGCTACAATAATATGTGACCAAGATGGTTGTACGTGTTTGCATTTTTTAGAAAAAAAATATTATGCATGGTTAGTAAGATTTGGGAAAATAAAACTAGCTGAAATAAGGCCATACAACCCATACTGAATAGCCCTGAATAAGACTTTTGAGTAACCAGTCTATTAGGCTAAAATATTTACTTATTACTTATTACTTATATTTCCAATTACTTATTCACAGAAAACAATATAGTATTTTAAATTTAAAAATTTAAAATACATGTTTTGAGACCGAATGCATGTATGCGAGGGAGTGAGAATGACCATTAATATTCAGTGATTCTCACCTGAAGAGACAAAGACCCCTCCCCTAATGGCCCATTAATGTGACAGCGACTGA
>JAUMHE010000043.1:17623116-17633491 GCA_032359235.1 Enteromius mattozi | reverse complement strand
TTTTTATATATATACATATTATACATTTTATTATAATAATAATTAGGGGTAAAGGGTCATGTGCAACTTTCAAAAAAAGGTTATTTATAACCTGAGCAAAAAGGTGAATTATTTTAATTTATTTTTTACCCTAATTCACTTCCTAATTAAAATTGTCAAAAATACAATATTTTTTATGTTATGTTACTTTTCCCTTTCTGACATTTACAACTAAACGGGCTGTTTTTGGTGCTATGTCCCTTCATAAAGGAAATGAAAAACTGCACACTTTGCTACACTTACATATCAACTGCAAGTTCATATTCAAGTCCAGAATCATTTCCACTGCCCAATCCTTCAAAAATAAACTTCAATTGTTCTCACAAAAAAGCACAAACTCTGTTAGATCAGACTGATGTGAGAAACAACCTTTTAAACTATTTTGTTCAAACAATAATTTAAACTTCAACCACTGTTTCCTTACATTGGGATTCAGTATAAACCTTCACGAACCAGGAACAACTGATACTTACATGAGAACCTTTACAAACTATCTCTACTTCAACCTGGAAACCTTAATCCAAAAGATAATTCAGATACCTATAAAATGAAAGACTAAATGTGCTACAAAAAGCTCCTTCTTAAGAGTGCCATTCACACATCCTCATACACCTCCTCTTGTAGCATCGCAGTAGATTATATGCCAGTTCCCTCTCAGAAGGGCAATTCCTTCCTGAGAGGCATGTAAGACCCTCTGTCGCCTTGATCCAGTGTAGGTCGACTGGGGTCCTGTGACTCCTCTGCCCTGAAATGGGTTGCTTTTGTGTAGGCTGAGATTTGCCTGTCTAAACGCTGGAGTCTAAGGAGCTTTCCGGAAGATTAAGGCAGAGGGGCATCTGAGGGCCCGATCCCCGGAGCGTGGGGGCCGCGAACAAGGTCAGCGGGGTGAAATGAGGTCTGCCCGTCCAGACGAACGGGGTCTACACAAAATGACATACCATTAGCATCGCCGCTCTACCAGAGAGAGAGCTAAGACCCCTATTGTTACTTCCCTTTAGAAAAACAGCAACCGTTTGGGTGAAAGACGAGAGCTGGGAGGAGAAAGGAAGGGAGAAAGTGATTAATCCTCTTTAAATGGCTGAGGAGGGAGGAGAGATGCCGGATTGTACGTCTTTTATGGCCTTTTCAGATTTGTAAACCATCCGCATAGTTAAAAAAATGCCCAAATGATGAATAAAAGCATTTCCATAGAAAAACATTTCCCACAATATTCCTGGTTTCCAGCCATCCGAGAGATTATTAAACAGTTCTATTGCATTGAATAGAAACAGAAGGTGTTTTTCAAGTCGACAGCCCGGAGCAGAGGTCTGTGTGTACATAAAGCTTTGAGACGTACAAAGTTCAGCGCCACGATGCACCCAGAGGAAAGCAGTCAACAATGAGACCTGCTGTTCACACGCTGCTCCAGATCTGTGAACCGCCTTTTCACCTTCAACAGGAACGTATAACGCACCAAGACCAAACACTTATTCAATCTGCAATGACTTATCACCTCTGCAGCTCACCGCATTCAGAACCTGAGATAAGCCCTCAGATAACTGGAATTCAAGCAAGGCGGTCTGAAGAAATAGAGCTCAGAAATGTCATTTTGCCACAAAGGGAAAATAAAGGGTCCGATTTTTTTTACTTACCAACAAAGTCCAGTCCACTTTGAAGCATAAAGAACAACCAACTTTACCATCTGTCCAACATGTAGCGATCAACCACAGTTTGCTCTTTTTCCTTAACATAGTAAAATCTAAAATAATCAAAGCACAAAAATAAACCAAATGCTATGCAGAAAAATGAGCAGAAAATGCTCTGCTTTTATCGTGAATAAGGTCCAATACGTTTGTTGGTGACAATTTAGATGATAGATTATCATTAACTAATACTGTGCAATACATCTGTTCTAGTATTTATTTATTTTTGTTAACATTAGTCAATATAAATGCAACTTTAATAACTCAATAAATGAAAGGCTTAGTTCACTGTTAGTTCAGTTGTGAATTTCACTGGCAATTCTTAGTTTTAAAGTAAGTACTACACCATTTTTTTTTTGCCAGTATATACTATTTTAAGCTGCTAACTTGATATCAAGTAAATTTAGAGGTCAAGGAATTTAAAATAATAAAATAATATAAATATAACACAATAAAGATGAATTTACTATAGAGGTACTTGGTGTTTGCTAACTAACTATGTAACTAACTAAATATAAAGTAATATAGAATTACTTTTAAAAAGTAAAAAAAAAAAAAAGGTAATTTACAAAGTTGTGGGGGGTTAAAATATTATTTGTTCATCTTACTTTCCTTCTCAGCTTTCCAAATGTTTTCGGGACTTGTGTCTGATGGACGTTTGGCAAATTGACTGCCGCCCTAAGGAACCTCAGAAGAGTCAGTTTATCACACTTCAGACAATCACACTTCTGGAGAATCTCTGAATTCTTTCTGCTGCTGCCACAGACTCGTCACAGAACCCAAACCATAATGCCATCTGAAATTACATCTCCACCGCCTTTCTCTCTTCTGTCGGCCTTCGGCATATCAAAGGATGGTAAGAAAGACAAGACGGAGAGGAGAAGAAAGAGAAATATTACAGTTATTGCCCTGCGACAGAGCACCATAAATCTCATTTGTACACCTGAGGCGATGTTGTCGGGTTTCTGCAAGTATTCACCTTCAAGAACATCTAAATGTTCAGGAACATGCTGCACATATTTGTAACAGCTCAGAATAACTTGATACTCTTTTCTCAAAATTAGTAAGGAAACTTTTCCAGACCTGAACCAGGTCTAATGTTCTGCCCTCGGCCTCATCAGAACATTCATTTGGAAACCGTTCATAGTTCTTTATTCCCATCCTCAGATCTGCTTTCCCAGATCAGATAGGACACCCAGGCGTGAAATTGAATGACACAGCTATGTGTTATCGCTAACCTCACAAACATCAGATTTCTGACAGCCATATTTCTACCTTAACCCATTAAAAGTTAAACCAATAATGCTATGCCAAACTCTAGTGCTCTAACCTGCTGTATACTATTTACATTTACAGGTAGTTAAGTTAACTATATTTAGGTTATTATATTAAATCTTTATGGGCATCAACTTGAAGTGAAGAGTGCAATTTCTGCAAATTCCCATTGCACTTAATACAACCTAATGGTTATTCTTGTTCTTACAATATCTTACTATTTTATCTTGGGCTTGACAGTACAGAACTACCATGTGTGGCAAACAATCTCCAACTTGGGTGTCTCGACTGAAACTCAAACATCCCCTATCTTTTAAAAGCACTGCCAGTGTTTACCCTTGATTTACACTATTTTCTGTCTATTTAAGCGAGTATTTGAATTTTAGCTGATTCTGTAACTGAATCTGACACTCTTTGGCCAGTCATTTCGATAGCAAAATTTAGCTAGAGAGTTGTTGATTTGAAAGTGATGGTATATGAGCTATTAAAGTACAGATGTGGCCATTGAGATTATTTTTTTATCCAATGACATGCTGCAATTCATCCCACGAAATGCCACTGAATCCCCATTTTGCAGGAATACACTATACATGGCTTAAATAGTTACTGTAAATAGTTACAGAAAACTGGGCATTATACAGTAAACAATTGAGATTCATACATGTCTTTCCAAAAACAAAACAAAACAAAACATGAGCCTCATTGCTAGGAGAATTGGGTGTTGTAAAATTGGCTCAAATTAGCAAATATGTTTGATAAGAGGAAATATCTAATAGATGTAACTATTTCAGCAACGAGAACCAGCCGAAAAGTTTATTTGCACTTCAAATTAAGCCAGAAACCTATGTATTGCCATGTATTGCCTGCCACCATGACAAAATATGACAAAAAAAAAAAAAGCCTTGCTGCATTTGGGTCATATTCTAGATGATTTGTGTCATTGCATTATTTTATATGTAATGAAATTTATGCATTCAAGTTACGGTTACATAGACATAAATTTCACTGAACTGCTTGCAGCCAAAACATCCTTCTGTTGGCTTATTTAATGGATTTTTGGTATTTTAAGGGCAAATTTTACAGTAGCATTTCAGCATGAATTCTGTCATTAAAATAGTCAAACCTGTCAAATATTTCTCTCAGTCTTCCTCGCTGGAAAAGCAACTATAGTTTCCAGAAAAGGGCCAAAACCTTCTTACAAACTGTATCTATAGAAGAGCTGTGTAAAACTGTTTGGAAAAGTCATTATTTTAGCACCCTCAGAATATATTTTTGCAGAATTGTCAGATGAATAGATTTTGGTAGAGTAAAAATGTTCCAACACTTTGGCACAGTATGATTATAAACATGCAATTTTGCTGTCTGCTGTAGCAACACAAGTGTCTCCAGAATGAAAAAGATCAAGAGAGAGATACAGACAGAAATAAGGAGGGAGATAAACTAGAAGCCTGTGCTAATTCAGCATTCATGAATACTAACTGCCACGTAAACAAGAACACAGTTAGGGATTACCAGTACACTACTCATTTCCCTTTCTCCTGATTTTTAGTCACGACCATCCCCTCGCCTCTTTCATTTTCCTACAGCTATTTGATATTTCGTGCAGGCATTTGAAGTAGGCAGCCGTGGCAGGGGATCCTCGCAGTCTCTCTCAATGCCGCTCTGTGATCAATAATTTGTCACTGAAATGCTGTCGGTTGCGTGGACGTCGCCAGACCGGGGCCAAAAAGGGCCCCTGATGTGTGACTGCCGAGAGAGTCCCAGCAACCACCCAGTAGCGGTTACAGATCTGAGGACCCCCGGTGCGACAATATTGAGTTATGTTCTCGCCCACCTGTTCTAGTGACTGTCGCTTGATATGTGCAATTTGCTTCTTTAACTTGCTTTGAACATAAAACGCCTGGCCAAAGCTGACAAGTGAATGCAAAAGAGTAAGAATCTAGAGGGTTTTTTGATTAACTATTCCTTTAGCATTCATGCATATTCTATACTGTTATACTGTTATACTCTTACTCTTATACTGTTACTTACTCACCCTCAAGCCATCCTAAGTGTATATGATTTTCTTCTTTCAGACAAATCCAATTGGAGTTATATTAAAAATTGTCCTGGCACATCTAAGGTCTGTCATTGCAGTGGGTGGGTGTTTCTGTTCAACAATCCAAAACACGTAAAATTAAGCATGTTAATCCATAATAAAATGTGCCACACAGGACTCTGGGGGAGAATAAAGGCCTCCTGTAGCAAATCCATGTGTCTTTGTAAGAAAAAATATCCATATTTCAAACATAATGACACTTTATATAACTGTCATATGCGGAAGCTGGTTGATTACAAAAGATGTCGGTGTTGCATGATTAGCGACGAACACAGAGAGAGAACAAAACAAAACACTGGCCACAAAATAAAAGTACAAACCGAGGATTTGTAAAGAAAAATGTCGGAGGATTTAGATATAAGCCAAGAGGAGACTGATTTTCCTTTGCTAAAGTAAGGAAACTTTAAGGGAACATTTTGTTTTTTTTTTTTTGTTTTTTTCAGTGTACAGAATATTTTAAAAATCAAAAGAACCCTGTATTTCACTCTAAAGAACCATTGTGCAATGAAAAGCATGCATAGATGTTAAAGGTTCTTCATATAATCTCTGAATGTCTATAAAGAACCTTTATAGGAGAGAAAGAGTGAGTCAGAATTCATGAGTCAAACTTTTCTGAGTCTATTAGCATTTTTGCAACTAAGATGAAATTAGAGAAATTATCATAATATCGCTGCCTTAGCGTTCTCTAATGCACAAGTTGTACAGTGTTCAGAAAATGTAATGATAAAATGTCTTCACAACATTTAAGGCATTGAATAATTTGCTATTACTGCAAATAACACTGAATATATAATGAATATTTATCAGCATTCATAAATGCCTCCACTTTTGGGGTCTGGATCATGAGCATGGGCTTCTAGCATGCCGACAGTTCACTAGCAAGACTACCTTGGTCAACCAGCTTCAGGACAAAACTTAGGTTGTTTATTACTGAAAATCTGATACTGCAGCTCTATTTCTTTTGCACTTTGTATTTAACACATGATGCATCCTCTCACACCCAATTTTAACATACACAAATGCAAATGTAATTAAAAAGCTATAGCTATGGCTGTATAAGAGATATGTATTGGGTAAATTCCTACTGAAAACAACTTAAACAAAATACCAGATGAAGTGTCATATAATTAACTATTCATCTTGAATAACCTCAGCGATGGAGAGCAGCAGTGCTTATGATTTCTAATGTGAGGCATGGGGTGAATCCAAGGCTGAGGGTCTGGAGATAGATTACATGGTTCATACTCCATCATGATGACATGCTGGACAGAGCTGCTGACAGGAAGAAAGTGAACTGTCTGTGACATACAACATATACTGCTCATTTAAAAATAAAAAGAGCAAAGAAATTAATTTCTATGAATATATTTTACAAAAGAATTTTACACATAGAAATTTCTAAATAAAACTGTATTAGATTAAAACATAATTTTAACCAGTCATATACAATTCATATATTTTATATCAAACACACTTATTTTTTAAAAGCTTTGGCTTTAAAAGTCCTTCTACCATCTTCTTTAATATAAATGCCATTTGAATTATATTGAGCTGTATATTGCAAAGGCAAGCAATTTTAAATGAGGCATTAGCGTCCGAATACATTTGGACATATATTTATGGCATTATACTCTAAAATAATACAAAATGCCTTGCTGGGACTTCAAATGGACAGTTCGGAATAACTGATTCATGGAAATGAATCAAACTTCCCAACTCTATCAGCACTTTTGCGACTGAGATTAAATCAGACACGCTATTATAATATCGCTGTCTTAGCGTTCTCAAAATCACGAGTCATGACACAAAATCAGCCTACTGGCACGGGCCTAAAAAAACATAATGATTGAATATCATCACAATATTCATGATGTTGCTCCATTTTACATCGCCAACACAAAATAACACTGAATATATTGCAAATATTTAATATATCACCCATCCCTAGCAGCCAGTAATGGATCTGAAGCGCCAAACCAAGCAGTGATGAGACTTTATCAACCAACAGAAAGAAACCGAAGAGTCCTACAAGCATCTGCTAAACTTTCTGCCTCTATTTCGAGTTTAATTTACAAGTGAATCAGAGCAGAAAAATGGGTGAATTCAGAAAAGCAGCCCACAGTGATGAAGGGAAGCAAGAGACGAGAGGAAGCGGATGATGAGGTGATGTGGCTCTTCATTAAGAGCGAGACACACTTTTCTTCATCTATTCAAGTCTATTCAGTACACTCCCATGCCAGAAGTCTTTCTAACCCGTCTGTCTCTTTCTCTCGGTGTCTCTTTTTCATTTGTCCTGTCACCATGGCCTTTTCTCAAGCCACATAATGGGCCCAGAGCTCAGAGAGGTCAGAGAGCTCTTTAATTGGGTTTCAAGGTGACTTCACACAGCGTGCGAGTGTACAGACAGCCATCATTAGGCTGTGTGTGTTTGTACACTCTAATAGCGTATTAATGTCGGCTCTAACGGCGCTCGGACACGAGAGGAACTGAAAGGAAGCTTCTGAATGCACCACACATGAGCAAACTTCCTGCCTTTTTCTGATTTCTTCATTCAGATGCTCAAAGAATGAAGGCCACCTCTACTCTCTTTCACAATCCAAATACCTCTCTGCACTTTTCCCGTTCATACAAACCAACCACCGTGCTGTGAAAAGCCCCGGTGCATTGTGGGAATGTTTTCAAAGGCGCCAGCAGTCACAATACCCAAACGGCCTCATCATAGCCAGTCCTGCCATCCTTAATGATGTTCTCTACAGAAAATAAAACTGTTAAATTGGCATGCTTTGCTAAGAGATGTTCAGATACAACAGAATAACTCAATTATTAGTGGTTTATTATAGTTATAATTTGTATATTACTAATAATTAATTAGTTTTTCTTAAAACTTTGTTGCAGCAAAAACAGATTACATAGATTAGAAGGTACAAAAATATATATTTTCAATGTTATTATATTTATATATAGTACATTATATATTATTATATTTTTTAAATAATATTATTATATATATGTATATGTAATTGGAGAGTTAAAGAGTTTCCAAATATGGTAAAGAGTGTAACATTTCTGTCACACGCTTGAGGTATTTTGCCAATCACAAAGCACCAGATAGCTTTCAGAAAGTTGGGGCAGAGAGCAGCAACAATAATGTACGATATACAGAAAATAATGTTTTTTTAATCTTAAACTGCATACTGTAAATACATTGCATTACACCAAATTCATAAAATAATAATATTTTAAGAATGTCACATACACAACAATTAAAAATAAAAGACCGAAAGCCAGAGAAATGCATTTAAATAAACCAAACAAGTAAAGCTATCAATATGTTGTTGTAATCTATTGACTTTATGTATGTGCATAATTTAGATGCATTTATAATATAATGAGCCCAAGTGAGCTTTAAATCCTTGCATTAATGCTAGAAGAGGCAGAAAAGCTAATCTCATTTGGAACTGACCTATGAGGATGAATATTTAAATTAAGCAACATCATTTGCATCTCTAAAGTGAGACCAAATATGTGTGTCACCTTCCAAACATTATCTGCAGTCATTTTTAAAACCTGCTTTCAAGTGTATTTATGGCCAACAAATCAAAACAAGTCAAAATAATTGAAGGATCTCAAAGCAAATGAAAAACTGAACAATAATACATTTGCCATAATGACTAATTGGTGAGAGGAATGGCACTGATTTGCTCCATCCATTTACTATAATAAGTGTGAAAGATTATGCTGTGTTAATAATTATCTAAACTATTTTTAGATGTCACAGAGAGATTATCTGTGCACAAGATCATAATTATCAGAAAAAGCAATTATGCTTGGCAGAAGCAATATTAAAGGGTTAGTTCACCCCAAAATTAAATCATCCTCATGTTGTTTCAGACTTATAATATCTTTTGAGCTTAACCAGCAGAAACACAAAGAAAATGAATGCAGATTGCAGACATAAAGCTGCAAAAGGTACATAAAAGCATATGTGATATTTAGGTGAAAGAAATACAAACTCTAAGCCAATTATCAACATTGTATCTTGCTTTAACTTTATTATTGTCTATATTATGAGCCTACTGAGTGTTAAAGGTAGCATGTGCATATCTGACTCCAGCAAAGAGGTCAACACAAAAACCTTCAGTTATACTACACCGCAAATCATTATTACGTTAATAACTCAAGCTGGATCCATCTGTCCATTTCAGGATGTTTCTCTCCAGTCAGCAGCTAGTGAACTTTTCCACTGTCCACCACTCCTATGAATCTTAAATAAAGTTATTTGAATATTTGTAATATTAATAGCTGCATGCTGTGAGCTCAGTGATGCTAAACCAGAGACTGGAGAAAAAGTCAGAATCAAGCCGTTTACATCCTCCATGAAGACAGGGATAGTGTAATGGATGAAGAAGAGAGAATGAGAGACTCGCCCCCTTCATCCCATTCAATGTCAGAGGCATTTGAAAGGGTCAACATGGCCTGTCCGAACGCTGCCGGCACACAATACACAATGAATGAGGCCATCCAGCATCATCCATGTGTGTTAGCGCTATGCATGCATGTGGTTTGCATAGAAATGGGCCATCACACAAAGGCTTCAAGCGTGGCAATACGTTTTCAGCACGGTTAACCAATTACAAAAGAATAAAAACGTAGTGCGACATTCAGTCCTGCGAGAGCAAAGTGAAATAAATCACACACTCTGCTTCTACAGCACAGGAATGGGTTCATTGAACTACAAAAAATACAGACTAAATGACTCACTAAATGAAAGTATGCAGCTCTTAGAAATATGCAGCCAAGAATATGTGGCCAGTAATGCAAATGTATAAAAAAGTTGGTGTGTATTTTACACCAAATGAGCTGCAATATAAAAAAAACCTCAATACTCACACGTGGAAAAATTACACACATTTAGTTGACGAGTAATAAACACACATTTACACTCTCACAAAGAAATATTATCAATAATTTTTGAAGGATTACATGTAGTATTGTCAATTAATAATTGTGATTAATTTGTTTATGTAATATACATCTGTCTACTGTGTATATTGATGTATATATAAATACACCCACATACAGGATATATTTTGAAAATAATATATTTACATAACTTATATTAAATATAAATATATTTAATATACAAATATAATATATACATATATGTGTATTATATATACATAATAAATATTAACAGTACACACACACATAAACACACACATAAACAAAAAACTTTTATTTTGAAAGAATAAATATATATATATATATATATATATATATA
>JAUMHE010000043.1:17592741-17623016 GCA_032359235.1 Enteromius mattozi | reverse complement strand
TGGATGTGTGTAGTTCTTTGTATTTTGTCTACTGATTCAAGTAAAGTTCATGTTATATTTCACTGCTACGTCTGAGAATATTGCCTGCTACAACACCCGTGACAATCGCTTTGAAGAACCTTTTAAGCACATTTATTTTTAAGAGTGCAGAGAGAAGACAGAGAAATGATAAGGAAATACTGTAATTAAGAAAAAATAAAGGAAAAAATTATGTTTTTCTTTTTAATTCAGCAAGAATGTATGAAATTGGTTTAAACTGACAGTAAAGATGATGTTACAAAAGATTTCCATTTAGAAAAAAAAAAATGTATATGTATATACATATTAAACTTTTCAACATCAGTGAATCCTGAAAACAATCTTTTTCACATTTTCCACAAAAATCTTAGGAAGCGCAGCTGTTTTCATTGATAAGAAGAAATTTCTCTTGGGCAGACAATCAGCATAGAATGATTTCTGAAGGATAATGTGACTAGAGTAAATGATGCTGAAAATGTAGCTTTGCATAACAGGAAACCATTACATTTTAAAATGTATCAAAATAGAAAACAGTTATTTTAAATTGTAATAATACAGTACTACACATTTTACTTTATTTTTCATCAAATAAATGGAGCCTTGGAATTGTTTTGAGAAAATAAAATGTAAAATTAACCCAACCCTAAACATTTGAAACGTAGTGTGTATTTATTTCATTTACACACACACAAATTCATTCTGCATTAATGACAAACAAACAACATCTTAATATCAAATGTATACTAATGTACCGTTATGTTTAAATGGTGCCTTCATTTACCACATAGAATAAGACTTGTAACACCATGAATATGACCAGAAACATGGTGTTTATGGTAGCACCATGGTTCATTTTGTAATGGCCTCTCCTGCTCTCCTTCTCGTATAGCATTGAGTGTCTGCTGTAATGTGTCCTGTGGTTAGGGATCAGTGATTGCTGTGGTAACAGGGCGCACAAATAAAATGCGCCTGACCGAGGGGGCGACGATCCGACCAATTACACGGCTTACTGCTCTCACCACGGCAGCCCAGACATTAAAAAATGAGTACCGAACCACCTGGCATGGGTCACAGCTCTACCATGATAGATGAGGGAAAATACAAAGCCTGAACAGTTGATTGTTGGCCATTTTTTTGTCCTTTTGCCTCCTTCTCTCCATTTTAAGGGCAAAAGCTACTCTGAAACAGCAAAGAAAAAGAAGGAAAAAAGTGTTCAAGTTGAATTCTGCCTCTAGCGTAACACAAAAAAAAGAAGAAAAAAAAAGGGAAAAGAAAAACCATCAAAAGAGAGAGCTCAGGAACAAGCAGAGGATTTTGCATAGGCCCCTCTGGGCTTTTTGGGTTGGGTTAGCGATGGCCTCTTAATAAAGGAGGATCTTAGCGAGCTGTGCGTTCGGAGAGGGGAAGAGAGAAAAGGAAAGAAAGGGTGAATAAGAATCTGAGAAGACAAGGCAAAGGGGAAAAAACATTGAATTAAAACCAGCCTCAGCTCTGTAGTGCCATGCTAATCCTCCAAACGGAGCACGCTAACACCAAACGCCCCAAGTGACAGAGATAAGAACGCCTCTCTCGGCCATTCTGTAGATTCCTCCGTTTACAAGACACTTAACTCTCTCAGTCTCTCTAGCTCCTCATGTCAAAAACACCCTTGCAGCTGTAATAAACGCTTCCAGGTTAAAGCATGCTCTCAGACTGTGGAGATCTTTCATGGGACACTTTGGTCTTAGCGTCTGCATTAAAATTAAATGAGCCTTGTCTGCAGTTAGAAAAGGATTATTAACTCTTATGAAGGAAGGCTGCTTTTGCGAACTTGTATAATGACCTTCCGTATTTAAAAATGTGACGCCTCATATGTTTAGACCGTTGTAATGATGCACACCAGATGGATTGTTATAAGCTGATTTGAAATGAGTTGTGTGGTTTGTTTGATATGGCTGTGTGGCATATTAATACTGTTCTTTTCCATACATCGAAAGTCTGTGAGAATGGTTGCTGTCAAGCTCCAAAAACACAAAAACAATATCACAAATCATTTCCCATCAATTCTCTTTTGCATTCCTGCATATATATAATTTATGATCAATAAAAACTATAATTATAATTATAATAATATATGAATTAGAAATAATTATGAATTATTCATAGAAATAATTTTTATAATTATTATTAATGATGATGAGGATTATTGTTATTAATTTTAACATTAACACATGCATAATAATTTAATAATATTAAAAATATTTATGATTAACATTTCAATGATATTATTATTAATATGATATTTATTATTATTATTATAAAATAATAATATTAATCAATATTAATTACTGAGTATTTTCTAATATGACTAGTATGTATAATTGATGATGGTGATAATAATAATAATATAATAATTTTATTTATTAATATGTTCATTATTTTTTATTATTAGTAATAATAAATGCATAATAATTTAATTTAATAATGTAATTATTAAATTATTAAGAAATGATTGCATTATTATTCTAATGATGATGATGATTATTATTATTACATTTAATATTAATACATGCATAATAAATTAATAATGTTAACAATATTTATTCTTAACATTTCAATCATATTATTAATGTATTAACATTATTAATGATGTTAATTATTATTATTAAATAATATTAATCAATATTAACTATTAAGTATTTCCTAATATGACTAGTATGTATGATTGATACTACTACTACTACTAATAATAATAATAATAATGTATTAATATATTCATTATTTTATTATTATTAATAATAATGCATGCATAAAAATGTAATAATATTAACAATATTTATGATTACAATTGCAATATTATTATTAATGTATTAATACTATTAGTGATTATTAATATGAATATGTATATTATAGTGACAATGCAGAGTTAAAATAATGTACTCCAGCAGTTCTGATGCTATTATGACTTTGTTACTGCAGGTTATCAAATTTCTTACCGTTTGGATATCAACGACCCCAACAAGTTCACAACAGTTGAGGTGGGATCCAACGCACGTCAGTTCACAGTGACAGGACTGATTCCAGAATCGGCGTATGTTTTCCAAATCACAGCGCGCACTCAAAAGGGCTGGGGACCCTCGGAGGAGGCCATCGTCATAACGACAGAAAAAAGAGGTATGTCTGAAGGGTTAGTGTTCGATTGTATTGCTCACTACTTAGGCTATTTACATTAGGAGTGACAAATTGAATGTGACTACGGCTAAAAAGTCTCTGAAATGCTCATGTTTCGATGAGTCAGTTTGTCTGAGTCGAATGTCAGCTAATAAAGCATACTGTCAGAACAGCATGTGGCCCTTCGGAGCTGACTGCTTTTAAACCCGAGCTCAAAATTTGCCGCGAGCTGGGTCTGTGACACATGCATATGCCCAGCAGTGACTCATTACACATGTCCCACAGAGCGGCCACAGCCCCCTCGACGACTCACCGTCCCTCAGAAAGGGGTGGAGTCTCATAAGCTGCGACTTCATTGGACGGCGGGGGGAGACGGCTCTTCCCCAGTGCGCTACTTCACCCTGCAGACATTAGAGCTGCCGGACGGCCAGTGGAAGATCCACACATCCTCCATCGGTCATAATAACACCTCCTGGGAGGTGGATAGGTAACACACATGCACATATCTCTCTCTGATTAGTCATAACTGCCTGTGCGGCCAACGGCTGGTACAAGAACAGTCACTATTTATAGCTCAATGTGCTTTAGGTCTGACAGACAGAAGACATTAAAATACACAGGATGGAGGTACACTTGAGCTCATTGTAAGTTTGGTATATGCAGACATGGAAATAATTGAAGCTGTAATTCAACAAGGAAATCTTTTATATTACACAATAAGAAAGTAACAAAATAATTTTTTGGACATGGTTGAAAGGGTAATGGCAGGTTTTTGGACCATATTAGCACCATGATTTTTGTTTTGTTTTGTTTTTATTTTTTTGGTGATATTTTGTTTCGTTTTGCTGTGCTTTTTGTTTTTTCGGTTTTGTTTTGCTGTACTTTGTTTTGTTTTTCTTTCTGTTTTGTGTTTTTTGCTGTGCTTTGTTTTGTTTTTTTCTTTTGTCTTCTGTTCTGTTTTGTTTTGCTGTGATTAGTTTTTTTCTGTTCTGTTTTGTTTTGTTTTTTTCTGTTCTGTTTTGCTTTGCTTTGCTTTGCTTTAGTTTGGTTTGTTTTTTGTATACCATATTGGTTTTATGTATACCATAGCAGTAACTTGTTTTTATTTTTATTTTTTTATTATTTCATCACATGTATACTCTAGCTTTTGGCGGAGGATGTGTTTGTGCCAATGTAGAATTTTTTGTTTTGTTTTGTTTTGTTTTGAATTTTTTGCAGCATAGTACCATTGCAGTACCATTTTTTTAAACACCATCAAAATATTATTCATTTTTTGGGGATATGCACAATGCCACTATCTGAGCTATGTAAATAACACAGTTATGATGATCCCACGGTATTGATACCATCACTTTATCCCACAGTACGGCTGCTTGGTTGAAAGAGTCAGGGTGAGATTAGAAGGGGTTAAAAACGAAACAATGTCTATTGGACTGAATCATACAAAGCTCTTCAATCTAAAAGACTGAAATTACACAAAACATGTAGGACATTTTATATTATAGACATGCAGTGACACTGATGAGAAATCATTAAGAATTAAAAAAAAAAAAAAAAGAGAATGAAATCGTCAGACAGAGCGAGAGTGAGAAAGAGTGCAATCATAATCAGACTGACCATCGGGTGGCCTGATGTCTAATCACACATCCATTCAGCTCCACCCGCTCACTAACCTGTTTTCTGCTCTCCATTCTCCAGCACTGCAGCACTAGCTCATATTCTTTCTCTCTGTCTGTTCGTTCTTTTTATTATCACCTGTCTGATTCGTGCTGTCATCTTTGTTCACGTCTCTAAATGTCCACTTGCATTAAGGGGAAAAATATATTGAGCTAAAGGACTTGCCTCCCCATAACACCATCTTTCTCAACCTATTTTGTAATAGAACCATGGGAGCATTTCTGCATTCAGTACCACTCGATTACCCTCAACCCACATTCCTGTCCTTTTAATTACCCTCATATGCCTTTCTCTGACATTCAATGACTCATCGTAAGCCATCTTCTGACTGCAAAGGAGGCGCAGAACATGAATCTGAAGCACCATGAATAACATGCAAAAGTGCATTTGCACAGACTATTTAATGTGGCACAGAGCCGGAATAAATGTAAATGTATTTATACCAGAATCAAGATTGTGAAAAACAATCACTATGCTTCGAGTACAGCTGTAATAGCCTTACTATTTCTGCAATATATACAGTAGTTTGCACTGATGCTATAGACTGTATACTGATCTGATTTGATATAAATTTAAATTCATATTTAATGTAATTGAATTTATGTGCATTACCGTTATATTGTACATTACAAAAGTTTGGAGCTTGGAGAATATTTGAAAGAAGCCTTTTACACACACCCAGACTAAATTTGTTTAAAAATACAGTAAATAGTAACAGAGACGCTGAGATATATTATTACAATTGTTTATATTTTGCATTCTAGTTTTAAATGTTAAAATACTATTGCCATGGCAAAGCTGAATTTTATATTATTCAGTGTCAGCTAAATTTTATATTAAATATCAGTGTTGAAAACAGTAATATTTTTGGATGCCCTTTTTTCATCATATTTAATAAATCAACTTTTATTTTCTGGACCACAGTGAAGGACCACTTCATTTCCAGCTTCATTTAATTTCAGAGAGCTGATTATTACATTCTGAATTTTTCCATACTTTATGCAGCAACACAAATGTCCCTATTGATATTTGCCTATTCAACCATTTTTTCCTGTATAGTTTGTGTGTATATGCTGCTACAGTGCTCTCCATTTCTTTCTTTCTCTGTCACACACGCATTTTTCATAATTGCATGAACCAAGTGTTTTGAGCCAAGAGGATGTTTGTGTTCAAACCATCTTGATTCTCACAGGAGTAAATGCCTCCAGCTATTAAAACAGAAATGCCACTAACAGTCCTCGTCTTCAACGCCCTAATTATGAACACACACACACACACACACATACACGTAAACACTCACAACAACACAAGCACCCTCACCGTCTTGATTCTCAAATCCCTAATTGCTCACTTCACACATGCACACACACACTTAAAGTTTCCCTGATGGCCCACTTTGATATACATTACCCACAACCCTGTGTCCCCTTCCCACATCCCCTCAAAGTTTGAAAAGCAATAACAAATCTGCAGTTGACTAATATTAACTAATTATAAATGAATAATGAGCCATTCTTAAAAACATGAAAATCTCAAGAAATATTTAAGTGTTTGGTATTGTGGGTTGAGCAGACATCTACTCAACAGAATAGGATGTGGTCTTAAGACTATATTCAGAAATGCATCTCTTTTCTCATAGGCTGAAGCCATACACCTCCTACAAATTTAAAATGATGGCCACAAATGATGTGGGAGACAGTGCCTTCAGCAAAGAAACTGAGCCAGTTACAACTCTGCAAGACGGTAATACTAGATTCTGTGTGTTGTGCAAAGTGAATTATAATTTTTTAGAGTGCTTTTTGGATCTGAGTATTTGTGAAAGGATCTGAGTAGATAGTAATTTTTTATTTATTTATAAGAGTATTTAGAGGAAAAAATGTAGATAGAATAGTGGATAGACGAATGGAAGGTTGTCATTCCATCTTTATTTTTTCCTCAAAACATTCTCAAAATATTGTTTATAAAATAGATAGATAGATAGATAGATAGATAGATAGATAGATAGACGAACAACAGATAGATAGATAGATAGATTAATTGATTGATTCATTGATTCATTGATTCATTAATTGATTGAATGTGTTTGTTTGTGTGCTTAGTGCCAGATGAAGCACCTGTGATTTTGAACATCAAACCTTCAACCACAACATCTGTGATTGTCCAGTGGCAGGTAAAACACTGTAAAGCAAAGAGTTAACAAGACTCTTTTTTGTAACATTGTAAACAGCCAAAAATTTTGAACAGTAAACCTTGCTGCAGTGTGTTATGGGACACACTGTCTAAACAAGGCAACTTAGAAGTCAGCATAATGTTGGAAGAGTGCTCATGTGGAGAGCACGCCTGTGAAGCTTACAATGCTCACTAAGTTTTGAAACAGCTTTAGCATGAGTAGGTGTCACAGAAACTTTTCCTGTCTTTCCATTTAACTGAAGGTTCAAGGGTTCAAATTGTCCAACAACGTTTAATAGCAGACTTGTGTGCAAAGTATTCAGCTGCCCTCTCAGTGTTAATTATGTTTGGCAAGCAGGTTCTTAGCCTTACTCTTTACCCTCTAATTAGTTAGCAGGCGTTTCACGTACCTCCTCTATCTATTCACACACATACGGATACATTTACAAAGCTGGCCTGTTTTGACCCCATCTTAATTAACTTTGCCTATTACACTGATCACATACTAAATAAGACGTGTCCATAATAGAATAGGAGAGTGAGAACGCATGTTAGAGTGAGTCAGAGTAAGAACAACCAGATCAGGCCTTTACTGACCTGTGGTCTCGGCTAACTTGTCTTCTGTTGATCTGTGCTATCTCCTGGGCTGACGTGTATTGCTCGGTAATTACTTTCTGTCACCATCTCGAACTGCTAATTAGCCAGCAAGCAGACAGCATAGGCACTGTCTTTAACATTCTTTCATTACGTAGCATCACAGGTCATATGCTGAAAAGTCAGGTGAATATTTCCTAGTCTGAGTTAAATGGAGTAATTAAACGGCTGTTTGCTACTTGGAGAGTGACTGAAACTCGATATGTCTGTGTCTGCAGCCGCCTGCAGAGGGAACTGTCAATGGGATTCTTGTGGGATATCGTGTGTATTACCGGGAACTTCCACGTGAAAACAGTCCAGATGAGCCAAAGACAGCAACCAACCAATCAACAATCAGTCCAGAGTTCAGAGGTTAGTCTGTCTATCTATCTGTCTATCTATCTATCTATCTATCTATCTATCTATCTATCTATCTGTCTGTCTGTCTGTCTGTCTGTCTGTCTCTGTCTATCTGTCTCTCTCTGTCTATCTGTCTCTATCTATCTGCATGTCTGGCTGTCTGTCTGTCTGTCTCTGTCTGTCTTTCTATCTATATATCTGCTTCCTGTCCTTTTTTTTTTTTTTTGCTAGGGAAAATATGATGTTTTTCATAATGGTACCATATTGCTAATATATTTTACAGTTATATAAATATAATTTTTACAGTTATAAATTGTCTTGTCCATTTAGTGCTACTTTCTATGTCAGCTGACTGTTTTGTCTTCATTGCATATTAAACAATGTCCCTTGTGTAAATTCTTTCTCTTATTCCCCCCCGGGTTTATTTCACAACTCAAACAGCTAAGAGCACTTTTAAGACAGTGAGCAGCCCTTCATTAACAGAATTTGAATTAACGCGTAAGTATATTTTGATATTATTTTAATTGCTGATTTGTTTCAATAGTTGTAATCTTTGAAGTGTTAACAGAGTCACATTCAAGCCCGAAGGCTTTCAAACTCCCTATTCTATCCTCTGATCTCTTCTACCTCTATAACAAACACTTCCCCTAGTCTTTGCACTTTGTTGTTTAGCCTCTGGTCCTGATACGATCTGCTGTGAGGAAGGGGAAAAATGTAAATCTATCTTGTTCTCCACCTCATTTCCACACCCTTTATCTCATATCCACGTCCCTCTTCCGTCGCCTAGTTTTACATTTTTGAGGGTCTTTTTCTCTGCATTTTTCTAAACTAGTACATTCTTTGACTGCACCTTCCATCTTATTTTACTTCATCTTTATTGGTGTTTTTCAGAGCTCAGCAAGTACAGAAGATACACGATTGTCATGACAGCATTTAATGTTGTTGGAGAGAGCCCTTCTAGTGCACCTGTTGAGGTGTTTGTGGGAGAAGCAGGTATGTTTTTATCCCTTATTAAGATCACTGCTTTGACTCAACTCTAAAACTTAGACCACAAACTTTGGAAAACCCAGAGTGCTTTATTGAAATGTAGTTGTTTGATTTTAAATCTAATATCTGATCATCGGACCTTGTTGGTCTGGTCTGAGCAATTAGCGCTTTGGTTATATTAACAAGGAATGCATTTTCACACAGGTGATAATTGAATGTTATATGCAATACTTCCTCGAAAACCCAACCTATTTCATCTAGTTATAGGCTGTATGGAAAAGAAAATTGAGACTTGAATCGTGCGATGTAGACTAATTGTCTGCACAACCCATTAGACAATGCACAGTGGATCCATTTGCATGACCTATTGATAATGTGTCACAGACCAGTTTCCACTATGCAGCACAGATCAATTTCACCAGAGATGTGCTGTCTGGCGTGGTATTAATATAAAAACAATCGGTTATGTCTTAAGTGAAGGTAAACATCCATCAGAAATGTGTCAAAATATCAAATCTATGCTTTAACTCATTGTATAAAATAGATGGGTTTTGCTGTAATTATACTCCCTAAATACAAGAGCTTTCCCGAATGCTGTATAAAAGACTATATGACCTCTGTTCAGTCTATAAGGCTGTGTTTGTATGTAAATGTGTGTCGCAGTACATGTCAAACCTAATTTGATTGTAAACTCATCTGATATGTAGAGCATTATGAAAGCCCATTACCTAAGCTAATTTAAAAAATGAGCCATGTGCATAAATCAGATTAGTTTGCACATCTGACCTCTCCCAAAGATCTGAATAAGGGATGGCACATCATTAAATATAGCATCCCTCTGGCATGACTTTAACACATAAAGACAACAAGGCCATCTTAATTACATATCTTTCATTATTATAGGAGTGTAGATTGAGCTGAAATGGGAATTTGACATATACAGCCCAAAGTAACACACGCTGACCATGACATAAAGCAACAGATCTATGAACTATAATATATGGGAGAGTGTGTTTATACATTGAAATGGCTTATAGTAATGTGCAAATTGTATAGAAAGTTGCATTTTATGTATATATATATATATATATATATATATATATATATATTATTTATTTATTTTTTTCAGTACATTTTTAAATATATTTCTAACTTTACAGCAGTCATTACTCCATTCCGTGTCACATGACTTTTCATTAACCATTCTAATATGATGATTTGGTGCTTAAGAAACATTTATTAATATTTTTGAAACAAACTACACTGCGTCACATTTTCAGGATTCTTTGATATAATTTAAATATAATTTATTTGAAACTGAACACATTTGTCATGTGTTTACTATTGCTTTTTATTTATTTGCATACTTGCTTAAAAAAGTATTACATTCTTTCAAAATTGTATTACTGAACTCAAAAATTTCAACATCAGTGTATGATTACTTGCATTTTATTATTTGTTGTTGTTTTTTTATTTTGCTGCTGTGACCTTTTTAGGCCACGACCCACCAGTTGAGAAGCCCTGCTGATATATAGATAGGTTTTTACTTTTATCACACTTCTTTTTCTCATCTCTGTTTATTCATTTCAGTCCTGCAGACCTTGTTCTCCTTCACTATTCTCCATATCTCAGATTCCTTTTTGTTCTTTCATTGATGCCATAGTTGCTGTGTCCGTGTTTAATTGAGGATTGTCTTGGATTAGCTGTTTGAGAAAGCCTTAATCTGTTTGAGTCACTGAGACACAGTTTATGAGAGAAGAGCTGAGGGTAATCACAGAGAGTGCCAGGCAACCGATGCGCCTGTGTTAGTTAACCTGAGAGAAACATTTGAGGAAAACCACATCTCTTTGGTCAAAGACTTTAGATGGACAGTGAGGGTGTCAAAGAGCTGCAGAGTGAGGAAGACATGGAGCAGGAAATGTCCTCTGAGAAAGACGAGGACAGCGAAGCAGAGGAGGAAGATGAAGCCGAGGAGGATGAGGAGGAAATGGCAGATATGCAGGACAAAGGGGATCTGAGGGACATGGAGGTCTGGAATGGGTTTGTTTCAGGAGCAGGACTTGCAGCTGAAGAGGAGGCGCTGCTGGACTGGAAGCTGGGTGACCCTGTGACCCCTCAGTATGTCCTCAGGCTACCAGGATACACAGATGGTGAGGACACCAGTTTATTTGGGTGCTTTTGTTCTAATTCTGCAATACTTTCTGTTCTTTACTGTTATTGGTTATGTGTACAGACTACCTGTGCTCCCCAGAAGACAACATCTACAATATTAGCTTCTCACGATTCAAAATAAGAGACCTGGAAGGTGGATCCGTCATTCTGGACCTAAAACGACACTGTACGACAGGTACGTTAATGCCCTTTTAACACTTATTTTGTTTCACATGGGTGGTTTCACAAAAGTCATACCTTGGATGTGTGAGATATTTTAGATGGTGTTTGAGATTGAACTGTGAAACACATGAACTGTGTTTATGTTAATGAGGAGCCAAACATGTCCTTTGACCTCTAGTGGACATTATGTGCAGTAGCATTTTAAAAAATGTCTTGATTTCCAGCTTTACTTCTCTGTTTGGCTTTTTCCTAAATCAGCGTTATGTTAGAATTATTTCTAAAGTATTTTTTTGATATTTTGATTTTAGCATGTTTTTATATTTTCAGTTTGTTTTATTGATTTTGATGTGCTTTTATCATGATTTTGTCAAATTATACAATGTGTCAATACACTGTATATTTGTTTACTATTTATTTATTCTTTGAATTGCCACTTATTTTATATTTTAAGTTCATTTAGTGATTCAATTATGTGATTCTTGTCACATTTTTTTTTTTGTCAAATAATATTAGTATTTTTTTATTACTCTTATACATATTTTGAATTCACATTTATTTTTACATTTGCAGTTTATTCTCATTTAGATTTTGTTTTTTTTATGTGCTTTTGTCATTTGTATTACTTTTTAATAGACCATTTCATTTTTTATTTCAGATGCAATATTTCTCATTTTCATTTAATATGTCACATTTTCAGGTAAAACAGGACAACACTGTCCTAAATGTCTGTAAATTCCTCTTTTTCTCTCACAGAAATAATGGATGTCATAGAGCTGGATGCAGGCCGTTTCATTCAGTATCACTTCAGTCCTGCATTTCTCAATCTCAGAGAGATTGGAGCCATGTATGTTTTTTTTTGCTTTGGAGCCTTTAGAATTGATTGAAATTTTTAATCCAAATTAGTATTTTCATGTGTAATCTCTCTACTGAACAGGCTTGAGTTTACAGTGGGCGGTAAGGCAGTCAGCAAGTTTCGGCTGATTGAGAGGCATTACTTCAGGGATCTGCTGCTGAAGACGTTTGACTTTGAGATCGGCTTCTGTATCCCACACAGCAGAAACACCTGTGAACACATTTACTGCTTACCAGATCTGGATTCGCACACAAGTGAGTCACACTTACAATGCATTTCACACATTTTACAACTGCAGGAAAAGGATCCATATGGGGCTTGTGCAAGAGTACAGTCTTGACTATGTTATTATTCATTTCAGTTGAGGACATGATCAACCACCCTTTTGAGACGCGGTCAGACAGCTTCTACTTCGCCAATAACACACTGATCATGCATCACAAGGCAGAGTACTCCTTCAGCCAGGGGCTGGAGCTCAGTGAGAACCAAACCTAAACATCAATCACAGTATGGCAGCAGAAGACTGGCAACATAATATACAGAGTAGTGCTGTATATTTGGTTTCATAAACCATAAACTATATACATAAACTAGGAAAAGGCATTTCTTTGTTACTTTACCGATGTTTGTGCTGGAGAGATGTTGTGTTGCTTGCACACTAATAAAAAACCTTTATCAGAAAACTGCTGGTGATTTGATTTGTTTTGTCAACTCAGCAAGAATAGAAGGGGTAAAGGGAAGCCCAGATGATGATTAAGAGAACAAACATCTTGAGGATCCATAACATACATGGTTTATTTATTTATTGCAATTAATGTTTCCCTTTATTCATTCACTCACACCGAAGCTCATAACATCCGGTCTATTTTTATCAGAACACAATGCATACCCTTTCCTCTTATTAGGGGGTCTTACGCCTCCAACATAATTATAGAAATACTATACTTCTTATTATTACTTTTTATATACATGCATGTGTGTGTATTTATGTACGTGATTAATCATTTGACGGCACTAATATATATATACACATATATTTCTGTGATGGGAAAGTTGAATTTTCAGCAGTTACTCTAAACACATGATCCTTTGGAAATCATTCATGATTTGATAGTTAAGAAACATTCGTCATTGCTAACCATTTTGAAAACAATTATGCTGCTTAATATTTTTGTGGAAATAAATAGTCTCATTAATTATTTTTAATTTCTTTATTTAACCACCCCCCCCCCCCCCCACACACACACACACACCATACTAACCTCAAACAATTGAACTGTGATCTAGTTCTCCCTGCATGGCCTGTTTTAAGTGCCATATGGTTGTTCATACGCAGCAGCCATGATCAGGGGTCACACGTGCATTCATGAGGTCACACATTTAGAGGATGCTCCCACTGAGGGGAAGAGAGGGAGAGAGAGAGAGGTGCAGGACAGTATTGATCAAAACAACTCCCAGCCTCTTGGGAAGCAATCTGAAACGGCGGTCAACGCGTGACTCCGTGGATGAAGAATACATGCACTATTCTCAGTAACTTTAGCATCATTTTTTGTTGTAGATGCCTAATGTTCACAAAATTCTGCTGCACTCGTGATTCGCTATTAATAGTCTTGCTGGTTTAAACACTTACTGTGCTAGTTTTGAGGGTGTGGGCAGCGCGTGGACATCAAACTGAATGACCATGACCGCAGTCCTCGCGATGATCGGCGCCACGCTTCTCGGTGCTGTGAGCGCGCGACCTGCGCTGATGCCAGATCAGTACGCGCGAGGAGTGGTAAGAAAACACTGAGCATGCAATAAAATATTTTAATATGATACTGTATTTTAAAGTATAAAGTATTTTAATGTATATCGAATACAATGTTGATCAGATAAGTGTCAGAAACGTTTAAGGCCTATTTGTTATTATTTTTTGATTTAACGGTATTGATCATCTTCAAACTTTAAATACTGAAAATTATTTCAAAGAAATCAATGAAAAAACAAACAATGAAATAAATTACCTATCTGATCAATTTAGGATGATATAATCTAATCACCATCAAATATATTTAACCTATAAAAGTATACTAACTGTAGCCTAAGTAATACACAAACTAACATAAATATGAAACAGAAACTGTGTAGATTTTAAAAACTAATTTAGATTATGCATCTTTATACATACAGTCTTTGTAAATTTCAAGTTTGTCTGCTTCAGTGCTTTCAGAACATGTATTTTTTGCTTCTTTGTTTTTGTGTGTAGGACTGGTTGGTTCGGTATGGGTATTTACCATCTCCAGACACTCGAATTGGTCGACTTCACACCAGGGAAGGTATCGAAGAAGCTGTCCGTAAAATGCAGCGTTTTGCTGGTATTGAAGAGAATGGCAAACTAGGTGATAGTTTGGTTCTTCACTTGTGTAATACCCCTGAGCGCTATGAACCATGATCTTTCTGTCACTACCTCTGATGATTTGTCCTTTTGTTGAACTTTAGATCATGCCACTTTAGATGTGATGGCCAGACCTCGCTGCTCTCTCCCAGACACTATCAGCTCTGAGGATCTGCTGAAAGGAAAGAGGAAAGAAAAAGAGAAGCTGAAGAGAAAATACACTCTGCCAAGATTGAGCTGGGACAAGACCGACATCATCTGGAGGTGTGATCTTTAAGTCTCCAGCATTGTATTTATGTAACCCTATCCAGAATATTTATGTCCAATAATCCCACGTCTTTCCTTTCATTTCCTCAGCGTGCAGGAGTTTCCCTCTCCCTCTATGTCTCCCACTCTACATCCAGGGCTGGTGAGGTTCATTTTGACCTCTGCCCTCCGAGTATGGAGTGATGTCACACCTCTGCATTTCCACCCTTCTCCACACGACCCATCACCACAGGCAGACATCAAAGTCACCTTCGCCAGCGGCTACCATGAAGATGGATATCCTTTCGATGGCAAGGGAGGCACTCTGGCACATGCATTCTTCCCAGGAAAGGGAGATCTTGCTGGAGACACACACTTTGATGATGGAGAGAGCTGGAGCTATGGAGGTAAATTAAATGCTGTATACTTATTAGCAGATCTGACATCATTATACACAGGTATTCATTGGTGAAAGAACAGAAGATTGGACAGAAGTGCTTCAATGTTTTATGTTTCTGCAATTCCACAGACTGGAGCAGCTCCACGGATTTATTCACAGTTGCAGTGCATGAGTTTGGTCATGCTTTAGGCCTGTTTCACTCGTCCTCCAATGAGTCCATCATGAAGCCTTATTACCTTGGTCCTGTGGGAGACATGCACAGCTTCTCCTTATCCTTTGATGACAGACTGAAGATACAGGCGCTTTATGGTACCTCCTAATACGTAAAAGACACATAGCTTATCTAGATAGATAGATGCCTAATTTCTCATGATTGTTTATCAAACAGGAAAGAGACAAGCTTTTAAATCTTCACCACATCTCACCACAACTCATCTGCCCCACTTCACGACACCAGCTTCTCCACATCCTCCCTATCAGTGAGTAACACTGTAATTACAGTTTCACAATGATTGTTATATTTTTCCTAATGCAGTTTTCATTTTCAGTCCAACAGCCTCTGCTGATCGCTGTCAGGGAGGTTATGATGCAGTCGCTAATATCAGAGGAGAGGTTTTCTTCTTTAGAGGTATGATGTTTGATTTATACTACCATTCAAACGTTTTTTTTTTTAAAGAAGTCTGTTATGTGCATTAGGGCTTCATTTATTTGTAATTGAATAGAGTTTATATATATATATATATATATGTATTTTTTTTTTAAAGTTATTCCTTTGAATTTTCAGCAGTCATTACTCTAGTTTTCAGTTTCACTTGATCTAGAAACATTTCTTATTATTATCAATGATGAAAACAGTTACTGCTTAATATTTTTGTGGAAACTGTAACACATAAAAACAGAAAAGTAAAAAAGAAAATATGTCATTCTCTTCCTCAACCATTTGGTCTTTATCAGGTCCACACTTTTGGAGGGTACATCATTCAGGTTCATTAATGTCCTTGACTGCAGCTCTGATCCACGGCTTCTGGATCGGTTTGCCTCCAGAAACAGCCAGAGTTGATGCAGTATACGAGAGAAGAGATGGACATATTGTATTCTTCATTGGTATGAAAGAAAAAAGAGACCTTACATTAAAAAAAATAAATATATATATATATATATATATATATATATATATATATGTGTATGTATGTATATAGCTACTATAGTAATAGAAAAAAAAAAATATGAAATATAATTTTACTGGAAAACTACAAAAATATAGAATAAAATGATTATTACCCTTAACTGTTATAGTGCTTTATGTTCAGTCATAAAATATTTATTTGAGAGAAAATGATTTTGCTATTGCTAAAGCACTAGATATGTCATGGGTACTTTGATTGCTGCACTTTTGGCTGTTGGATTGTGCTTCCACAGGCCTCCGAGGTCTCGAGTGAATCAAAAACCCAGAAGTGATTTGTGAAGATGCTTTTCTGCTCTTTTTGCTTTACTTCATGCCAAACAAAAAGCCCTGCTATGGTTAAAATTGCAGAAACACGCAGACTTTCATGCCTTATTTCTTCGGTTCTGACCCGTTTCACATATTTCTTAGAAAGTCCCGTCTCATTTGCCCTGCTGTGTACACACACAAACCTCACGACGCACCAACACGCATATATCCAATTCTAAAAGACAGAGTGCTAGGTAATATGAGCTTCTAAAGCAGAGCATTAAATATGCACTAGACAGCTCAGAGAATGGAGAGCACTACTCCTGAATAAATAACCAAACAAACAACAGACTATCAGCCAATCTACAAATCAGCGCTGTCAGAGAGAGAGTGGAGATAATAATATACACGCACATACCGCAGGCGTGTGTATTTATGGGTCCCAACTGTCCTCTCCTCTTTCTTTCTTTCACACACACACACACACATACACTCCATCCTGAGAGAGCTCTGTTTATCACTCTTACAATCACACAGACCAGACCGGGGACGGTTCCTGTGCTAGTTCCTCACCATAATATAACTGTCTACATAGTCAGCTGCCTTCTAAAGAAGAATAATAACAAAAATACAACCTCATGAACTCAAGAGACTGATTTGAAATCAATAGCTACTGTTTACCGCTGAATAAATTCTATTCAACTTGTTTTGAAAAACTGTTTTTTCAAAATAAATCATTCCAAAGCGGCATAATACAGAATCCTGCCCAACAAGATCTGAAGAATACGATCATGTCAGCCCAATTTGATTCTATATATATATATATATATATATATATTTCTATCAAAGAAAAAAAAAATTACTGACCTCCAACATTCCAATAGAAGTGCATGCAAAGAATATGTAGAATTGTAGAATTGTAGAAGTGTACTACAGCAGTACTGTCTGCAAAAATGAGCCTGTTTCCTAAAAATGCTAAGTAGGCATCTTCTCCAACACTTTAACCTGGTCAAACAGTAAGTATGAAAGGTGACACAGAGATGATTAAAAGGAATTTGTGGCTTTTTCTGTCTCTTCTTTTTCTGTTTTTTAGTCAGTGTTTTCTGCAGGTCAGTCAGCATTAAAATGACAGCTGCTCGAAGCGCCTGAAGCCAGCATGGGTGAGCTAAACGAGCAAATCTGAGGTGTGTGAAAAACATCATCTAAAGTGACAGGACACTCACGCTCTCTCTCTTTATTTCAGTGGACTGTGTTTCTGCACTGACCTTAAAATAACCCATATTAAACACCACAGAAATTATTTGGGCTTTTTGAATATGTATACTGTATATGTTTATATGTATATTTTTGAATATGTACAGTACAGTATATACGTTTTATCAACATATGTCTTTCTAAGAGATTATTTTGTATTTGAATTTGTTTTTAATTGCATTTTTAGGAATACTTCATTTACTCACTCTCATTTCATTGACTTTATTTCATCCAATGAACACAAAATAACATTATTAAATAAAATTACTTTACTTGTTTTGTTGTAGTCATTCAACAAGTATAGTATTTCACACTTGCATGTGTTCAAAACAACACACAACGACTGCAGCTCATTCTTTAACAACATGAGTGATTCTCTGTACTGCAACAAAATGTCAAAATCAGAGGAAAAAAGCCTCTTATCTGGGTCAGAATCAAAGCGTGCAGCACTGAACTAGCAGTCGATCAATCATTGGGCTGTGTGTTGAGCAGTTTGATTGATTGGGAAACAGATTTTCCCCTGCATGTTTCTGGCTCTGGGCCTCGAATGGGGCCTCTGGTGCTGGTGTAGGCTTTCCAAACCATTACCCTGACCCGATCAATGACTGACCCATGCTTACTTCTGACCTGACTGCTGAAGCAGAAGAACCCAGAAGAACATATGGTTTCCTCCAGATAACTGAAGTAAATATGAATATATTAAGCAGAGCTCAGAGGAGAATGCAGGCCGGCTCGTTTAAGGACCCATCAGAGCTATAAAGCATGCTAACCTCCCAGATGAAAACTCTGCGGCCCAGAGACTGTTCTTTATAGCTCAGAAGGATTAATATAGTTAGTTATTTTTAGTAGCAAATTCTGTTTCAAGTATCAATAATATTCTTGAAATATAGAGTGATATAAAGACAGAACGATAGGGCAATGGAATGGAACACCAGAGAGATAGAACAATAGATGAATAGAACGACAAAGAGAGTGAGCGATGGATGGATGGATAGATTCTGAGAGAAGTGAAGATCTCACCTCTTCTTAACAAGCAGCACAGTTTTACAACAAACCTCCAGACTCCAGTCTTCAGTTAGAGCAACAGAACGAGTGATGCTGCCTTATCAAAGAGTAATAAACTGTATGTTTGTGGAAGTGGGCGTTCAGAATCTCATGAACTAATGATTTCACAGCAGCTGAAAGCTCAAAGGTTCCACTTTAAAGTGTCTGATAAAAGGTATCCAGTGTTCTTCCAGAAGCCACGGTCAGAGTTGATCCTCCCTCAACATGAAGCCAAAAAGCTCTCTCTCCATCAGAGCAAAGCTAGCCAAGTGCTCTTCTTCTGTTTTTAAAGCTTTGTGTACATGATGTAAACACCAAGATCACAGAGATGGAGCCGTGACACTTCTGAGCGGCAGTGCCCGAGGGGAGGGTATGTTTGCGCTCTTCAAATGTGTAATTAACCAGCATTAAAACACACTCACTTTTCAAATTGCCGTGTCCTCGATGACTTTTGAGAGAGCAGAGGGAAAACAAGAGACAGAGACAAACAGAGGGAGCAGAGAAAGAGAGAGAGAGAGAGAGAGAGAGAGCAACAGGGAAAAAGAGAGGTCACGCAGCCACTGCAAACTTTTGAAAGTGACAACAGTATATATCTAAACAAGTAAATCCCCAGAGTTCCCCACTGTTCATAAAACAAAAATATTTCAAATATACAATAAAATACAATAATAGTAATAATAATAATAATATAAAAATATACAAAATAATAAAATATTTCATAAAATATCTTATTCTAAAATGTTTTAGATAATATAAAAATAAATTCAAAAACTAAGGAAATGAACTGAAGGTTCTCATTTATTTGTGCTTGTTGAGAAGTTATTTAGGTTCAAAGTTGTTGTTATCAGCCAAAACTAGAACCATTTAAAGTCATTTGTCATCACTGAAAAAAAAAAAAAAGATAAGAAAATGTGCATATTATAATTATATAAAAACTATATATTTGTAATTAAACTGATTAGACTTTAATTGTTTAATTATTTTCCTTAAATATTATTTATATATGTATTTAATTATTTATTTATTTATTTTAATCTTACCTTTGAGCTTTTTCTCAACATTGTTGCTTGGCAACTATCTTAAAACAAATTGAAGTCCTCAAATGACTAAAACAACTAACAGTAAAACTGAAATAATGATACATTAAAGGTAAATAAAAATAATAAATAAATGGATAGACAAACGCACGTAACATAACCTAAAAGCCAATTACAAAGTATTAGACTCTATAACACATATTAAATGTGTAAGTGACCACACACTGATGAACAGATAGATAGACTTGATAGACAGATAGACTTGATATCGTTTTTGGCTTTGTTCTAGAGAGAGAAGCAGAAGTCTAAATTACTACAGTCTGAGTCTGCACAGTTCTCCTCATTCCTGTCCAAAAACTGCTTTATAAAAGGCAGACCCTCTAAAACACACACATAAACACTCAAACACAGACCTCAGCTCTATTCACAAGGGTTTGGTACAGCAGCTGATGTACAATTATTAACAGAGGACATCTGTGATTTCATGTATTGGCTCGGAATGATGGTGGACCCGGGCAGTAAAAAATAAATCTAGCTTTAGTTACAAACTTTGACAAAGGTCAAAATAATATTGCAACGCAATTACAGACATGGGAGATTAGATTTCTCAAAGGATGCTTGAGTTCTCGGAAAACAAAACAGAAGGTGATTTGTTCTGTAATAAACACACGATTAAAAATCACAAAGCACATCAGTGAAGTACCAATTTACTTCTTCAAATTTAGAAGAACCAAAACACCTTGCTGTCCAGATCTCCTCTGTTTGCTTCCAAAATTTGCCAGCCGGCTTCAGAAAACCATCATGTACACAAATCTACATCCTCAACACACGGACCCCATCTGCTAGCGCTTGTTTTGGGTCATTTCGAGGGACATTTGAGAGGGGAAGAGGGTTCTTCTCTCCGGGAAAAGCACGGAGGATCATCTCAGTGGAACGAAGATTGGACCGCACCATCTGAAAGATGTAAACAAACTTCAACTAGATGAGTGGGATCTTCCAGATGTCCAAAACCTGAGCTGTTTGTTGTGCGTAATGGCATCAGTGTGTGAGTGTGTGTAGGGGTGTTTCTGTACCCAATGACTAGCATGTGTGTGCTTGTTTATGTGTGTTTTAATAGAGCTCTGCTGTGTTTGGCTATGCCTGATTGTGTGTTGTATATAGAGCCATAGGTGTGTGTTTATGTAATGCTGAGAGTGCTTTTCAATGGCCTTTTGTCAGAGTATATATAGAGCTGCAAGTGCATGCATGCAAGTTTTGTGTGTTTATCTGTCTGTGTCAATCTGTTTAATGTGTGTACAGTCGTAACGTTATATTTAAGTCTGTACCTACATAGTAAAGATGTGTGCTTAAACTATGCAAAAAAAGAGAAAAAAGCGGTGAGTACATTTGGGCGGTGTTAAGAAAATAAACCCACACCGTGACATAGAGAAGTGGGGGTGTGGACAAGTTACAACTTTTATGAAAAACATCAATTTTGATACTGTTTTGAGACTGTAGTCTTTGCAACTTTAATATTTTTCTAAGCAGTAACAGCTTGTAACACTCCAAAGAGAAATGAAAACTTGAAAGCGCATCATATGACCCCTTTAATTTCTGCTAGCAATCAGAAGCAAAAAAGTAAAATATTCTGAATTTCTGAATGCAATATTCAGTAAATGTTTTTTTCTATAAAAATATTTCTTCTCAGCAAATAAAACATTTATTTGCCATAATATATATATATATATATATATTTTAAAGCACATGCACTTTGGAATTTTTATTCATGGTGTTTACATGAATTTTGTAGTGTGTCTTACATCAAAAAGCCTAAACATTTGCATAAAACTACGTGGATAGAAAAGCAGCTTAGATCTACTGTACATGTGTTTGTATAGAGCTCTATAAATGTGTTTGTATATAGCTATACGTGAGTGTGTGTGTGTGTGTGTGTGTGTTTGTATAGAGCTGTCCGCTCTTTCCAGGTGTGTGTCAGTTCGGACAGCTCTTGCGGTGAGTGTATCTCTGTTCAATTCCGCAGCCTGTGAGGGGTCGTCCAGCCTCTCACCCCTCTGTCATAGCGCACGAGAAGCACGCCGGCAGAATATAGAGCCAAATCTGCACCCCAGAACAATCACGGCTCTGCCTTTTTCCTGCAGAATCCAAGCTGAGCTGAGAACTGTGGCTAATGGGGAGAGGTTATTTTATTAATATGCTGATTTTACTCCGGGTGACAGCCATCATCTCTCACCCTGAGGGTGAGATCTAATCCGACTCTCACACAGATATGCAGACATACTGTATACACACAGTGATTATTCAGACTCCCTCTGAGCAGGGTCAAAATAACAAACCCAGCTGTGCGTTAGACAGATAGAGTGAACGAGGGAAAGTGGGTGACAGAGAGAAAGAGACCGAATAAGATAAACTTTCTTTCTAAACAGCAAACTAGACTATTTTTGCAGTAACTATGATATAAAGTGTGCACATTTTCTAAATGCATGGTAAAAACCTGAATGAGCAATTATTTTTGCTAAAGAGTAAAGTATACAGGACAGCATAATGCATACATTGTTGTATCTCAGAATGCAATGTGTTTCACTGCAAAAAAAAAAATAAAAAAAAAAGTAACTTTCTTATCCATTTTTATTTAATTTGTTGTTAAAATATGCATTCTTTACTTTTAATAATCAGCTGGACACTGCTCACTAAATTATACACAGGGTCCTAATGGGGTTATTTGACAAGCATAATGAGATCATGTAACAACTAGCATACTATTGATTGCTTTATATCAAGAAAACAGTAGGTAGCATACAGTGCATATTGTGCAGTATGCAGTTAGTGGTACGCAACAATCCCTTCCAAGATGTAAAGCTGTTCAGACTTCCTTTGAGACACATTTATAATAGCTCAGACACCTTCATTAACCCAAAAGACCAATTACTCTAATCAACCTCTAATCACCCTCTCCAGGTCCAAATCGACCAATGAAAGCAGAGGGGGGTGTGGAGGTTTGGATCCAGACGGCCATCAACAAAAACAGACTAATGAACATTAAAGGAATACTTATTACCCCAGGTTGCCTGCGCTGGTAAAATCAACCCCAGGGAATTTATGGAAACTTTATAAGAATGCAATGTGTGTGTGTGTGCATGTTCAGACTGCAATATATTAGCCCATCAAAAGCCTTTATGGGAACTCACAGATCAAAGCGGCAGTAATTAGTGGTGACTTGCTGTGTGCGAAATCGTTAATCCGCTAACACACTGGCTTTTAAAAACCGCGGCCACATCTAGCTGACAGACTTTACACCAGACGCTAAAACCCAGAAAAACCTCAACCGTCTTTAATCTTCAAAGTTTATGACAACTTCATCACCTCTTACAGATCACAGAGCGTTCCAGAAGACATCCAACACCGTGTCCTCAACCGGCGCAACACGACACGGTTTCAGCCCCACATTCTCATCATTTTTCTGTCACTTCCAGCAAATGTTTCTGTCCATTTACAGTTATACCATCGTTCACATTTAAAGGTTTACACCCCAAAATGAAATTGTTGTCATTAATCACTTACCCCCATGTTGTTCCAAATCCTTAAAAGTTTTCGTTTTCGGAACACAATTTAAGATATTTTGGGTTTTCATCCAAAATATCTTAAATTGTGTTCCGAAGGCTTGTGACTGTCCCATTGACTGCCAAGACTGCCAACTGCCATCATCTGAATATTACATCCGCCATCAGTGGTTTAACCATAACATTATGAAGAATACTTTTTGTACATAAAGAAAACAAAAAAAACCCCACTTTATTCAACAATTTGTGTCAGCCATTTTTTATTCAAATCAAAGTGAAAATACACATAGAAATTGTATCCTTGTGTTGCTGCTGACACGGAAGAGTGTATGTAGTTGAATAAAATCGTTACTTTTGTTTTGTTCCCATACAAAAAGTATTCTCATCACTTCATAATGTTACGGTTGAACCACTAATGGAAGATAGATTATTCTAACGATGTCTTTCATACTTTTCTAGACCTTGACAGATTTTAATACTTGGCAGTCAATGGGACAGACACAAGCCTTCCGGTTTTCATCCAAAAATATCTTAAATTGTGTTCTGAAGACAAAACAAAACTTTTATGGGTTTGGAACGACATGGGGGTAATTGATTAATAACAAAAAAAAAACATTTTGGGGTGAAGTAACCCTATAATTAGTTTATTTTAATAAATTTGGTTAAATAGTTAATTTTAGCTTAATTGAAATTGTGTCCTTGCATGTGCATTTCAAGACCCAAATATGTGTAATATCCAAGCATGTTTTAACTATAGTTAAATCAAATAAATGTTGGGGTCAAAATTGCTCACATTGCATGTGGGTTTTGGACACTGTGTAAAATTCATTTCAAGTTTGCAAAGGCCAACTTTTGAGGGATTTCTGCAGTCTGAAACGGGTCTTAACCTGGACTACATGAACATCATGACCATCTCTCAATTGATAAGAAGACCTTGCCTGAGGATGCCAGTGAACTTAACAAGGCTGCCACTTGTGCATGTGGGTATTTATGTGTAGAGGCAGTTGGCCCTCCCACATTAAGTGTTTTATCTGTTCATTGATCGAGACAGATGGTTGTCAATCCATCTTATCGTCTTTCAACACATTTGGTCCTGAGGGAGCCAATATGGCACTGGCCTTGAGTGGCCAGATCGACCAATCGCAGACCTTGAGAGAACAATAAGTGTTTGTGTGTCAGAGTGCACATGGAAATAGAGAGACTAAATGCAGACAAAAAATAGCTACTAGCCCTTCTGTGTTATCACAGTCTAAGTCTAGTTTCAGAGAAGAGAAACTGTGTTTATGGGTCTGGTTTGCCTACCATAATAGTACAACCAGAACCAATATATTACAATATTTATGGTTGACTGATATGTCATTTTAAAGGACAAATTCAAAAATGGTCCCATTTGACTTTGGCTACATCTTTGCCTCACTCAACCCAACATTAACAATCTTCAACACCACATCCTGCTGTCTCTTGATGTGTGCACACAGCCATATTAATTCATTAATCCAAAATAAATCAACTCAAACTCGAAATCTGCATGGAAATCTTCTCAAATAATCACAAATCTGTGCATCTCACAACTGAATCAACAGGAAAGTTCATTCGTCAGAGCTCTTGCAGAAACTCCTTGATCTAGAGCTCAGGAAGGAAGACCAGCTTAGTCCCTGGGTCACCAGCAAATGCTGGGTTTTGGAAGCTGTTTCTGACACTTGTCTACGAGGTTATCCAGCGAGAATCCTTTGATCAAACTTCAATTAAAAAAACATATTGCTGTCAAATATCATGGCTATAAAATATCGATCCATGAGGTAAACAAGCTCCAAACCAGAATAAACCTAAAATAAAATGGAAAATCATACAGTTTCAGCAAAGAGGAATCTTGTCAGTGAGAGAAGCTAAGCAAGGCATCAGTGACTATCCCAGGTTTTACACCAACTGAAAAAAATCTATTTAAAGCACCTATCAATATAGTGCTGTCAAAAAATTAATCGTGATTAATTGCTTCCAAACTAAAAGTTTTCATTTACACTATATTGAGTGTGTACTGTGTATATTTATGATGTATATAAATACACACACATGCATGTATATATTTAAGAAAAATATGTTATGCTTATATATTAAATATATTTATGTAAAAATGTTGGATGCGATCAATCTGAATAATTGCTTGACAGCACTTATACATTAGTTAACCAAAGATCAACACTTAAAAATCCAACTTCTTACCTCGACAGACATTCCCGTTATCTGGCTCGAATCCTGCTTTGCAGGTGCAGCTCCCAATCGGAACCATCCAGTCCCCATCGCCATTGCAATACAACTTAATCGGTACGTCCACTTCCTCAGAATTCGGGATGCACATCCCGCGAGCGATCACCAGCGAGGTACTCTCTGCCCCAGTCATGGTCTCTGGAAATATTGCAAAGTTCTGCACCACACTAGGGCATTTCTTATAAAACACACGGACAGACAGCAGGGACATGCATGCGCCGTAGTCCTGAAATGCCAAATAAAAGCCGTTTTTTGACAACGGACCAAAGCTTCGCACCTCCGTGTTCACCTTCATCAATCTACCCCCAAAATCCACCTGTGAGAAGCTCTCGTCTGCTGCAATGGTGTCCACCTTCAAATATGGAGCCTCCATCCAGAACGCTGTACCTTTGGTGGCGATGACGGAGTCTGTCTCGTAGTAGTAGAGGTTAAAGGTCTCCTTACAGGATCCAGGCACCCGCGGGATGCTGCTGCAGTCTCGGACGGTGAAACGCATCTCCACGTAGATGCGCTGAGCACCACGTCGTGCAATGAAGGTGGTGAGCAGCCAATTGTTCTGGTTCGACTCGAATACGTTGCACACCTGGTACGTTCGGATGGTGTTGAGGTTCTCGTCATAGCCGCTTACTTCCTCCCACTGGAAAAGAAAAACAATAGGAGGTTTAGCACAACAAAAAGAACAATAGCAAAAAATTATTAAAAATTACACACATTATAAAAACTACATTATTACATTACAAACATTATTTTGTCACTTCTCTTGAACTCCACATTTAAAAGCACCAAAAACAGCAAGTATTGTTTGAATACTGTTATAAAAGAGATAATTCAATACCACACAAAAAGATACTTGTCTCCACTCACTGGCGTAATGATGAATAATTCTTGTCAATTGGCAAATATTTTATACACAGTAATGTGCATTTTAGTACCCAGAGAACTTTCTGTTTTCAGGTCAATGGTGTGAAAAACCCTTGTTTCAACTTAAAATTGCAAGAGTTGCTTGCTGAAGTGGAATAAAGATGAGAAATATCACTGCTGGTCAATTTGATGCTATCGATGTGGAACCTCGGTGAAGTCAGACAGGTTTCTGCCTTTCATAAAATATTGATACAAATTGAGTTTCCAGAAACCTCTCCAACCCCATATTCCCCACCCAAAACATAATCTAAAAGCTTTTAAACACTACATCACTTTCAAACTTTTTTTTTCTGTCTCTGAGATGATGAAACCTTTATGGCCTCTCTTTCCGAGTTTCAGATCACAAAATCTGTCTCCCTAATCACCTGAGGTGGGCGAGGAAGCTGCTGCCATCTGCTACGGTCCAGGCCAAGTGCGGCCAGCCACTTACCATTACAATATTACCATATTATAAAATGTGATGCGTAACAAATTTCAGATTATGCGCTATCGAATTACAATTAGAAGTAAGTGGAGCAGTATATGGCTGCCCTCCTGCAACCCTGGTAAAACAGCACCACTGGCACATTCTGAAACATGGCAATTGAGTTCAAACTGTTGCTGAATACAGGTCTGCTGATGGATGTGGACAGTACAGTCTAAAAAATGAAAAGTTACAGAAAGGATCTGACAGCTTGATGCATTAAAACAGTGATATTCAGACATTTTGATGCCAAGAACCACCCTCATATATGGTGATGCCCTCAGACATCCTTCCCTCCTAAAATATAAGCATTTTTTCACAAAGAAAGACCCATTTACAATGTGTGAGAAAAAGCATGATATTTTAAAAGATCAAATGTTAGCCAAAAGAGTTCCTACAGTATCTAAAGTTAATTCACCCTACAATGAAAAATCTGTCATCGTTTACTTGTCCTCATCCCATTCGTTCATCTTCACACAGAATATTTGAATTGCAAACGTGAATGAGATTTGACAGCTGTGGCAGAGGGCAAGACTTTCAATCAAAGTCAACTTTCAAACACTTTCAGTCATTTTTCTCTCTCACAAAGCCAACATTTGACTTCGGAAGTCTTGAAACAGGTAATTCTTTTGATTTGTACTTCTATGATCATTTTTGGCCCTTTTTGGAGCTTGTTTGCCCCCTGGTCACTGTTGGTTGCCGCTGTACGAAGAAGAACAGTGTCAACATCTTCTTTTGGGTTATACAGAAAAAAAAAAATAAATAAAGGTCTGAAACAACATGAGGGTGAGTAAATGATTTAATGCTTCATTTAACCATATCTGTCCAAACACGTACAGTCCAAGCAGTTAAAAGCCTGATACTTCACTACTGATCCACTCTAACTCCCTCAGTCCCAGCAGTGGACAGCTGTGAGGTAAAAGTAGGGTCATGTTACCCGTATGTGATCGCTTGCTGCCTGTACCGTTCAGTTCACTGTTCAAGCTGGATAACAGGCATACCGCCGCATGGCCCTGTGGGTAATCTCTGCCTTTTAACAGAGCAGGCTGACCGAATGAACCATCCTACGATATCCCAGAATTCCCTTGAGGTGCCACAGCCGTGGGAGAGGGAAACAAATACAAGGTTTACGAGTGGGCTCTTGAGGGTTGTGTAAAGTTATGGTATCAGTACAGGAAGTGTGTGTGTGTGTGTGTGTGTACCTGTGTGGGCACTGTTTGTTTTGTCTAAGTGTGCATGGCCCCTGGAAGGTTGCTCACTCACGGACCCTCACCGAATAAGAGTCTGATCCAAGCAAACCTTGAAATCGTAAGATGGGCTATCAGGATGTGTGTATAACTTTGCTGTTTGTGTGCTTTATGAAAGCAGAAACAGAGAAAAGGGGAATTCGAGTAAATCAAATATGAAGAATGATGGATCAGCTTTCGTGTGGCAGCTTGAAAGCCAGAAGGAAAAAAAAATCCATGCGTGAATTGGTTGGCAAAAACAGTATAATCTCTACTTCCCAAAAAAAAAAAAAAAAAATGTATGTGAGGCAAAGCAAAACACATTTGAAATAAATCACCAAAAATGAAAAATCTGTCACCAGTTACTCACCCTCAAGTTGTTCCAAACCTGTATTTGATAGATAGATATTTTGAAGAATGTTGCTAGCCAAACAGTTGCTCTTTTTCTTTTTTTGACAACCAGCCACATTCTTCAAAATATCTTCTTTTATATTCAGAAAGAGAAAGAAATTCACTGAAACAACATCCCTTTAAAAGAAATGTTCCCCCCAAAAATGAAAATTATTTACTCATGCTATTCCAAATCTAGCTTGCTTTTCTTCCAAGAAACACAAAATGTTAAATTCCTCTCATATGCACTATATTTGTCCATCTTCTGAAATAATGCAACAGATTTCTATGAACATTTTGTAATTTAAAAATATAAGTCCAGTCATCAACTTCACTGAAGTGATTTAGTTCAAAATTATAATTCATTCTAGAACGATATGGACTTCGCTACCTCTTTCACAAATTTTCAGGAGAAGAGCTAGAAGAGCTTAAATTTCAGTCACAAAGCTATCGTATGGCTTCAGAAGATTTGGAATATAGTGTCATAGTCAAACTTTCATAATGCTGTTTTATCATTTTTTACTTTGAAAGCTCCAGTTTCCATTATTTTAATTGCACAGAAAAGAGTGGCAAGTTGCATTATTCAGAATGCCTTCTTTTGGAAGAAATAAAGGAAGTCATAAGTGTTTGGAACAACATGAGAGTGAGTAAATGATGACAGAAATCTCATTTTTGGGTGAACTATTCCTTTAATGTTACATTGAAAAGAATGTGTTTAATTTAATAAAACAGGGAACGCTAAGAACAAATAATAAAAAAGCAATCATAAAAAGCCATCTGTAGCTGACTCGCTCATTCAAGCAAATCCACTTCAATAGAATTAATTCCACTCTTCTAAAATAATGCCTCTCACACGATTTATATTGGTTAAATGTAAGATTAATGCGAGCAGACACCCACGGGATGAATGTAACTTTCCACGCAACATCACGATTCAAAATATAATTTAGAGAAAACAAGATAAAAAGCAGAAACAATGTCCGTAACGGTGGTAAATCAAAATATAGCGCTTCAGAACAGTGCAATTTCCATTTCATGACACATCTGTCATGATTTTTCACAGCAATTTCATATCTCCACATTTAATTATACATACTGTCATTTTACCTCTTTTGATTGCATCAGGTTGAATTGTTCTTCCGGTAATTTAAAGAGACGGTGACTGTCAGACACTAGGTAAAAAATTCCGCCCTCCCATTTATGCTTTTCATCTTAAAAAGACAACATGAAATAGAAATTGACCATTTCAATTTCCTTAATAATTGTCTTCAAGCTTACTGTGCACAACTTTCAGTTATTTAAAGAGAGAGAGAAAGAAAAAAATATTTTCATAATATTGCGTAATCATATATATATATAATATATGCACCACTTTCAGTTATTTAAAGAGACTTTTAAAAAATTTTTTTATAATATTGCGTAATTATCTATGTATATATATATATATATATATATATATATATATATATATATCTTAGGGCGGGG
>JAUMHE010000043.1:17578158-17592641 GCA_032359235.1 Enteromius mattozi | reverse complement strand
TTAACGCGTTATTTTTTGTGTAATTAATTAATCTAAATTAACGCGTTAAAGTCCCGGCCCTAATATATATATATATAATGTATATTTAAAGACACACAGTGTATATTTAAAAAATATTTACATCCACATCTATATGAATAATTTATATTATATATAAATATATTTAATACAAAGCATGATTTTTTTCTTAAATATATACATGCATGTTTATGTAATTATATTTATGCATTATATTAATAATAAATAAACACAGTACACACACATATATTATGTACACAGAAACTTTTATTGGCTATATATATTTTTTTTTTTATTACGCAATGTTTTTTTTCTCTGCTTTTCAGCTCTGTCATCTCCCTCTATTTTATAAAGATATCCATTTATATTTATTTTTACATTTAAAGATATAAAAATAAACACATATCAAATATAAATACAAATGTATGTTGTCTTTAAACATAGTGCCAGGCTTGATGATAACAGGCAGAAGGAGTGTATCGCCTCCTCAGAGCTGGAAGGCATTGCTCTGGAGGAGAAGAAGGAGGGATGAGAGAGAGAAGTGAGAAGAGAGAGGTGGGACTGGTGTGGAGGGGTGGGAGTGTTACATAGCTGGCATGATGAATGAGTTTACAGAGATCCTGGGCACAAATGAAAGCCCCCTTTTTTTTTTCTCCTGACTGCCAAAGCAACTCCCCACCCCTCCACCCGCACACCTCTGTAATGATGATTTATCTGTATTAGATGGACCCGTCCAATCTGGCACGGCGCTGCCATTAATACAGCAGGGCGCTGGGCCCTCCCCAGCCTGGGCTAGGGACGCTTGTCTCTCTGTCTGCTGAAATGACCACAATCACTCAACCCGACTCACGCCACAGGCTACGGCAGACAGAGCTGAGTACCAGCTCATATATCAAATCTCGAACTGTGTTATACCATCAGAGATTTGCACATAATATCATACGCACGCATGCACGGACACGCGCTCTCGCATCAACACTAGTACGGTCATAATCGCTGTGGGCATTTGGCATAATGTTATCTTTTGAGTCACTATAACAAGAAGAGTTACTTTTTCAAACACAAACACGCATTAGTTTATGACGATACTCACTACCATTTAAAAGTTTGAGGTCAGTAAATTAATAAAAAGTTTCAGTGACGACATGCTACAAATAGGCCTATTTCTATTCAAAATAAATGATGTCATTTTAAATGAATAAATAAATAAAAGACAACATATCCAGTTTATAAAACATGTATATACAATATATACAATATTTTTCCAATCAATTAATGAATCAATAATAGCAACACAACTGCTTTAAATTGATTTTAGGAATAAGAAACATGGAATAAATTTCAGATGAAGAATCACGAGACACGCAGTTATTTCAAAATAAAATAATATTTCACAATTGTAACGAGGCCGAAGGCAGAGAGGGATCCATTTGCAGCTTTTATTAAGAATAGTCGTACAGGCAAAAGATCAGGAGGAGCAGAATCAACAACAGAGATATCCAGAGGCAGGGTCGAGGTCACAGGCGGAGTTCAGGGCAGGCAGATAACAATCACAGATACGGTAAACAGTCCAAGTCAATAACAGAGATCAATCAGATATAAACGCTTAGAAATGTCAGGCAGTAGCAAGAACAAGACTTCGCACTGAACTGAACTCAGCGTGCTGCTTAAATACAGCTCTTAACAAGCACAAGGGTGTGGTCTCAGCAGGTGTGCTTGATCAGTCCCAAGTATGAGGCATTATGGGAATTGGAGTCCGAATGGTGAGTCAGTACTCAGGTGATGGCTCCCTCTGGTGAAACAGAGCCCCCCTCCTACGAACGCCTCCTGGCGTGAGGTGCTGGGCGGCGCCGAGGCCTACCACGGGGTCGAGGGGCTGGCCGATCAGGATGTGTCCGGTGGAAAGCCTCAGTGAGACTGGGGTCCAGGATATCACCTGCAGGGACCCAAGAACGCTCCTCTGGCCCGAAGCCCTCCCAGTCGACCAAGTACTGAAGTACCCCTGCCCGGCGCCGAGAGTCGATAAGCTCATTGACCCGGTACACCTCTTCTCCTTCGAATAGCCTGGGTTCTGGGGGTTGCTGCGTGGGCTCCTCCACCGCCGGTCCTCGCGGTTCAGCAGCCGGTTTCAAAAGCGAAACATGAAAAGTGGGAGACATACGAGAATTAGCAGGGAGGTCCAAACGAAAAGACACAGGATTAACTTGTCTGAGAATTTTAAAAGGGCCTGCATACCTGGGACTGAGCTTGCGACAGGGCTGCTGAGACCGGATGTCCCTGGTGGATAGCCATACCCACTGGCCTGGAACATACTGGGGATGAGGTCGTCGATGACGCTTAGCTTGATTCTGTTGGCGACGAACTGCTTGCTCCAGATGTACATGGGCCTGGTCCCATATCTGTTCACTCCTTTGTAACCAGTCGTTGACTGAGGGAAGGGCAGTAGGAGTCTCGGACTATGGAGAGAGTGAGGGTTGATAGCCCAGGATGCATTTGAACGGGGTCAGGCCAGTAGAGGGTTTTACCAATGAGTTCTGGGCGTATTCAGCCCAGAAGAGATAACGGCTCCAGTCTGTGGGTTGGTTCTGACAATAGGTGCGTAGAAAACGGATGACCTCCTGGTTGAGACGTTCCGACTGGCCGTTAGACTGTGGGTGGTATCCAGAGGTGAGACTTATGTTAACGTTAAGTTGCTCAAAGAAGGCTTTCCAGAGTCGGGAGGTAAACTGAGGTCCACGGTCCGAAACAATGTCGTCAGGAAGACCATAAAACCTGAATACTTGATTGCAGAGGGCTTCTGCTGTTTCCAGGGCCAAGGGGAGCTTTGGAAGTGGGATGAGACGGCAAGCCTTAGAGAACCGGTCAACAACGGTGAGTATAGTGGTGAAACCTTGAGACTTGGGTAGATCGGTTATGAAATCCAGAGCAATGTGAGACCAGGGGCATTTTGGAATGGGTAGAGGATGGAGCAGACCAGCCGGACGATGATGTGAGGACTTAGAAGTTTGACAGGGGTTGCATTAATTGATGAAATTGATGATGTCTTGGGAGAGTTTAGGCCACCAATACTGTTGCTCGATAAGGCGGATGGTTGCAGTGACCTGAACTGGGGTTATTGTGGACTTGAGTGATGAGTTATTGTCTGAGTGGTTCTGGAACAAAGGTGCATGCTGGAGGACATTCAGGTGGTGGAGGATGTTCTTGATTGTATTGGTTGATCTCAGTGTTGATGTCCCATTGGACCGGGGCGAGTAGAATTCTCTCAGGAAGGATAGTTTCAGGTGTCGTGGGTTGAACCGAGTTGTCAAACAGACGGGATAAGGCATCAGCTTTAGTGTTCTTGGTTCCAGGGCGATATGTAACAGTGAATTGGAAGCGAGTGAAGAACATGGCCCATCGAGCTTGACGTGGATTGAGGCGTTTGGCTGATCGTAGATACTCTAGGTTCTTATGGTCGGTAAGAACGATGAAAGGATGAACTGAACCCTCTAGCCAGTGTCTCCACTCCTCAAGTGCTAGTTTGATGGCCAGTAGCTCCCGGTTGCCGACGTCGTAGTTGCGTTCGGTGGGTGTGAGCTTGCGGGAGAAGAAGGCGCATGGAAACATTTTGGCTGGGTCCCTGTGGCGTTGTGACAAGATGGCCCTCACCCCAGTGTCAGAAGCGTCAACCTCGACCGTAAACTGTCTCTGAGGATCTGGATGTTTGAGAATTGGGGCTGAGGTAAATCGTTCCTTTAGGTGCTTAAATGCTTGGATGGCCTCGGTGGTCCATTGGAGTCTTCTGGCGCTTGATCATGGATGTTCAACACTGCAGTCACATTCTGTTCATCCATAGCTACCCCATCTGAGCTGATAACATATCCTAGTAAGGATACACACGTTTGATGAAACACTTCTCTGCTTTGGCGTAGAGTTTATGCTGGATGAGGCGTTGTAGGACGGCTCTGACGTGCTGAACATGTTCCTGCCTGGTCTGAGAGTAAATGAGGATGTCATCTATGTAGACAATAACCCAGCGGTCTAACATGTCTCGGAATACATCATTGAAAAATGACTGGAACAGGTGATGGCTCCCTCTGGTGAACCGGAGGACGTGATGGAGAAGCCACGGGTCCAACAACAATATTACTGTTTTACTGTATTTTTGATCAAATAATTGCAACCTTTATGAGTATAAGATGCTTATTTATAAATAAATAAATAAATACTTATAAAAACATAAATTCCTATTTCTAAATAAATAAATAAAGACTTTTTAATCAAACAATTAATCAATCGATCAATTAATTTTACATCCTCAAATTTTAAGCAATATAAAAATATACTGAAATATCTCTCTATCTCTGAAATTAAATATATTTTAATAGATGTCCTCATTATTCGATCCAACTACAGTAAATGCTAAAATCTAAATATTTAAACATGTTTTTAATGGGATTTATTTATTATTATTTTGATTGATTGGTCGATTGATGAATGAGAAATTGAAAATTTTGATTTATTTATTATTATTTATTACTAATTAATAAATATTTTATTATCTACATATAAAATGTAGCTCTAGTTCACAGTAGTGAGTTATACTTTCTTCTTATAGAAGACAGATTTCATGCTTGGATCCCTAATCATCTTATTCCCATAACATGGTCACGTGTTCATCCTACAGATCCACATGACTCAGTGTCTACACTGCGAGGTTCTGGCATAGAAAAAGAGAAAGAAAACAAGAAGAGAAAGAGAAGCAATAATGCTGCACTGTAATTAGTTACTTTCAACAAAATGCAACAGATTTTAAATGTTCCTCTGAATGCACACATACACAAAACACACATAACAAGAAATTCCCTCCACAAGACTGGAGGAGCACACAAATAAACAGCGAGAAAGAGGTCGACAGAAATGGCAATTTGAGGATTCGCAATCTCAGCCTGTCTATAAAATGGTGATGAAGCCATTAAAACTGTCCAGTGTGCAGGACAAAAGTAAAATTGTTTTGAAGCCCTCTGGCTTGCACTATAATGATCATGCTCATAAACTCTTGGACTGCACGCTTTCATCAGCACAGATCTCGACTAGAGCCGAGCACTTCTCCGGCTGGGATTTACAGGTCTGCTCAGACACGGGAGGGGTCACAAATACATCAGAAATACACACATTTTCTGCTTTTACAGATTTCGTTTGGAGACCTTCATTATCCAGTGTGGTTTGTGCTACACCTCTGACTAAATTTCTCCTCAGGGATCAATAAAGTATCTCTAACTGTTATAGGCGAGAATCGAACCTGTTGTCAACCCAACACATTAATCTCAGACACAGTCAGAGAGGACAGAACATTAAACACATGGATTAAGTTAGCCGCACACTTTGATTTGAGCACATAGTTAAAAACTATGAAATATGAAAGGCCGACAAACCAAATATGTGCACAGCATGACTTATTGATAAAGCTTAGAAAGCAAATTTAAAGCTGAGCTACAAGCTACTCAGTTACAGTCAAGTTACCATTTAAAAAAAAATAAATCAATATATTACAAGACACCCCCAAGAAGCAACTACCTTTTTTGTTTTGATTTTTTCATTCTGTATGTTTCACACCATAGATAGATAGATAGATACAGTAGATAGATAGATAGATAGATAGAGTAGATAGATAGAAAGATAGATAGATGGATAGATAAAAATATTTAAGAAAAAATACTTAATATATATAGATAATATAGAATACAGAATAGAATATAGAATATAGAATTACTATAGAAGATATTAAAAAAGAAAATTAAATATTAAATGTCAAATATTTTATGTTTTTATTTTTTTATATTTATTTAAAAACTGCAAAAAAATGTTAAACATGGACACTTGAAACTGATTAATCAAACTGATTATTTTACTTTATTTCATTTTGTAACAATTTGTTTTAAAATGCATCTAAAATGACTAAAAATTATCTAAAAGGACTTTTACCTAACACACATAACAAAAATAAATAAATAAAGACTTTTTAATCAAACAATTAATCAATCGATCAATTCATTTTACATCCCCAAATTTTAAGCAATATAAAAATATACTGAAATATCTCTCTATCTCTGAAATTAAATATATTTTAATAGATGTCCTCATTATTCGATCCAACTACAGTAAATGCTAAAATCTAAATATTTAAACATGTTTTTAATGGGATTTATTTATTATTATTTTGATTGATTGGTCGATTGATGAATGAGAAATTGAAAATTTTGATTTATTTATTATTATTTATTACTAATTAATAAATATTTTATTATCTACATATAAAATGTAGCTCTAGTTCACAGTAGTGAGTTATACTTTCTTCTTATAGAAGACAGATTTCATGCTTGGATCCCTAATCATCTTATTCCCATAACATGGTCACGTGTTCATCCTACAGATCCACATGACTCAGTGTCTACACTGCGAGGTTCTGGCATAGAAAAAGAGAAAGAAAACAAGAAGAGAAAGAGAAGCAATAATGCTGCACTGTAATTAGTTACTTTCAACAAAATGCAACAGATTTTAAACGTTGCAATTTGTTTTAAAATGCATCTAAAATGACTAAAAATTATCTAAAAGGACTTTTACTTAACACACATAACAAAAAAGAATTTTTCTTAGTAACCCTGTGATTTTTCTTGATATTTTCCCCAATTTTTGATAGCGACTGTAGTGCAGCCGTGAGAAAAAAAGGGATAACGGGATGGGAAAATGGTTGCTACAAAGACTTGACCTCCCATTTCCTACTTGAGCACAATGACTCGACACGTCAAAGCACACGCACTAACCACTAGGCCTCTAACCTTGTCATTTTCAGAAAGGCTCACGAGATTTAAACCAAAAAGGAGGAAAAGAAAAAGCAGCCGCAAAACAAAGGTATTCTATCATCCGTCACTGCAGCAATAATGGAACTCTCCGGGATCCCAACATCCATTTCCCATCTATGACAAGGCTTTAAATAGCCCAGTATGTGCGGCTGGGTATATTTGGGTTTCGCAGCACATATGTGTGTGTGGGTTACAAGTGTTCTTAAGCTGAATAATTCAGAGGTGAGATGAGAGTAAACAGGGTTAGCAAGAGCGAAGGAGAAACCTAACCTATCTGAACAGAAAAAAAATAATTACCCCTCGACTCAAGTTTACCATAAACACTGATTTCTGGCTCTTAACCTCCATGTAATATAGTTTTATGGCTATTATAACAGTTTATGGTCTAGAAATTCACTCCAAAGATGACTCTAAAACAGTAAGCCATTCAAGACCCATCCTACAAATATATGGATTTACCAAGTCGACCGTTCTATGTGAAGCAAATACCTCATGACAAGCTTCCTATTATCAAACATTTGCTGACTGACTTGCCTGGAAGCCCCCCAGTGAGAACTGGAAACACTGGAAAAATGTGTCATATTTGGTTCATCATGTTACAGCGGCATAAAAGATGGAGACAGGAGGTGGTTTAGCGCTTAATGTATTGTGTTAATGACCATGAGTTACACACAGAGAGAGAGAGATTTTTGCCCAACAACCCAGTGCCTACTGCTGTTAGGACTCCAACATGATGGCACTTATAAACAACCATTCATCATATTGGTCTCCTGCTGAGAGAGAGAAAGAGACAGGACTGTCCAAATAAAAAAAGACCAAAATTCGTGGAAATATTTCTCACTTGGATCTCTAACTCACACGTCCAAGAGAAAAATCTCTTATCCAGATGGTCATCAGCCGTAACCTCTGAAGCTTAATAATGATGGTTACAGAAACCCTGTGTGCTCTTGAGAAAATCCAAGGCTGTTCAGTTTTATTAGAGCGGCCAAATGTTCTGTTCGAGAGAGAGAGAGATAGACTGCAAACGGCCTCGAACAGTAAGCACTGAGCCAAGGTCTTCTGTACTATGAGACTGAACTCTCAAGGCAATAATAGCAGAACTTCTTGTTCCTCAAACAGCCTTGACGAACATGGTGGGCTTCAGAAAGATCTGCAGTATTTCCATGCTCACAACTCTCACAAAAATAAATAAATAAATAAATAAAAAATATATATATATGCAGTGCTCTTAGTTTCATTACCATATTTATATCCATTCTACAAAATATTCAACATCATTAATACAGAAAAAATGCAGCAAAGTGAACAGATTACCTGTTGGACTAAGAGTCTTTTTGTTGAAAGAGAAGCAAGGGTTATTATCAAAAGCACAAAAAACTCAAATTTACATAAAACGTGTGATGCTTGTGTGATAAAGACAGCATGTAAATGGAAAGTCATTATATGTTAAATCTAACGTAGAACCATTTTCACCCAGAAACTGCTCGCAAATTTTGTTAACACAGACTAAAGACAGACTTTTTTTCTGATTATTATTTTTTATGTATAATGCATTATAAGTAATTTTAATGCATTGATTATGCACCTTACGATGCACTGCCCTCGTAAATAATTGTAACCACAGTTAATACATTATAACACTTATCAATTCATTGCTGCAGATACTGTATAATGTATTACAATGCATGTTATGAATCATTTCAATGCACCCTTTAATAACCCTTTATATGAATTACACATAAAGGCCACACCCCTCTAGGAGCATCCTGCTCCTAAACCACACCCCTTTAGAGACATGAATGTTAGCTCACACCCCTTATAAGCATCTAACCTGCAGGTTACGACCCTTTAAAAGCCACTGAGTGATAAAAGCATGGCACTGTGTAAAACGTGAAAGGTTGTATTCAAAATAAAATCATGTCTTATTTATTTCCTATGTTATGGTATGCCAGTGCTATTTTGAATTCAGACAGACTTTGGCATTTAGCTTTATTTGACTGCTTAAATAATGTTTTGGTGTAATTAGAGGCAACTAAACACTTTCTCTCTTCTCTAAAAGCAAAACGACCCTTGCCCACATGGAATCTGTTAGTTTTTCACATTGACTGTGTGGGTAACATTTGCAGAAGGGATATAAATATGGTAATTAACGTAAGAGTGCCACATTTTGGGTCGTGAATATCATCTGTTTAAAAATCTGCTGAACAAGTTTCATCACAAATGAAACCTGAGTTCTTGGTATAAAGTTCAACAGCCCGAAAAACATTTCTGAAAACTCAACACCAACAGAATGAGCCCCTCTGCTCTGTTACAGAGGCAATCAATGGGTCTTTTGTGTAGACTGTATAAGCTAAGGTCATTTACAAAAAAGAACAGTTTACAAAATCTGGCCCAAAATTTACACTTATTTTAGCAAGAGTAAAGAAATGAAGAAAAAATAGTCAAGATGATCTTGACTTAATTTAAGATCGAGCCTGACTGCAAAACACAATATACAAGATTTACATCAACCACAAAAACACATAAGAAATTGTGGGTCTGAATTGATTAAATATTTTTACGAAATAAGGTAACACTTTACATGCTATTTTCGCTATTCTGGACTCAAAAGTTGCTGTCAGGTCAGTTGCAGACCTTTAAAACCCTGCCGTAACATTGCATGCACATCTCCAAACATGTAATACACAACAACCGCTTCTGATGAGCTATTCAGGATACGTCAGAGTTTTGAGTAGCATTACAGTAACCTCTAAATGACAAACACAAATGACAAACATCTGCTCCTGTTCACATCATGTAATGTCTTTTAGTGTTTAAGTCGCTTCTTATAAACTTCAAAGTGGACCAGAGTTTATTCCGGCAGTCAAAAGTTTAGCTCTGTTGAAACTAGACACTGCAGGACACTCAGTCTATGGAAAAACTTGTCTTGTTTTTTAGGACAGGACATGACGTGCCTTAAATCACCTCCTCAAAGTGGCTCGGGCTGAGTAGTGTGTATACGTAGAGATGTTGCTAAGTATAAAAGAGAACAAGACATTAAATATACAAGAAAGAAGGGCAGATATTCTCGTGTACATCTACTTAAGTGATCTAAAGGTAGAAAATGCAGCGAGAACATCTATTCTCACAGAGAGGGGGAAAAAGCCTGTGCGCGCTGCTACTTGTCACTAAGTGTTAACTCACAACTAGTTACAAGTCCATTGGCAACAGACTTCACTAGCGCATACTCTCGTCCATTTGTGTTCTTAAGTGACCCAAAGCACTTAACACTGAAAAATCACTTTAAAACACACATGGGTAGCGTACCATGAAGTGTGTGAGGAATAGCACTTTATGTAGCACTGGTGCGGGCCATCGCTCTTTGGAGAACAGTGCTCTTAATATGCACTAGTAGAGACGACACAGTGCACATGAGTGCCACCTTCTCTCTCACTTTGCCTCTTGATAATTTGGTGCAAAACTACACTTAACCTTGAGTTCATCCTAAAATAAACCAGCAGTGCACACTGAAAACATTCAAATACTAGATTTTTACTTTGTTTTTTTGAGTGGCACTTGTTAGTGCCAAACTTACAATGCTGGGTTGTTTCTGGTCACACACACAAACACACATTTACATACATAGGTACATACATATATGGGCAACTGATTACAAATAATATGGATTCCAAAAATTAATCACTTATTATTAGATTATTTTACATTTAAAAATTTACATAATCATATTAGTTACTTTTTTTATGGATTACATGATTGCATAATATGCAAAAGAAATTCACAAAAGTGATTTTATGTCCATAAAGAACTTTAAATGAAACAAGTGTCTACTTTTTAGGTTTCAAATAAGGTTTTGAAGAATAAAATGTCAAACTTTGGTTGAAATAATGCTACATTATATATATATATATATATATATATATATAGCTTTGGAATATGCAAACCACCTCTCTTGAACATGGAAAAACTAATGAAAAGATGGTTGAGAAAAAGAACACAGATGAAATATATCCAGACCATACGTGTGTCCCCCAGTTGTTTTTTGTCTTTCTTTTCTGCCTTATTCTACTGACAGATTTTATTATAAAAAGAGAGAGGAGGGTGTCCCTAAGGAAATATGCACCGTCTGTACAATATCTGCTCTTAGACATCAATAAACGTCTGGACTTCAGTTCTCAAATATGATCCTGCAACAGACAGATGGCGCCTGCAGCTAGAGCAAGATCTTCAGGCTTATCTGCTGAATGAATCCAAGGCTGCGCATTCGTTAGTGAGGTGGAAATGTGGCACATATAGCAGGTCAGCGGTAGGTACGAGTAACACCTACTTGACACGAAACACATAAGCAGCACCTATAGCAAAGCAGAGCAAGCACACATGACTTCACCCTGTGACTATATAGAAATAACACAATTATTACATATTAATTAGTACACATGTAGTACTACTGTATTACTGTAAACAATATTGGAGCCAATATTTAATATAAGTGTATTTTGTTTTAAGGCACAGGTGGATATTTTCACTTGTTTTGGCGAAATAAATAAATAAATACACTAATGTTTTAAAGTCTGGGGTCAGTATGGGGTCAGTTGTTTTCTTAAATACTTCCTGAATTCAGCAAGTATGCATAAATATTCTGTCGATTTTAGAAATGATTTCTATTTCAGATAAATGCTATTATTTTGCACTTTCTATTCAGCAAAAAATACTGAAATAAGAAATGTATCATGGTTTCCACAAAAATATTAAGTAGAAAAACTGATCAAATCATCAAATCAGAATGATCTTTGAAGGATCATGAAACACTAGAGACTGGAGTAACGATGCAGAAAATTCAGCTTTGCATCACAGGAATATATTACATTTTAATTGATATTAAAAGTTTTTCTGTGTTGTTGGTAGCCTTGGTGAGCATATCAAAAACAAAGTAACAATCTTACTGGCAAATCTTTTGAACAAGAGTATATAAAAACAAAATGTATCTAGGAAGTCTAAATATTCTAACTGGAAAAACAAAACAAAACACTGATTAAGAGAATGTTTCTATGCAGTGAAGGGCCAAGCAACAGACTTCCCAAAGCGAGAATGAGTGGGTGAGATGAGAGAAGAGAGGGTAAAATAAAAGATGAATAAAGAGGGAATGGAACGAAGGGCATCTGAAAAGCTGCAGGCACATGGACGGCTGTGACTGAGCTGAGAGAAAACAGCAAAAGATAGTGACCGTCCTTGTTTAGCTTGTCAGAGAGAGGGATGGAGGGCTAAATTGCTTTCAAAAGAATAGAAGAGCAAAAAGACTGGGTAGACTTCAATTAAGGCCTTTCTTTTAATCTACCACACACACACACACACTTTTTTATAGTACTGCAGAGCAGGCATCTCAATTGGTACATCCAGAGAAACCACTGAAGGGAATCATGAGGCACATTCAATGAAAGCATTAAAGCTGTCAGGCTCCAAAAATGACCAAAAAGTAGAGTTAAAAGCATTTTGGGGTTTGTTTTGTGTTCGATGGATTAAAAAAACAGTTAATAACATACATCCAATGTTTTACAATATGACAAATGTTATGTTATAAATAGTCCTGGGACAGAAGAAAAAAAAAACACACATACTGGTACTTCTCATGGTCAAAAAATAAATAATTTAATAATTATGGATAAATAAATTTGTCCCTAAGGAAATATGCACCGTCTGTACAATATCTGCTCTTAGACATCAATAAACGTCTGGACTCAAAAATAAATACATTTCATCTAGTAAAGACCTTTACTAAAAAAGACCTTAGATCTTACTGAAATCTTACTATATATATGTGTATATAAAATCAATCTCAAATTTGGAACACAGCTTTTTGAGATTTATGGCTTTAATTTTCTTCAAAAAAAAATGTATATATATATATATAAATATATATGTTTGTCAAGTGTCTTCTCTAAAAAAGACATGCAAGTCTGTGCTGATTAACAGGTAATAAATCAACCATAACTACAGCATAAATAAAATTAAGAATGACAAAATAAATAAATAATGATCCCCTAAAAATACACAATATTAAATACAACTAAAATACAGTATATTAATTTTATTAAAGTAAAAGAAGATAATAAAATAAATTAAAAATCTGTCATTTTTTAACAGTAGAAGGTTAAGCTCTTTTCAGATGTTTTTGCTAAATGTTCATTTAATGATGAAGCTCTAGTAAGACATCTTGCAGAGTTTTCTAGGTTTGTAGGTTAAGCATACACACAGAGATTGTCTCCCCGCTAAATGTGTTTAACGTATTTGCATGCGATATTATAAACACAGTGGTGCTGCTCTTGTTGCATCATGGTGCAAAAAAAGCAGGCTGAATCGAAATGACAATGAAGCGTCTCTCACATGACACAGCCCTGATAATTAATTCAGATTCATATAGACTGAGTGTCCACTTTCCCTTCCAAATCAACCAGGGCCCACACGATCAATACGTTCACACATTCTAAAGTACGATTGCTGTGACAGCAGAAAAGGGAATCATGGCACAGCACATACTTCCTATAATCAAAAGCACATCTCTAAATCTCCAGAGAGCATTACACGCACACATACACAGACTGGGATGATGAATTAAATATGGGTTGCTGAAGAAGCAGTCGACCTCTGACCTCTGGGTGAGGGACAGGGCGAGCAGGCGTGAAAGGTAATCGCAGAGACAGAGGGGAACAATCGGCCGCTCTAGCTCAAGATGCATGCGTGAGCCTTTTTAGCAGGAGTGGCCGGCTGAGGTCCGCGAGGACTTGGGGTTTTTAGGGATTTCTTTAGGAGAAAAGGAGAGGGGGGCTAATGGAAAGCTGGACGTATTAGAGAAAGAAGGATGCGGGTGTGCTGGAGGGGGCAGCTGGGAGAACTCACCAAATGGTGTGAATGAATGGTGAACGCAGTCAATAGTGCATGTGAAGGACGAACAGGGTTAAACCTCCACATGTGACCCGAGAGAGAGAATGAAGTAAGGAGAAAAGAGGATAAGAGAGAGAAAGCACAAAAGCAACGGAGAGAGACAAAGCCACTTCATTCAGAAAAACAAAATCTCTGACAGTATATAGTCCAATAGAGAGAGGGGAAAAAACTGGTAACAAAAAAGAACTATGATAAAGAAAGAACGAATGAATGCAAATAAATAAATAAAATGAGTATGATAACATACATTATCTCAAATAAATATTTGAGTGGCCACCACTCAAAAACATGCCACCACAAAGTGAGAAAAAAAAAGAATTAATAAAATATTTTTAAATAAATAAATGTGAGTAGTGTTCATTCAGGAAAAAGGTAAATAAATAAGTTGTCTAATTATCTGCAATAAATGGAGTGGCCATGTAAATAAATGAGTGATAAGTGATAAAGTACATAGAAAAAAGAAAAAAAAAAAAAATTAAATTAAATGTATAAAAAATATAAAATTGAATTAATTAATTAAATTGTATTTATTTATATACTTACTTAATTTATTTAAATGGTGCTTGACCATAAAAGACATGCCACCAGCAAATTAAATTGACAAAAAATAAAATCAATTTAAAATAATAAATAAATAAATAAATGTATAAATAAATGTATATTTACACATATATATATGTATATATA
>JAUMHE010000043.1:17550737-17560908 GCA_032359235.1 Enteromius mattozi | reverse complement strand
TATAGTATATATAAATATTAGTCCCCATACGTAGCAAAAGGGTTAAAAATATTCAGCCAGTAAAAAGGAGCAGTCCAGAGAAGCTTGTGCTCAACCGAGGAAGAAACAGATCTCTGATAACAGAGGCTGATGAATGTGCGGGGATGTTTGGAGGTGATAACTCTCTGGCTTAGCTTGACGTGGTCTTGGCAGCGGCCGGCTTACCACAGAGCAGGAAAGCTGTTCGGAGATGGCCCATATCTGTTGGCCTTGATGACACAGAGGGGAATTCTGGGGCAAAAACGATTGGGTCCACAACAAAAGCAACCAGCTTCGCTGTTAGATGCTCTCATTTGCTGTGGAACAGATTAGGCTAAATCTGATTAAACAGTCAAAGCGAATGGCATTTTTCACTGGGCAGAAAACAGAGGAACTGGCACGGCAGTGTACTGTAATCCTTTAAATCAGACAGAGCATGCCAGTGCAGAAATTTCAATTACCAGCATGCTAAACTGCTTGCCACAGACAGCAATTAATAAATACAACGCATGTAGTGAAATTTTCAACTGTGCAATTTAGATATGTGAGAATATTTTCCAACAGGAAGCTCCATATCATTGAGCTATAAACAGATTCATTTTACCAAACTTGACCTTAGGAAGGATGTGGCCAAGGGCCTTTATTTTGCCAGAGAGTTTTAAAGCGAATGTGACACCCTACCGGACCATCTTGTCTACTAAATACATCTACTGTATCTTCATCTCTGTGGACATTTCCAACCAAGTACGTTTCATGCCAACAACAACAAGCTTTAGAATATGCATGAGTTGTTCCTTCACTGGGAGATGAAACTTGATGAAACCCCAAACTTTGCTAGATCTGGCTGAAATGTTGATCAAATCTTGTCACCCATCCAGAACTCAACAGATGCCAATGCTACATTTCCTGCCAATATAATTTTCTCCATATTCAGGTGGACCTATGTTTCTCCGATCGGACCTCTTTCTTCCGATGCTGGCACAAAATCCCACTCAAAACCAGTTGGTGGACTTCATCCAAAACGTTAACCTTCTCAAATGTGCCTGGAGAAATGAACCGATAACATGGAAGTTAAAAAAAAAAAAACAGCGGAAAAAACCCCCACAGATTCTCATGAATACTCATGCGGTGGTAATTAGCCTCAGTGGAGCCAGTCATGTCCCTCTTTTTCTGTTCTGGCATTTGCAAAGGCCATCCTGGCGTGTCATGGAGGACCCCTGGGGACTGGGTAAGCCAACACCTGGCCTTGCTAATCTGAAGATGAGCCGAAGCCTGCTGAATACAGTTAACAATCCCACCCGCCATCTCACTGGCCTCTCATTCTTACATCTGGACCACATCTGCCAGGCCGTTAATGCTCACTAGGGATTCAAAACAAGGCCCATTTTAGTTCAAGTGCCAACAGAAACCTGCAGCCACCCTTAATGTTCTGTCAAACTGGTACAAAACGCTATGGTACGTTAATGTTAATACTTCTAGTAGATAATTATTACTTGTCTGTTCTTGTGAAATTTATGTTATTGGCCAGCTAAAATTATAAATGGAAGTGCTAAGATTAAGTAATAATTATTAATCCAGTAAGTGAGTAAATAAATAAATAAAATGTAAATAAAATACAATAAATAAAAAATGAAAACACATATATGGATTGTTAGCTGTTTTTATTTGTTAATATTAATTATTTGTATACACATTATATATATATAACAAATAAATAAATAAACAATATTAAAATATTCTACTAATAGTAACAATAACAATATTTGGCCAAAATTTGGGAGACTAACCTACTCAAAAGTAAAATAAATCGAAACATTAAAACAAAAAGCAACTTTCAAATAATTTTTAAATAATTAAATAAATTCAACAAAAAAGGTACTTGTATTAATAAATAAATTTAAATTCTACAAGCAAATTCAAGCATCACATTTTATAAAGATATAATCAAATAAAGATTAATTTTAAGATTTCAAAGATTACATTAAACGTTATTAAATTACTACAAGAAAGATTAAATGTTAAGCGAGCATTAAATGTCCAAGGTAATGTAAATGTAAAAATAGAGACACAAGCATGCATAATCAATACAGATTACCCAATATCAGTTGGCAAAAAAAAAAGCTATATATTTCTATATCTCAAAAAATCTGATATATAAAATATTGTGAATACTGAAGGCATCAAACTAACTTACAAGTACTTATTTAGCCTGGAATTGGTATGGAAACATGATGCTTTAAATCACTCAAGCACTCTGATTAGATGTACAGGTAGTTACTCTTTTTTTTTTAATTATTTATTCTCTCAAGTCTTTTATTACAGACCTCTATTTGATCTCAGCGCTGACCTGTCCAGCCCAGCACTCTCACATTTCAGCTAGATCCAGCCACATCTGGGAATACAAACCCCACACTGCATCAGAAACGGGACAGAATGAATAAACCGACTGTCCCTTCCAGGGTGCACGGCTATCGGAACAAAGACAGGCAGACCCAGAGCTGCCCGTTTACAATAAAACTCTCCTATCAGGTCCTTTCGCACTTCTGGGCCACGAGGGAGCTGTCACAGCACTCCAAAAAGGACCGGACAGCAGTCATTCAGAATGCAACTCGAGTAACTAACAGACAAAAAGAAAAAGAAGTGATAAAGGGGAGAGAGCCGCTGGGAGAGAGGTGTGAGGGACGGGATTGAATGTTTGAGGCAGATAGACAGCTCCTGTCATGTGGTTAGAGGGTCAATCAAATGAAGTCAAATGAAGTCTGACTTGGATTTAACGTCTCTGAGGACTGTGGCGAGGACTAGAGCCTTTATCTCATTTGATAAAAGAAGGAAAAACTAAATGTAGAGTCTAGAGACGTTCGATATACCAGCGTTTCATCCCATATTTTGTATAAGTGTCATCCGGGAGGATAACGTTCTTGCTCTTTCATAGCTTTGGAGACTTTAATTAAACAACTGCCTCATAGTCCTGTCTAATTAAATAAGTCTTTAAAACAAAAATGTTATACATTTCGGGTAAAACAACATATGGAACACAACCAAGGACACAAAATGAAACTATAATAAAATGAATGAGTAATAAAATGAATGCAAATAACTTGGCATAGGTAATTCGGGTTTGAGAAAAATTATAATAAACTTTTTGAGTTGATTTCAAGACTCAAAATTGAGACATAGATGAGATGAAATTATGGAGAAGACATGAGATGAATGGGGTCTTTCTTACGATAAAATGATCTGGGTATACATATATACCCAATATATATATATATATTCAGCTAATAGTTATTTATTATAACTGAAATAAAAATATATAATAAAATATATAACATATAATAAAAATATAATATAATAAAAAATTAAAACCAAGTATAATAATAAAAAGTTATTCAAAATATTAATAAAAACTATAATGGTATGATATAAAATAACACTGAAAAAAAAATTATGTTAAAATTAAATAAAAAATGATGTCATTCATTCATTACCTTATTTACTTACTTAATCTATCCATTTATAATTGTTCATTATAGTGCCATAATTGTAACTATTATTTTTAAACCCACTTTTTTTTCGGTTTGTGTCACCAATCCCTGTCATTTCAAACTCTAACCCCTCTATACTTGTGACTACAGTCTATGCAAAGAAACTTTTTAATATCCAGTCAGTTATATAGAAAATTAAGAAGTGTCCACCATTTTTTTTCCAACTGAAAATCCTGTTTCACTCATAAATGCACCATAAACCACAAATAAAACGGACTGTGAACACAATTTCATATTTTTACTCTCACTGCTATAACATATTGGCACATTATAGAGATCTATTTTATGATTATTTTATCCTACAAGTCACGATCGTACAGAAAATTGCATGCAATTACATTCATCACCCCAGCTTACGGGAATTTGTGTCCTGCAATGGTTTCCATTCAAAGAATATTCTTTAAGAAAATATATGACTCATCCAGAAAATATGTGCGAATGGCTGTATAGCTTATCCCCCTCCCTCCCTCACACTGGGAATCTGACGCTTGCAGCACATCGCATTCATCGATTCTCACTCTCCTTCATGCAATATCTGCAGAACATTTGCTCCTCACCCTCCCTCCTTCCCTCCCTCCGCTCGTCTCTGACAGACACCAGCAATCTGTCCTCGGGTTTAATGCACTCCCTAAATGCAGAGGATAGATCAATAAACAATTATTTCTCCCTCTCTCCCTCTCCATTTCTCTCTCAGGAAATGCTAACCCTCCCTTTATCACCATGTCAATAAATACCTGATCTGTTTGTTTTCATTAATGCAGGTGTTTAAAATATATTGGATGTGGCAGCCAAATACAAATCCGGAATGGGCCGTGCGACAGGCCAAATGTAATTACATGTCCGGATGTATCAGAATTCCAAAAACGGATAAAACAGTACGAAATAAACACTGTGTGACAGTTTATCACACCGGAATTGTTAACTGATATTGGATAATACAAGCCACGGGGCAGTTAACTTCATTCAAAATGGATCATTTGATCTCGCAGACTTTAATCTCTTTCTTTTCTTTTTTACATTTTAATGCACTTAATTTCACAAAACTGTGCTCTGATTTACCATGATCTGCAATCAAATCATTCAAATATGCTTTATTTCTCTTGAATAGCTGCACTATTCATAAAGCACTATTCTATAACCACACGTCAACATGTCTCATTGGTGTCTATTTGTTGTCTTCCCAACCGTTTTAATAGAAACATCTGAAACACAATTGATACTATACTGAAAAACCATAACTGGCAACTCAGTAGGTCTCTTGAGATATATAAGAGACTCAAAGCAATACTATGTTCCTCAAAGGTTAAACATGATGTTCTTTACTGTTGAGAATCCTCTCGGTAAGAGCCGCAGAAATTGTGTCTCATCTTCATTTATGTGGAGTGGAGCAGAATATGAGCATAATTGTTTTGATGGCACTACGCTCTACATTCAAAAACCCACTTCCATCTCTCAAAAAGACGAAAAACAAAATCCCTGCAGGGACGTCAACATGAATCACAAACATAATCATATTTGCATGTATCTCCACTTTAAGACTGTACAATACCATTATCCTCTTAATGTTGCACATAGAATATTGCTATAGGCATTAAATTAAAAAAAGTAAGCATTTAAAAAAATATATATATATATATACTACTATTCAACTTCACGAGTTCGTGCTTCCTCATAAACAATAATAAGCGGGTTTGGCGTGCTGGCCGGGGGTCGAGCCGGGAGATTGGCGGACTCCGAGCCCTAGTGATTTGAACCCTTGCGAGGGCAGAGCTCGGCGTCCGGCTCGGACCTTGCGTGCCCCCGCAAAGGAAGGCGTGAGACGGGAGGAGGAGGGGTGCACAAAAGACAAGATGCGGAAGGGAAGGAAATGGGTTTATTTATAGTGGGTATGATAGATCTGATTGGACGGATGGAACAAGGAGATTGATTAGGTAATGCGGTGCCAGCTGCGGTTGATTCGTACACGCTCCTCCCGAAATTAGTTTTGCAAACGTCACTTAATGCACAGGCTGATTAATTCTGCCCCTAATAAAATTAGAAAAGCATGACAAAAAGTAACCTAAAAATTATTATAAAAAACAAATAAAGGGGGAAAAAAATTACAAAACATTTCATGCATAATACATTAAAATAATTTATCATTATTATTATTATTATTATTGATAGTTTTGGTTCCCACTGGAATACACATTCTGATAAAATACACAGTTGGTGTGCACTAAAAGTCGGTTTGGAAAACAGCATCTGCCAAATGCATGAATATATATGAAATCTAAGATGAAAGATAATAATGTTAATTAGCTACTTCTTTGAAATTCTCAATCTCATAAATCTTTTATCCATCTTTATATAAGGGCTTTGGATTAGAGACAGAGCGACAGAGAAAATGACAGAAACGGAGAGAGAGTGTGACAGAGACAGAGAGAGAAACAGACAGAGAAAGAGAGACTCATCTGTATTCAGTGCTCTCTCTGTGACGGCTCTGTCGTGGGTAAAATAGGTCTGAAATTCGCCGTCTGCCTCTACATTTTACCAGAGTTCACCTTCGGCCTCAAATCTGTGCCGTCTGAATATAGGAACACGTAAAGCAGACCTGCATGCAAGCTAACTTTAGTAAGAAGGATGTTAAGACACAAAGAGGTGGAGAACAAATTAAAGTGAAAAGAGACAGAGTAGAGCTTAATGAACAATATAATATTGGATATGGAATATTTACAGTACAGCTAATTCACACTCAAGGCAACTACTTTGATCTGACTGAAATCTATTTCAACACTGGCAATTAGCACAGTGAGCAATGACCTTGTGGAAGTGATTTATCGAGCCGAGATCACTCAGGGTCAGATCCAGCATGTGCAGGGCAAGGCTAACAAAACGATCAAATAACAGATCACATCACAGATTATACATAAGTCTGTACAGAATCCAGCAGTCTCTAACACTGCAGAAGTACCAAAAAATAAATAAATAAAAAATGTTAAAAAGTTCTATAATTACTGTAATTCAGCACATCAAAAATTCATAAGACCTTGAATTAACTAAATAAATATATTAGTAATTAGTAAGTAAATGCATACAAGTAAACGAATGAAAAACTGAATAAGTAAATAAATAATATCACCTTAAAAAATAGAAAAGTTACTAGTAAGTAAATAATTTATGAGTCTTGGCATGTGGTTCACAACAGAACAGAACAGAACAGAATAGGTTTTCCTGCTCTTGGAAAGCAACCATACCACGGCATTACTGCACAACAAATAATCATTGTACTATTTTGTATAAAAGTTATTTCTAAAACTGCCAATTTAATAGTGCGCCACCAGTAACATAATGCCAGGTAATTCAAAATTAATGTCTGAAAAGTAATTCCATTTCTTATACGGTTTGGTGATTTTTACTGCTGAGCACTGTGAAAAATGATAAGCCAATGGGAAAATGACCTATAGAGAGAGAAAGAGAGAAACAGAACCTCTGGGCCTTTATATATGTCTGGCCCTAACTGAGCTTTTGACAGACCTGCTGTGAAATACCCAACGGCTGGGTAAGTCAACAGATTGACTTGAGAGTGTATAACCTGGGTCCCTTTTTCACTTGAGGAGAACATAAACAGAAAACAGCTTTCAGCTTTTGTCAACAGCACTTTTCTAGTTGTAATCCCTTCAGCTATTGTGCCCACTGGAAGCATTGGGTGTTTAGCTGAACCAGTACTGCACGCAAGTCCACTCCATTACCCACAACTACACAGCTAAACTAAAGCCCCAGAGGACAGCGACTACAACAAGGTCCACTGAAGCTTCTCCAATAACGCTAAAACACTGAGAAAGACGCCCAAAACAGCCAAACAAGCTTCTCAGCAGATAAAGAGGTGTTTGTGCACTACATCTCTCCGTGTCTGGAAGCTCAAACCGTCTAGAGCATTACATTAGAGAACAAGTTGTGGGGTACTCAAACTGCAAACAAAGCAAGTTCTCATCCACATTTGTCAAGAAATTGTTGGTGTTTAACATCTGGTGCAATGCATCCTGAATTGGCAAGTTACCCGTGAACTCAAATAACATTTGGGAAGATTTTCAGCAAAACTTAAAATTTCTACCAGAAACCAGTCAGAAAACAAGAAATACATACAGTAGCACACACTGTAGTAAAATTTCCCAAAAAAAGATAATCAGTCAGCGTCAAATTCTTTAGAAAATTAATCAACTTCAAGAGTAAAGGCATAGTTCACCCAAAAATGAAAATTCTATCATCATTTACTCACCCTCGAGTAGTTCCAAACTTGTATGAATGTTTTGGGTCACCATTGACTTCCATAGTTATTCTTTTTCCTACTATGGAAGTCAATGGTGACAAAAACAGGTTTGTTAAAATTTTTTTCAAAATATCCTCTTTTGTTCGGCAGAACAAAGAAATTCATACAGGTTTGGAACTACAGTGACTCATTTCTGGGTGAACTATTCCTTTTAGTTAGCAGAATCTTAGATTTTGATTTTCTTCTACATGTTTGCATGTTAATTGCATTCAAATTAAATTATTGAGTAACTCATAGAATTTGATTACTGTCAGAGTACTTTTTTATTCTTTTTGGAGCTTGAAAGCCCAATCTTAAAATGCATTCAAGGAATAGTTCTCCCAGAAATGTACTCACCCTCAGGCCATCCAAGATGTGGATGAGTTTGCTTCTTTATTAGAACAGATTTAGAGAAATTTTGTGAATGTGAATGGGTGCCGTCAGGACCAGACTTCAAAAAGATGATAAAAACATCACAAAAATCCACAAGCAATCCACATCACTCCAGTCCACCAATTAACAACAAAATCTGCTTGTTTGAAATCCATCAATCAAGGTGTTTTTTTTTTACTTGCAACCACTAAAATATGAGTCCAGTAAAAATCATGTTGGCTGAATCAGGAAAGAAATATACACAGATCAAGTGGATTTTAAAAGCCAAAACAGTCTAAAATACTTCTAAGCATATGTCAGCAGATTTTGATGTGAGAGGAAACAACGGGGTAGAATTTTTCACTGGATTTCACAGCAATATTATAGACTCTAATTTTAGCCAGAAGTGATGATTTAAAGTTAAAGGTCCTAAATGATAGATTTGTTTCTTACAGATTTTCACTTCACAAGATGTTGATTGGTGGACTGGACTCATGCAAATTACTAGGGATGGGACGATACACCTACCTCCCGATTCGATACGATTCCGATACTTGGGTGCCGATACGATATGTATTGCGATTTTTTTTAAGAATTCCAATTCTACAAGTATTGCGATTCGATATTGCAATGTGTTGCGATTTTGTTTTTTTCTCTCTAGACCATACTTTGGATTTAAAGTGTGATGGTGCAGGCTGTATATCTCTTGCTGTCTTTCCTTCCGCCATTTTCAATTTTTCGTGTTTGCTAGTAAGAGATGTGACATCATGTAACCGATACAACACATCGCCCTCTGCTGAAATAAAAGACGTAACTTTCGTCCGCCTCGTTTATAAGTAAGTGCTAAAATAAAGCAATGTATTTAATATGAATTAATATCGATTCTGGTGTAAAAAAAATAGATTTTAAAATCGTAAATAAAAAAAATCATGATAGTTAGGTGAATCGATTTTTTGTCCCATCCCTACAAATTACTTCTGGATTTTTGTGATGTTTTTACCTGCTGTGATGGCACCCATTCACTGAAGAGAAAGAAGTCCATTTTCAGCAAATTTCTGGGTGAACTATTCATTTAATTTGAAATATTGAGAATTTTATTACTGTACGACTATGTTTTATGTTTTTTTGTTGTTCTTTTTTAAAACCCCAAGCAAATTATTTTGAATAAAGATAAAGCATCAGAGTAAAGCAGCACTGAACTTTATTCAAACACACAATAACCACAGTAAGTGTGCAGGTAGCGATCTGTCGCTTGAATTGCCCGGCTGGACTGTCAGTGCGCCAGTGTCTCGGTTTCTGTCTTGGTTTCTATTTTGCCATACTACAGAACTTCTTTGTTCTCCTAACACAAAATACTAGAGCCATCTGGTATCCCAGAGCAGTCTGGAGATTTTTGTTCATGACGGGAGATGTTATGACGGCCTAAATGTTACTGTGAGGCTCTTAAGTCCTGGTGGGAAAAATCAGAATGAAGGAAGCTGTTTTCGCAGTTTTTTCTCAGCGTGACAGTGGTGCAATTCGTAGCTTTGTTGTGACTAGAAACCGTTCCCCTCTACCAGGCTCTTGACCTCCAACTGATTACATTGCCCTTTTGGTTTGTTATGTTTTCCACTTATGGACTCATGCAAGACCAAACGTTTGGCTTTCCAGTCAGCCATTTGTCATCTAAACCAGCACTCTAGCCCTCAGAAAACCAATCACACAATCTAAAACACACTGCCATGTTGTTTGACTGGGTATATTGTTCATTTCAGTAAAAACTGTTTGACATCATCCACTTACATTTGGCGGAAGATGGCGATGTAGTGCTAGATCTGATGCCGATAACAACATTCAAATAAACAGACTTTAAGACTCTAGGGCCCTAATGTTGATAAAGGAAAAGAGTTCCATGTTTCAGAGTTCTCAAAAGCCATGTTGATGGAACATGCAAAATGCAAAAAAAGAA
>JAUMHE010000043.1:17528010-17548131 GCA_032359235.1 Enteromius mattozi | reverse complement strand
TATATATAAAATAAATTAATAAAAATGTTACCAAAAAAAACATTAACATGCAGTTTGATATATTAAGAAAATATAATAAATAAAATAAAATGAAATAAAATAACAGTCATATGCATGATCAGATTACAGATAAATAATTAAAAAATAATAAATAAATGAACTGCCTTATGAAAGGTTGTTTAAAAATGAAAATAAATAATGATGTCAAACGATTAATTGCAATTAAGCGCATCTTTTTATTTACATAATATGCGCATACTGTGTATATTTATTATGTATATATAAACACACACAAATATGTATATGTTTATGATATAATTATATGAATATAAATATATACATGTAGATACATGTAAATATTATATATATATATATATATATATATATATATATATACACACATACATATGCTGTAAGTGTGTGTATTTATATATACATAATAAATATACACAATGCACACAAATGTTATGTAAACAAAAGTTTTATTTTGAATGCGATTAATTGTTTGACAAAAACAAATCTCTAAAAAAAATAGAGGTTGTATGCATGATCCATGGGTAGCTAAAAATAAATCCAAAATGATATGAAAGAATAATTAAATGAATTAAGTTTTTAAAAATGCATTTTTATCTAATAAGATTACACAAAAAAGCTTAACTACTGATCTCTTTATGCATTTAACGTGACAAAATTTATGCATACATATATGTATTTATGCATGTATTTAACAATGTATTTATGTACTATATTACTTGCAAATGAGCTTGCAAAAAAGTTCTCCAGCAGGTCCCATTGGGATGTAAACCTGCGTCGTTTTGCTTTATCTACCTGCTTCCGAATGGGGACTAAGTTTCAAGGTTTTGACCTTCTGCGTACTAAACTTAGCCATCCAGTAATGTAAAAGCCATGATGCATTAATAGTATCCGAGCCACTTTAGCAGGTGTGGTCAATAGGCCTTTGACGGAAATATCTTGTTCCACAGTGGCTGACATCGGCTTTCCTCTGAACATATTTCTCTATATGTGTCTCTTGCGCTAAGGTTGTCCATCACAGCAGGAGTGAGGCATTCACATTATCGAAGTGGAGAGACAGGGAGCTAAGAGGTGGGCGAGACGTCTGGGTCCCCCTGTGGTGCTGGGTAGGAGGTAGAAGAGAAGACTAGGAAAGCTTGAGTATTACATAAATGTTGTATGAGGGTTACTGAGTCACTCTGAAGAAGCGTGTGGGTTGACTTGGCAGCAGCAGGACGTCAGCAGGCACAATAGCCTGCCTCGAACAGGCACATTTTAGCAGGCTGCGTTAGCATGCTTCAGTGAGCACACTTGACTTCCTGCTCCCGAGACACCATACCCCTCGCTTCCCAGCACCATCCGTCCTTCCTGTGCCACCTTGTTTCTCACGTTCTAGTGCACATTGCAACGCTAAGAGTGTTTAGATCAGTCTTGGGGAAGCTACTGCGTAAATGCAGCCAAGATACAAGCTAATAATAATTTAGTAGTTCCCTCTGATGAAATAAAACTGCTTTAACCAGCCTAAACTGGTTTGCTGGTCTTAACGGACTTCTGCCAGTCTAGCTGGTTCTCCTAGCCTGACAAGTGCTAAAAGACCCTCCAGGAGAGCAGCAAACTAACTGTATAAAAATTGCACTACCAGTGTTATTAAATTATCATTAATAAAAATGAACTAAATGACAGAGCATGTGTAATTAAATCCAATACTGACCAATTATCATAAAAAAACTGATTCATAAAAAAAACCCCCAAAAAACATAGAAACATAGAAACACAATTTCTTAAAGACGTATGATACATATGTGAATGACAAGTATAATTTATATTTGTATTATAAATATTTGTATTATATTTGTATTATAAATATAATTTATGTATGTGTAAATTATACATACATATACATAAATGATAATCATTATATTATTTTATATTATATTATTATATTATTTTATTTATTTATTTTAGGGCTGTCAAATCAATTAATCATGATTATAAGAGTTACTCCACCCCAAAATGAACATTTTGTCATTAATCACTAACCCACATATCGTTCCAAACCTGTAAAAGCTATGCTTGTCTTCAGAACACAATTTAAGATATTTTGGATGAAAATCGGGAGGCTTGTGACTGTCCCATTGACTGCCATGTAACGAACACTGTCAAGGTCCAGAAAAGTATAAAAAAACATTGTCAAAAACAGTCCATCTGCCATCAGTGGTTCAACCGTAATGTTATGAAGCTACGAGAATACTTTTTGTACACAAAGAAAAAAATAATAACGTTAAACAATTCAGCACCTTAGCGCCATTCTGGAGGGTATCCAAACTGTGCATGCTGTTCTGTGTCAGCCTCGACACACGGATAAACTGTTTTTGTTCAAATCAAAGCGGAAATAAATGGAGAAGACATATCTCTGTGGCGCAGCTGGCACAAAACAGCGTACAAAGTTTTCGTCCAGCGGATACTTTTCGAATTGGCGTTACCGTGATGCTACGATGCTGATTTTTTTTTTTTCAAAATTCATGTTTTTTAAATTATTATTATTATTATGTTTTTATTGACTGATCAGTGATTTTTTCATGGATGTTCGATTATTGCCTATAAACCACACTACAAAAAAATTAGTTATCATAGTCTTATTCATTTGAAAACCCTCCTTAGGTCCACTGTTAAGTAAAATAATTAACGAGCACAAAGTTATTCCCCATAACCATTTGCGAGAGCCACATGAGACTAAAACAAGAGCTACAACAACATAAGCATCTTGACTGGACTCATCTTAAAGCCGACTCTAAGCCCTCCGACACCCCCGCAGCTCCGGCATCAAACTCAACGTCTGGAGCTGCAGCCTCTCGTCTCCAAAAGCTTTTCAGCTAAATATGTTTGTCCAGCCGTCCAAGAAAGACAAAGCTCCTAAGCCCCCAGTTCTTCGAGTGGCAGAGCCAGGGAGAAATGCATCCTGACCCATTTTTTAGAGCATCTATAAATCATACCCGTCCGTCCCAGTGGTCTGAACAGAGCGTGATCTATTACGCTTCTCATTCGCCTGGTCTCGGTTTTCTTTCATTGCTTTGCAGGTGGAGTGGTGGCGGCACCTGGTCCGTTTAATGTATGTACACACACCATCTTCACACAAAAAGCCCTGGTTGTCACAGTGATGGGTCGCAGGTGCTATAAACGGCCCCTTTTTGGAGATTCTGGCGTCCATCATCAGCCTGCTCTAAAAAACAGACGGCACTATGATAAATCCATTCAACCTTCTCGCATTTTCATATGCGGCAGCGTCAAACCACTTCCAGAGGGTTTGCAATCCGCTAAGGGACATGGGGTCTGTTTTTGAGCAGGAAGTTGTCCCTTTTGGGTGACAAAGACACAGTTTTAGACAACTTGGAATACACGGCCAGCAAGAGAAAGAGGGTTAAAACGCGACCTTGCCTCGCACATGCAGGAAATGAGAGGCTGTTTTTACAGAGCACTCCGAGATAATGGAGTGATTTATTGGAATGGAGCATTTCGTGCCAAGCCTAATTAATTCTGCCGCTCGGTGTTATTGCTGAGAATAGAGAAAAGCCAGAGATATAATAGAGAGGGAAAGAGAATTAGAGAAACTAGTATTTGTGTTCAGCCCTTTATTAGACAAACATCTGCTCTTCATATACCACATGTAGCCTGCAGAACAAGTGTGAGAGAAAAGAAGGAAACTACTAAAAGGAAATCTCACCCACACGCTAGTGTAATTAAGATGTTTGCATAAGTGATGAAAGGTTACATAAAGCCAGCCTGCCACTGTCTTATCGAATTAGTGCTGCTAAAGAAAGCCTACATATTAGAATTCTAATTCGATTGACTAATTTAAAGATTTCAGAAAAACAAAAGGTGTATGTTGTATTCATTATTGAATCGTGGTTACATATAAAATACTCATAACTTTATTAAGTTATTGTTTTGAATCAGCACTGTATACGCCATCAAGTGGAAGGTGCCATATATAGTCCCTTTCTGCTATCATATTTGAAATCATTACGAACTCCTGTTTTATTCCTTATTTGTGGTCAGAGGGTAGATGGAGGATAGGAGGCCAGTTTGTGAATTTGTTCTACTAAAGTCTCCAGGTGCTCCAGGTGACAATTTTCTGGATCGAGGTGAGCAATGTAAGGCTAAACTGCTTGAGACATTGATGGCACGACGCCCTCAACGGTTGATTTACACTGACTGCAGATGGGGCTGACCGATTGGAAGCTTGTAGAAGAAGATCTACTGTGTGTCTTCCGTCAGGAGCTATAGCTGTTTGTCACTGACATATGTAACTTTTCCTCAGTAGCTCTCCGACATCCTCCCTCATCTTCCCTTCAGCTCATATTTTGCCAAGAGGAAGCCATTATAGCAAATAAAACAAGCTCGTTGGCCGAGTGCCCGTTCTGACGGGGGAAATTTATTGAACCGCCAGCGTATTCTTCCTGCGGTTGGCCGGTGATCTTGACCGTTTCCAGGCACAAATCTAGATGAAAGGAGTAAGAAAGTCCAGGTTTTTTTACAGCTACAGAAACTCTGCGATTATATACTTTTGTGTCTTCCTCGTCACTTTCTAGCTTGCTAATAAACTCCAAAACTGGATGTGCATTTGTCGTCTACTTGACTTTTTTAGCTAATAAAGGATGTTTCTTCTGAGATAACCAGAGCAAGTTGAAAGTATGTTACACTTTTACATTGTCACAGTGAAATGTGCCCATTTCCACTTTAATTAGCACAGTTCACAAGAAAGAAATTCTTCCTATCAATATGATCTTCTTTTTCTTGCTACTGTTTGAGAGGATGGGTATCCTCCGTCGGGCTCATCTCAGGAGGGGCTTCACATGAGTGGGGAAATTACACCATGGAAAACCTGAAAGCAATTTGTTTCGCATAGAAGAGTAGCATCCGAACCCGGTCCACAGATTAAATGGCGGGCTCTATCAGGCCATCTCCCCCAAAAAACAATCAAAGAGACGTTGGGGAACAGAAGTGCGGCTGGGAAATTGGGGGCAATGCCTAACCACTCAGAATGGATTGAAGAGTGCCACTGCAAAGCAAAGGACTATTAGAATAAGAATATTCCTTGTTTCAGCATCCGAGGCGCAAGCGAAGAAATGGCACAATACACTCATTTGGTTAGAAGTTTTAAAAAAGACATTATGCAGAATGTGAAAAGAACAATGAAACAGCTCTGGATATGTATAAATAATGATTAAATACTGGTTTATTAATACCTGCTTGCCATAATTTATTTAAGTGCAAGCAATGAATATTTTCTTTGTACTAGAGCTGGATGCTTTGTTTTGTTTTGTTCTGAAGCCCCTATGATGACATTATATTTATTTTACTTCATTTTATTAATTTTTTTTAAATTTTATTTTATCCAATTGTTCCTGAGCCTTCAGTACTCAAAAGTTGAAAAATTGTGATATTTTATTTTGTTTTATTTTATACATGCCTTTTATTGCACTTTGTTATTTATAAACCTTCAGTAAAAAAGCAGTTTCCTTGCGATATACACTTCACTGAACGTAATTATAACTTGCAGTTTAGTAAGTGAGTCATTAACGACTATATTATGTATATATATATATATATATATATATATATATATATATAGATGCATACTATACAACGAAACTAACAACAATTTAAAATATATAAAATTAATTACAAAAAAATTAACTAATTAATGTTATACTGTGCAAAAAATACTGTTATTATTAATAATAAAAGGGGAAATTGTTATTGTTGCATTGCTACGTCTACTAAAACAATAAAAAAGCAATAATACTAGTTATAAAAATATATTATTGTTGTTCTGAAAAATCAAACTTATTATATTGAATATTATTGTAATATTACTACTGCAAAATAAGATTAAGGGGAAAAAATAATATGTAAAGAAAAAAACAACTGACTGAGAAAAAAAATATTATTCATTATAATAATTAAACTAAGGAAATTATGTAACAAGTGTTCTGTAAAATAAAGAATAATTTTATGCATTACTATAACTGCGTCATTAGTAGTAGTAGTAGTAGTAGTAGTATCAATGAAGAAGGAGGATACAAATAGTAGTATTAGTAGTTTCCACAACTTCTTCACATGTGGGGAGATGCAATAATCGCTCAGTTTAAAAAAAAAAAGAATCATAAAAGAATCATTCTCTTTTAAGCATGACAAGTCATGACTAAGAAATCCAGATATATAATGAAAATAGGGGCAAAAATTCTTTTCTGCCTCCCCAAAGTGCATGAAGAGAGAAGAGGATTGATTTTCAGGTTCCATCACAAAAGCTCCACGTGAAACTCTGTGGAAACCAGTAGCATGCAGCTGGAACCACAGCGCCTTTATAATGCCTTCCACCAGACGCAAACTGCTTCTCATTCACCTCCTGCCAGAGACGAAGATAGGATGTCTGTGATATTTGATGTTCCTCTCCATTTCGCACCATGATGGCGTAGCCAGAGAAGGAAAGCTCTACAGGAGACGCCACAGCAAAGTTTTTAGTTTAGTTCTTATTCCGTGGCCTGTTTATTATTAAATTGGATAATAGAGAGAATATAAAACAATGGGTAAAAAAGGAATCTGAGCTCAACACATCATTAGTATAGTACACACACACATATTCTATGTGTAAACAGATTTTATAACCACACATTCTGCATGCTAAGCTTGCCTTGAATTTTTTGCACAAATTCATTTGTCCACAAGGTGGCAGCAGTGGCCCGGGCTGTTGTTTAACAGTCGAAAAAGAAACACAGGACACTTAACAACAACAAACTAATGGAAATCGCAAGTCATTAAGTCTTCAAGGGTTAAGAGATACCCACAACTATAGTTTAAAAAGTTTACAGGGGCATTTTTAGTCGATTATAACTTCTAGAGAGAATTAGCGCAGACACTACTGAGAGTCTTTCTAGTGCACACGTGTTCATCAAATTTAGTATACTTTGAAAAGCTTTGGGCTTAACCACTACATCAAAGAGTCAAAGGGAACAAATGATTCCATTGTTATTTACATAGTTTTTCAGTGGTAGTCACATTAGTGGCCACCTGAGATGCAAAAACATGCTTGAACAAGAAAATTAAAAATAATTTAACCTATGATTTGTTTCTAATCGTTGAAACACTTGCAGATGGAATGAAACAAACATTGCCCTCTTCATGCCAGCTGTGAGAATTTGCTTTCAACTACAAGTTGAATCTCCATCTCCAAGGGACAAAGAGACACTTACGCCTGTAGGAACGCCGCATGCATTTTCCTTTCTTTTGTCTCGCCTCACCTGACTCGGATTTCCCCTACGATGCCACGGGGGCGGCGTCATACATTGTCGACCACTCCCCCCCGAGACACATCTGCACGCGGCGGCAGACGGATCTGTTCCCATTAGCATGACAACGCTACACACAGGGCAGAAGCAGCGGGCAGGAGGTCTCCCGCTGCACATATGGAGAGACGCCTGTAATTTGCTTGTGCAGGAGAGTAAAGCAGCTAGATCTTTCAGCGCTCGCTAAGGTGACAACTTCTGAGGGAAACAGAGGAGAGAAAGAACAAACGATGGGGAACAGAAAGAAAACGAGGCACTGGGATGAACGACCTCAGCAGAAGGTATTCATTAAATTCGTTTTCTGCCAATAAAGCTGCCATCTTGCAAGGATTCCTTCATCCCAGTGCAAACCAGGCTGGCAGCCAGTTCATGGCAGGTTCAGCTGCAGCAGATGAGACTGGATTCAATTCTGAGCTAGTCTGTGACAAGACAGCACCTGATATTTTTCAGTTTTACTGACAGGAAGCGTTGAAAACAAAGGGGCAAGGTGGAATGGGATCGAGAAAGAATACAAGTCGCCTAAATGAGCATCGCAACCCAATATTTCAGAGGTAAACGCACAGCCAGCTAAGCCACAATGTCAGCTTAGGATGATTTTGTACTAGTTATGTGTCCTTGATTGCTGTAAAGATGGAACAAGAAGTAGTTGTGATTGGCAAGGCTTGCTCTCATCAAGGACAGAGCCAAACATTTTCTTTCATTTTCTTTCGTCTTGAGGAGGGATATGAGTCTGGCACGGAGCCGATGCTAACGTTGTCCAGCATATGCGGTGAGTGTAGCGCTCCGTCTCTCTGGGGGACTGAATGGGAAGATGGAAGCATGCAGTTTCAATTATCCAACCCTGAACTGTGCACTTACCAATCAGCAGCCACGCATTGCATTACCCCTGGGGCAGGATGGGATGCTAATTCAAACCGCCTGTGCTACTGTCAGCAGGCCTCAGTGAATGCTAACCAAACAAGTCACATCTAGTGTTCAACATAAGGCACGGGACTCAATAAAAGCCACTGTCACACTCAGATCCATGGAGTAAACTTGAAAAGACGGCAGAGAAAGCTTGTTAATAGCAGCGTTACATTGTGATTAGCCGCTAATCAGATATGGACAAGCACCCATTTGCACAGTTTAGCTGGCTTCCAACAAGCAAATGTGGGGTTGTCTTTTCCACTGAACTAGTGGGCACCAAACCACCTGGTTATCCTTGCAAGGTCACACTTTGTTGGATTCTCCTGTGCATCTTAGAGGAAGGAAATAGAAGCCATGTGTTCAGCTATGTTTTTATCTTTTCCCAACTCTCTGAAAGTCAGTGTTAGGTGACACCGTCTTCTATGGAGGCACTGCAACAGACTGTCTCCACCTTGTTGTGGTGGTATTTGTTTGAGACGGCGCTGAAAAGGTGGCGCCTGGAAAATCTGGGATAAAAGAGCTTGAAATGGATCATGATATGAACAAGAACTCAATGTGTTGATGGTAGTGTCAAAGCTAGTCACGGCAAACTTCTAAGCAAAACGGCTGTAGTTTCTAGAAAACTAAAAGAGAACAAAACATTTAAAAGCAACGCAAAACACAACCCTGAATCAAGAGGTGTTTCAGAAGTTTGTATATTTCCTTAACTACATATCTTGACAATGAAATTGCAAAAAATTTCTTTTTTTTTCCTTTTTCATCAACAATAATGAAGCAGAAAAATACAGAGCATGTCAATAAATAAACAATTTTAATTAGCGCAAAGGATGAAAACTTGTTTTCGAAGAAGAAAAATTTAGAAAGCTAATGACTGTTTCAAAAACTTCGAACATAATCAGTAATTTCAGGGATTGCCCTACTTCAGCTGAATCTGTAGAGTGCACGAACACTGCAAAACTGACAGGTAAAAAGCAGGTAAATTAAAGGGAAAGTTCACCCAAAAAGTCAGTCATTAATTACTCACCCTAACGACATTAAAAACATGCTAAGAATTACAAAATTACAAGTGAACTTAAAGTTAGAACAGGCAAGTTGAGTTATGAATGTACTTCTTCCATTACAAAATTTTAGACACAAACAATGTTTTAGTGAAATGCTGATTTATGTTTAAATAGCATAAACTATTTAAACTGAATTATAATTATTTTAATAAAATTAATTTTGCATCTACCAATGAAATTGCTATATATTGCTAAATTATTAATGTAATATGATAAAATAGTGACTTACAGGTAATACAGGATAACTTACAGGATATCGTCATAAAAAGACAAAAGCCAGTTTATAAAACAACACTGTATGTCGTATAACAAAAAAAAGGCATTTACGTTTTCTTTGTCACTAGCAATTCTCTCACTTTTCATTGTTTCTGTGCCATAGTATACGACGGGGTTGTGTCTCCCTGTTCCTCTCATCTACGACATCGTTGGCCACATCTTCAATCACTCCTCCTAAACACCCCCCTGCTGAAGCTTGGTGTCAGGCCGGCTGTGTAACCGCTTTCCCGTGACGACCCCTCGCTCTGCTGACTTTTCCGTCAGACGCCGAGCAGCGTGGCTGAGGTCACAGGTCTTTGGAGTGCAGCCAGTCACAGCCAGTCACCCGCTAATTGCCTACTTTTAGAGTTAGTTACGGTGACGGAGAAACCTTAGCATCCAGGGGGCAAGACCGTTCATGAGATGGAATTATATAGATAGACAGGTGATGAGTGGAGCTAACTGCGAGTTAACTAGATCGCTAGAGCAAGAGCTGATAATTGTGTTCAGCAGTCAAATAAACACCTGCTGCACTGTTTTGTGAATATTGGTTGCCGGAAACATACTCTATGCAAGCATTCAAATACAGATGGAATGCTTGGTTAATGCCAGAGTTATCAAAATACAACAAAAAAAAAAACTATGGGGAAAAGAACAAAAGTTAACATTTACTTTTACGCAGTTGTATAGTACATGTTTTGGGCCTTTGATACAAGAAATGAGGGGAGACAAATAATGACATATCTTCTCTCTTTCATACGCACAGTTAAACATGACTCACAAGCTTGCCAACTGGAAACCATTATCCAATTGAGTGGAATTAGGGCATTAACATAATTAAGGCATTCACTACATTACATGGGAAAAATGCTCATTTTCTTGCCTAAATTGCAGTACAATTCCATGATTCCCTGTACATTCCTTTCGGCACTTCCCTATAATTTCAGCCTTGGTGTCCGTTTCATCAGTATCACCTTTGTGAGCGGGCCTGGTATTAGGGGCAGTTGTTCTTTCTGTCTGTATCGTGATGGAAGGATGGAAAGGATATTCAGATCATATTTCTGCAAGAAAAAACTGCCCTTCCTGTCTCTCTGAAAAGCCACAGATCAACCAAATTCCAGCCTGAAACGCTTTTATCCATCGTTTTTGTAATTTCTGACTGGATTCGGTTACAAAGCCTCCCTGCTTTTCGACTAAGGTTCAAGGACACACAAATGGGCTTACTGTAGACATTAAAAAGATTCTTGAACGGTCATATTTTAAAATTTGGAAACCTTTTCCCTCTGTCGATTACAGCCCATTTTACAGCTATTAAAGAGCCACTGATGTCAAGACGATGGACAACATGGCAGCTTGTAACAGTTCCAACAGTTGTAGGAAGAGGGATGATAACTGGCATTAAAGAACTGTTTTTTCTATCCAGATTGTGGGTGTCTGAGAGGATTCCCACAGCTTCACAAGTTTACACAAGTCTCCACAGTCTCTGTTTGTGCAAATACAACAGCCGATCATGCATCATTGATCATGGTTTTCCGCCTTGCAAACATAAACATTTGGTTTCCTGTGATATACTGCACAATGTTGATGCAAATTCAGCTTAAATCTGGTAATGTAGCCTACATTTACAATACATTATTTAACAGAATGTTAAAATTACATTATAGTCAATCTTCACGAGTATAATGTGGCTGAAGTATACCTGTTAAAATTACTAATTTTGCATATTGTGGATATGCGCTTCATTAATCTTGGTTTATCACAAGGTTAACTCCATTTTCATTTATTTTTTTTCAAAAATCAAGTTTTCTTTTTTGTTGCACATTAAGAGTATTATCTATTTATTAGTATTATAGTATCATATTATTTATTTAAAGTATTTACATATTAAAAGTTTGTTTAATAGCAAAAGCAGCCAACTCCAACAGCCAGTGGCATTTATCATTTTTTGCAAATACAGTAAACTGCATATATATATATATATATATATATATATAGATAGATAGATAGATAGATAGATAGATAGATAGATAGATAGTTGTTTGCATATTTAATCGTGAAGCTGCCACCAGAGCAAGTAAAACAAACTATTTGCCTGGTCAGACCTGTAGAAAAATGCTTATGGTTGAGCCCTGCTGTATGTGAAACATTACTGCAATAAAACACTGCGATTTGCATCAATGCACAGCACATCAGCAACAGATTCTAAATGTCAAACTCATGAATAAAAGTGATGCAAGGTTCATATCGGCTGATTTATATCATTAGCCTATGCTGGATTACCAGAGCAGACTGTGCATCCAAATCTCTTTTTTCTTCTTCTGACACCATGGCATTTACTGCCTGATCTACATGCTGCTGAGAGTTTCACTGTGAAGCACCTGCTGAAATAAAAGTCATTTGTCCAACACTACCATCTCTGTGCTAGCATATCTCATACAATAAATCATTATTTTGCTCATTAAATAAAATATTTTTTCTCCCCAAGTAGGTTCTGTTCCATGTCCACAGGAATCAAGCGCCTTTCATTGAATGAAACAATTCAATATGATGCATTTTTATAAGCCCACAATCGTGGAAAAATCTGCATGACAATATTTGGTAAAAACCTTTCTGCGCCTCTCCGAGGTGCCTGCTTGTGTTTTTGGTAAACAGACTTTCTGCTAATGTTACTTTCTAATGCCACGCTGACACACAGTAAAAGCAAACGAACAGCGGGGTACCTCACACTCTATGTGTCTCCCTTCAGTGCTCTTTGGATTGTTTTTGTCGTTCTTTCCCTGTGCTAGCCATTGCGGGCAGCTTTTCAACAGCTGGAGAGAGCTTTTACAGGGCCTTCTATCTTTAAAAGATGGCATCGAAAAAGTAATAAAGACAGCATTAAAATGTTTACAACTGCAATCATTTGGAATAAAACCTCTCTTTGCTGCAGTTGGACTCGGCATGGAGAGAAAAAGAGAGAGCGACTCCAAGGTCAACATACTCTTGTGTTTCAAAGGTGCTAAAACAACCAGGCTGGAACAACAATCCAACTAACGCTCCCCCTCTTTCCGCCTAGCAAAAATCACACGGAGGACACATTTACGTCAATTCAAGGACAACAACGAGGTCAGAAGAATAAAATAGCTGCTTGAAATTTGCATGTTTTTTTTAAAAACCTTGTAGGTATTTCACCAAATGATTAAAATTCTGTTATTTTGGGGTAAACTAATTGCAATTATGGCAGTCTACAACATGTTTTATGATCATTCGGTTTTGCTTATGGAATATTTCAAATGGTATCAGGAATTTAAAAAGTTTGTGTAAACATAAAAGAAGTTATTTTGAGGACTTCCAATTGACTTCCATAGAATGGAAAAAATAATATTAATGACTACCGTCAACTCTTTAGTAACAAATATCTTCTTTTGTTCTTAACACAAGAAGGAACTCGTTTAAGTTTGGAAAAACGCGAGGTTGAGAAAATGACAAAATTTTAATTTTTGGCTGAAATATACCTTTATAGCTTTTGATTTATGTTTTGCAAAGCAATGTGGGAGTATCACACCAAAACAAGCTTTTAGTTTGACACCATGCGAAATATTTTACCAGCGAAAGAGTTAATGAACGGTCATGTGATCTCAAGGTGGTCATGTGACACAACTGCGCAAAGGCTCAATTTTCAAATAAATAAATAAATAACATAAACACTAAATGCAATAATGTCCAAACAATAGTTTAGGCTCTAAAATCTGATTTTATAAGACTTGTCTGAGGCCATTTTATTGCTAATACACTCACAGAGTTAGGTCGTAAGAAGCGTACAGTAAGGCTAATGGGCTATACTTGATTATATAAATTTGTATTTATTAAACACAAGCGCATTTTATCTCTTTGCCATTGCTGTTTTTTTTTTCCGGGAATGGGCTGTTCTGCGCCTATAAACAAGTCTTTATTTCTGTCAATCTCAAACACAGCCCTGAATGTATTTTTGCTTTACTTCTAAGCACTAATAAATGTAAAGCTTATGTAATATTATTTAAATTAGCGTGTTTTCCACTCCAGCTGTCACAGAACTGCAGATCAAACATAAGCGCAAAGCAAATTGGCCAACAAAGAGACACTAAACGAAAAGACCACACAACATGATCATCAGATGTTCACGCATCACATAACAAAATGATTGTCTCTACTTGCTTTCATATTTATGCAAGACATGCATGGATCTGAGAACAGCACTGCTAGCTGGCGTGGACATCAGAATCACAATCACCGCACTGATTTTTCAAACGAGGAAATCACTGTTTGTGACAGCCTTTCAAGACGAGAAAAGAAGAAAGAACAAACATAGGGCTCTCATTTAGTTTTATTACATAAGATTTAATTCATTTTAATTATAGGAAAAAACAAAACAGTCATTCATCAGAAAATTATGAAATGAGATTAAATACCACGAAAAAAAAAGTTTAATAAAGGGTGGGTTCGCTACAGCTGTCAATCCATTTAATTGCATATTTATATTTTAATTACAGGATGTGCCAATTAATACATTTTAATTATGTGCCAGTTAATTAATCAACTTAAATCACAATTAATGGTATACATTAGCAAAAAAAATTTTTAACTACATTGCATTGAATTAATGCTTTAAATTAATGGCACTAAGAATAACAAGTGCATCAAACATATAAGAGTAAGACATCTCCTCTGCCATGTGTGTCCCTTCCTGTTTATCTTCGACGCTAATCCTGAACATGAACCCTCTGAGCTCATGACATTCAGCTGAGCAACATAAAAGTGTGCGTGACAGACAGCAGGATATTACAGATGTCACTCAGACCAGCGAGAGTCTCTTTTGAGGCCCGGTTTAGTGTTTCAGAGTGAAATCGTGTTTCTGTCGCTCAACATAGATACTCCACATTTTTCAGCTGTAAGCCGTTTTCAGCGACTTCAAGGAGGACCACAGACAGCAAGGAACCGATCAATGTAAAAACAAGTCGCTTCGAAACCTGTGACCACTATTTTACCACAAAACCTCAGTTCTTTTTGGATAAAAAAAAAAGGAGTCACGTGACTCCAGAATCGTATGGTTTCTGAGACAGAGAGAAAGCCTAAAGAAAAACCCTTAAAGTCGAGCTCACCTAAGAGCTTCATTTACACATTAAAGAAGAGAAAAGTGGGGCACGCTATTTTCAGAGCTCAACCTTTCTGCGACTCCAGCGAAAGCTGAGAGGTAAAACAGGTGTTGCTGTGATGCATGGGAGGGCAGGTATCTGGGTTGAAAGCCAGTGGGAGACCCAGGGCTCAAATACAGTCACAGCTAACGAGACACTGGATGAAATGTCGAGCAGCACACGGTCTGAACCAATAGCAGCCTAGTCTGAAAAATAAAGCCTCCAATTAAAAGCAAGAAGACTGTACAACCTGATGCAATATCAAAACCATTTTAAGAACAAAGAACCTCTGCAGTTCTTTTACAAGTTGCACAACAAAGAAACAAACAAAACAAAAAAAAGGTAGTCATCAAGATGTGGGTGATATGTCTAAAATCTTATTTCATTTTATGAGAAATTTTAGAACAATAGGTATCTCGATATAACCACTTATTTATTTTTATTAATAATAAGAAAAATAAACAAATTACAAACACAACAGAATAAATAAATTTGAAATAAACTGCAATAGGCTGGTGTTATTCAACAATAGGTAAGAAATATTACAGAAATTGAATGAAGTGTAGAAATAAAGCAATGTATTAAAGGAATAGTTCACACAAAAATGAAAATTGCATCATAAACTACTCACCCACAAGCCATATAGATGTATATGATTTTCGTCTTTCAGATGAACACAGTCAGTTTTTTTAAATGAATAAAAAAAGTCATATACACCTAGGATAGCTTGGGGGTGAGTATGGTGTAATCTTCATTTTTTGGGTGAACTATTCCTTTAATAATGACAGACAGCAGCAGATAAATTAGACTGCTGTCCCTTTAAGACCAACATCATGGGTCTAATATACTTATACACATCCAGTTGTCACTGAACTGTTTAGGATTATTTAACACATAACCGACTGGGATTACGTAAATACTCCACATGATGGGTATTTTGACATAACTGTTTATGTATTTGACCATTCAAGCACAATAAAACATGAAAAAGATCAGTTTTTGCAATTGCATGCTGAGAGGCTTTCAGTGTGCATGCTTCAGCTGTGTGTCAGTTAGTGCAAGCAGCCAATTAAGTTATTTTTCATTGCTTATTGCGCTTAATTAATAACTTTTTTAAACATCATGCATGTCCCAAATTCGCAGCTGAATCTCGAGAGAGGCGCTTTCTGAGTGTGTGCTTTGTGTATGTGATGGGCGTTTTAGATTTTTTTATGTTTACTGAAGTTAATAACTCTATCATGTGCATTCCACTCTTTATTTTCTCATTCATGCATGTTTCCTTATCACTCAAAGGTGTATATAACTTTTAAGAAGCACTATGTTACACAGATGCATTTGCATACCTTGAAATACACGGCATAGCAAAATCTCTTCTTTTTTTCACAGTGAAACCACATTTTCCAAAAATGTAAAAGAACAGAAACTTGGAGAAAAAACTTTAAAGCAAGAGAAACGAACAAACGAGAAGAGAAGAACTCTAGAAAGTCTCCTCTGAGAGACTGCATGGGCTGGATGTGTAATTTATGTGGAGATGCTGTGGATGTCCTGCTGCTTGACCCCCAGTGCCCCTATACCCCATTCATTTACCTCACCAGCGTTGCACAGCACCATGGGAACCTCATTACCACACTCCCGCACTCTCTAGTCAGCGCCTTCGCAGAGCAGATTCACTAGCTTTACAAAAAACAGACGATGAAATGGAGAAGAAAGAGAAAGAGCGGCATAAGTGAAATCAGCCTTCACCTCCAGTGTAGAGGGAGTTGGAGAATAACAACGAGTGAAGCTCAGATCAAAAGACAGCGATTTTAATAACTTTCAGCCGAGAGGATGGACAAGGCAACAGCTTGGGAAAAAAAAACGGTGGAATATAAGAGGAAGCAAGATACAGATAATGATCTGAGCGAACGCCGGCCCCATTAGACGGCGAGACAGTTTGTGTGTGTCCACCTGTCTGTGGACGTCAGCGAGCGACCGCTGTGCCGCTTGTTAGAACATGGAAGTTTGTGTCTCAGGGGAAGTACTTGAGCCGGAGGTGGAATCTCTCAGACATCTTTCGCTCTTATTCTTCTTGCTTGGTTTCTCTCTCACTCCATCTCCTGCAGTGACACTTTCATATTCAGATAAGGCAGGAACAATGGCGCACATGCCTGATTGAAGCATCACGCACATATGCCTCATCACACCGCCTTGTTAGGCCGACCGGGGAGGCCAAAGAGACAAAGGCACCAATGTCCCACTGTGGGAAATTATCTCAGAGTTTGAATCGGTGCGGCAGGAATGGCTGCTGGGGATTTGGTGCTTCCTGTTCCAGCCCACGGACGACTGTTGCCGCTGCAGTATTTTGGTGAAGATGATTAAAAAAAATCGGAACATTTGCTTGTTTTAGATTTCTGACCTTAAACTTAATTTCTCTTTTCACTTCCCCAAAAAGACAAAGTTTTTTTCAGCAAAATAAAAAATAAATATAAAAAGATTACGGCCTTGGTTGTGAAAGCATTTCTCTGTGGATGTAAAAACAAAAAAAAAAAAGAAAAAAATGATAACATCACAAAGTTCGATCTGAAGAAAAAAAATATTGAAAAGAAAAAGAATAGAATAGAATTAAAGGAATAGTTTACCCAAAAATTACAATTCTGTCATTTACTCACCCTTGAGTGGTTCCAAATCTGTGACCCAAACCAGGCTGTTTTGGGTCACCATTGACTCCCATAGTATGTTTTTTTTCCTACTATGGAAGTCAATGGTGACTCTCGTTGTGTCTGAAGAGATGTAATTAATTCCTCTCTTAATTCCATCTCAAATTTCCCAAGTCTGTTTAGCAGTGACTCCCACCAGTTAATGAACTTTTTTAACAACTGAACGTCTGCGTTTGTCCAGATAATCCATGCAAACAGATTCTGTTTAACAACTGTGACCACTTTTAGATTCACACTAGCGTTTTGGCTCCTGTTTGGCTGAAGCAGGAAACTAACTTGACTTTATTATCGCTCCTGAACCATCCGCTCGCCGCATAGAAACTACTGCTATAAAAGTGAACAGATTTGTGTCTAGATACGAACGAGACTGCCAATGGGCATGAAATCCACAGCCCCTGGAGATGATACAAGATCAGCATCATAAAAGCCCAGATGGCTGATAGCCTGTGGCAGACCTGCAGGACTATAGATGGTCATTCCACTATGGCCAATTATACCAATCGCAACGTCTCCTAGGAAAAATGAATGGCTTGGAGCGGGCAAAGCTGAAAAATGGTGTGTCCGTGTGTGGGTTTGTTTCTAAACAACTTAAACTGACTGTTTGAAAAATGCAAGGAGTAGTGCACACCGATGCATCAAAAGATGAATGCGTAGGGAATGGCCCAAGTGTATTGTGTAAATTAGCAGAATGATCTTGATCTGTGTGGTGGATCTCCACGCTTCTCAACTAGACTGTATAAGCTCTTCTGGCTCGCTTTGTTATTGTAGTATTTTGATTTATGATCAGGCTTGTGAAAAGTTGAATCATTAACGTCATCGAGACGCTGGTCCCTGCATAGCAAATCAAACAGGCTTTATAGAGGAGCGTCCTCTTAAAGGTAAACTGTGTCATGTCCCCCCCCAGATTTTTCCCCCTAATTCCGTTTAATGAGACAATGATACAACAAGATGCATTCACATGCTGTTTGCATGTTACTATGAGAACAAGAGGCATACATATAAAAATGGCAAACGAAAATGTCGTAAGTAATAGATATACAAATATATACAACATACACTTATGTAGTTATACTGAACTCAAAAAGTAAGTTATGAAATCATTTATACACACACAAACACACACGTTATAGATAGATGTTCTCATGTTTTTATATATATATATACACATATATATATATATATATATATATATATATATATACACAAACAAAGACTCTATATAGAGATATTATTTACTTTTGTATTTAAATCCATATGGTATCTTAAAATATTTAAATATTTCTGAATCTTTTAGTAACTATAACACACAATTTTTTTTATATTAGTATTAATAATGTTTATAATATGTATAATATTTATTAGAATTTTTTATGCTCTCTCTCTCTCTCTCTCTCTATATATATATATATATATATATATAGCAGTTTCGAGAAAAATAACTCATCACTGGAATTAAACATAGCTTATCTCATTTTTTTAAATACAATTTCCATCCATCTATCCATCCGTCCATCCCGGATTTCTACTACATCCCGTCAGTGGGTAATCAAAAAAGCTCATGCAGGCAATAGAATCAAGGTGTTGGATGACCACATGGGCAAAAGCCGCTAATTAATCTGCTATAATGATGAGGCAGCAGCCGCTCTGGCTGGGAGCCATGCTCAGCCCTATAGCACACCGCTGCAGTCCAGACACCCCCAATCTGGCAACCTGCTGTAATTAGGGCCAAGTCACCTATTTCCCATCACCCTGCATGCTTAGAAATCAATACTTAATTACCCTCCCTTTCAGAAACACACACACCTCTGGCCTGAATTGAAAACTCGACATATACAGGAAGCTCCTAATGCAAAAACACATCGCAAAATATAGAAGCCCCTCATCTGTTTAACGTCTATTTGAACATTCAGGATCTTTTCACCACATTTTCCTTTTCTTCCACCTTTCATCCTTTCTTGTGTGCCTGTTTTTTTTTTTGCATAAGCTGGAGATTACATTAATGGCAACAGCACAGTGAAATATGGGTTTGTGATGATTCTGCATAGGCAAAGAGGTCATAACTCAGTCTTAATGAGAGAGAGAGAGACCATGAGAGAGAGAAGGAGAGAGCAAGAGGAGGCCCAATCAACTGCACTGCACTGCCTCTTCACACATCAGAGATATTACCCAGCCTGCCACGGTAAAAATAACACCTGACAAACTGCTTTTTGATGAAATATTAATGATCTAATAACATTAGTCAGCCCTCCTGCTGACCCGAACCTTGATTTTCTGAGGTGAGCTGATTGCGTGCGGCGAGCAGCTTAAAATCAGTGAAGTCGAGGAGGAAACACCGCGATCAGTCAGTGACGCTGGTGATACAGCTGAGAGGATGGAAGATCTGAGTAGAAACAACTGCGCCAGGTACGTGATGTTGAAATCCTCACGCAAATAATGTGAGTGTAAAGTAGGTCAGTTCAGCTGTGATTGGAAACTTTTTTTTAATTATTCACTTTAAAGTGGTCACATCAGTCCACATTTAAAGTTTAAATGAATCCTAAATAATAGACATCACATAGATATTAGTGTCACGCTGGGTGTGTGGAGAAGGAGCGCAGGAGTCGAAAGGTTAAATAAACAAAGTCTTTAATTATAAATCAAACGTGGAGAAGTATCCACCAAACACGGGTAACACATCCAAGGTAACATTAACAAT
>JAUMHE010000043.1:17513896-17527910 GCA_032359235.1 Enteromius mattozi | reverse complement strand
TATAGATATATATTTAAGCTATTACTCTTTACCAGTATATATATATATATATATATATATATACACACACACACACACACACACACACATATATACTGGTAAAGAGTAATAGCTTTTTTTTTTTTTTTTTTTTTAATAATGGTACAGCATGAAAAATGAATAATTGTAATTTTAAAAAAAGCATTGGTAGATGGTAATGTAACTGTAAAAAAAAAAAACAAACACAATATGCCTGTCAATTAAATATCCAATACTGACTGACAAATTAGGACAAGAAATTAAAAAGTCTAACATCAGCTGATAATGATGACATGGTACTGATATATTGTGCATCCCCATTGGCAACGGCATACCAAAGCCCTGACAACCAACCACAAAACCCTGTCAGTATGTAACCCCAATTACTTTTTCTCCAGATTTTCTTTTTGTTTTGTTTTGCATTTTCATAGAATATTTTCATAGAAAAAAGGTCAGAAAATGATGTTTCATGCTTCATTTAAATTTGCACTCTCTGCATGAGTGCTAGAACAAAATACATGTTCATAAAAATGAACTGTCCTGAGACCTTGGAAGACTGTCAACAACTCTGTTCCAAATTACTGGTAATAATCCAACCCAAAATGGCTTCAGCCTTTCAAAAACAACCCTAAAAACACTATATTAACAGCTGAATGGCTAAAAAAGTTTCTGAGAGAACGACTACGTGAAAATTCCAAAATTAACCCAGAAGCCCCTTCATCTCCCTCCGTCTCAGTGTTCCTGTGCCTCCCGGACTAATCCAAGGGCTCAAGAGGTGAAATTAAACCATTATGGCAGAGCGCTGGAAGCAGCTTTCATTAAGAGAGTAATAAATGAGATGCTTTGTTTCTTAGGCTCCTAAAACTCAAACCCGTCTTTCATACATCCAGATCTTTACAGCCCCTCCGTCTGCAACCCAAACACAGACGTGGACTCGGGTTTCACCTCTGTTTGGAGAGGCGGAAAAAGAGTTGGGGGGAGAAGCAAATGAAAAGATGATGGAAAAAAGACCAACAAACTGAACAACTGCATCTATTTAACCGAGTGTGCAGCGAAAGAGCGAGAGGGAACAGAACCAATTATTGGCTGCGCTCTGGGCAGGAAGCAGAACTCTCTGTTGCTGCCTGTGCTGCCTCAAGTTTTAATTAAAATGCCTCTTTCCTTTCAAAAAATGACAGTGCAGGGAAAGAAAGAAGACAATGAGAAAAAACAGTCCCAGTCAAAACAGACCCCACCACGACAACTGGCTTTTGTAAGCTGCTGGGGGAAGTTTGGGAGTTTAAAGTAATAGTTTACTTGAAAATTAAAATTCTGTCATTATTTACTCACCCTCATGTTGTCCCAACCCTGCATGCATGGCTCTATTAGGACATCTGAACGGGCTTATTGGGCAAATGTGTTCCTTCCCACATTCCACAACCATTTTTTTTTTTTAAAGCTGCACAGTGTAAATGTGCCACCAAGCTCTCCACAGCATTTATTCATTTGATGCTTCCATTTAAAGCAACTTACGACTACAACAAAGATTTATATGAGGGAGGCAGTGACATCCAACGCAAACAGCATCCAGCTGACTTGTGATAGTCGTGAAGCATCAGTTAGAATGGGGTGAAAAATCATAAACAAATCAGTAACGTTTTGCACCATATGGCATCATCTCCCAGAAAAAGTGTTTATGAGGTTTAGAGCGAAATTTCCAGCCACTTTATATACACTACAGCACAACTGTTTTCAACATTGATAATATGAAGAAATGTTTCTTGAGCACCAAATCAGTATATTAGAATAATGATGATGGATCATGTGACACTGAAGAGTAGAGCAAATTCAGCTTTGCTTCACAGGAATAAATTCTTTTTTTAAATATATTTGAAAGAAAAAAGCTATTTAAATTGGAATATTATTTCACAATATTACCATAGAGGTGCAGCAGTCACTCCCACAGAATGTTGGCTAAACGTCTGATGCATATGGCGCACAAAAGTAGAGTTTCAAAATTGTTGTCAAATTGCATGAATTTTACAGGATTTCCGGGAGACGTGTGTGTTGCGTTCTTTACCGTTCCACCTGGAAACAAAGATGCTGTAAAGCTGAACTTCTCCCAAAGAAGAATTCCATCATGTTTACAACTGTGACAATGAGTGCTTATCAGGACCAACTAAATGCTGTATTTTTTAAAAGTATGTGAAATGTTTAAAGTTCACGGCATAGAATATTTAAAATACATCAGAGAGTTTTAAAAAATCTTGCTAACCTCAATTTTTTAACAGAAGTAATTAAAAATATGTTACATACATGCATAAATAAATATATTTTTGTCATATTAATATCCACACATTTAAGAAATCTGAACAGGCTTAAATTACAAATGAGCAACATTTTAACTGAATAATGACTTTCAGTGTTCATCACACAAAGCGATCATATGACTTCAAAAGACTTAGGTATATACAGTAAAGAATGATTTGTATAGACTACTTTGACAGTACCTTTGTGATTTAATAATTTTTTTCATATTTGAAACATGACAGCCTCCACACCCCTTCAGTTTCATTGTACGGAAAAGAGCTGAGCATTCCTCAAAATGCGTCCTTTGTTTTCCACAGACAAAAGTTTGGCACAATATGAGGGGGAGGGATTTTCATTTTCAGGGTGAACTCTTCCTTTAATTAGGCCTGAAGCTTGGCCTTAACAACCTTTGGAAACACACCACAATAATCAATTCACCCTGCCACAATCTCTCCTCCGGACACACTGGGGAGGATCCCATATCTGCTGACGGGGCCACTTACCCAATGCACCATTTGACCAGTCTCACACAGACAGAAAGAGTAAGAGAAAAGAGAAAAAATGGTGTTCTAGCTTTTTTCTGCTGATTGCACTTACATATATTCACTCTGTCCCCAACCAGGTGACTTTTAAATCATCTGATAAAATGGCTTTTGGAGGGTGGGGGAGGTATTGTGTGACGCAGGGCCATAAATCCAAATAGACAGCGCAGCATTTTCAGAGGAGACTGATTTTAGATTTGGGCTCTAAACTCATGGGTCAGTGTGACAAAGAGTTGCATTGCTTTTCCAGCTGTTTATTATTGCTAGTTAACATGACCTCCTAAGAACAAAAAACTACTGCATTAGATCAAACGTAATTTTACTTTTACATTTTTGCTGTTACTTTTAATTAGCTGGACCGAATGTGATTTCCTGGGGACGTTCGCCATTCATCTCTGCTCTAAATTCATACGAACACATGCCTGTTTGGTTTAACGAGGCCATTTCAGACCTCGTTTGCCAATCTAGTGATGCTGAAAAACCCACAGAGCGTGAAGTGAGACCGATGGAGGTCTGAGACAGGAAAAGCAGAACCCATAAAAGACAAGAAACCAACAGGGCTTTGAGGTCTGCTGGTCCCACTGTGATGCCACACACCAACACACAAACACACACCCCATCGACCATCTGGCTGCCGTGTCTGGAGAGTACGGAGATCTTGGAGGACCAGAGATGGTCTCGCTGAGCTGCGTCACCCAGATGCCCCAAAACAATTTATCAGGGTCCAAAACTGCAGCAGGGATAGTATGTGAGCATGAATACAGAGATCGAAACACCTGGATACTTCAATCTGATTTATGACAACCCACACTATCCTGTTAGCCAATCACCAGAATGCACTGTGTTTTGGATGTTGATGTCACCACCAGACGTCCTAACCAACAAGACTCGCTGATTTACCGGTTTCATGGTTATGCTGATACATGAGCTAAATTGGCACCATACCAGGACTGTCACAATATCAGATTTTGACTACAGGTTTACTGAGGTTTAAATAACCAAACCACCAACATGCCAGTACAAAACTGGCACTAACTTGGAAAAACCAACCTGGAACAGCATTCATTGTCAGCTAAACCAGCATTAAGCCAACATCTTTCAGCCTGGACCAGCATTAACAAATGTAATCCAACCTGGACCAACATTGATTCCTAACTTACTAGCAATTAACAGCATTAAAAAAAAAAGTATTCTCTGCTACAAACCTAAACAAAAGCACAAAATTCACTAGCACAGAACCATATACAGCATGTAGGCTAACTACACAAATCAACACCAAAGCAGCATTAATCCAACCAGTGTAATCCAACCTGAACCTACATGCATTCTCAGGTAAACCAGCAGTACCGTGAAAAACAAGTACACTTCCCTAATGTACTTTGTACTTAATGTAGTGCTATTCTGAGCCATCATGAATATGAACTAAATGCATTTTTACCATACTATCTTTGTATGTACACTTCAGTGTACTAGTGTATGAAAGATGGGTTTAAGTGTACTACAAGTGGTAACTACATACATTTTTTAAAGTACAGAGATAAAAGCACATTTTAGTTCGTATTCATTGCATCTAAAAAAAAAAACGCAAAGTTAGTTACATTATGGAAGAGCACTTGTTTTTCACCTAGGTATACAGCATAAACCATTATGCTCCATGAGACAAACATAGACTTTATCACTGTCTAATGTGTAACTGCCTAAATCAGGGTTTCTCAAATCGTACCCTGGAGGTCCAATGCACTGCAGAGTTTAGCTCTAACACTAATCAAACACACCTGAGCATGTTAATCAGTGTCTTCAGGATCATTAGAAAATCACAGGTAGGTGAGTTTTACCAGGGTTGGAGCTAAACTCTGCACTGCATTGGACCTCCAGGGATTTGAGAAACCTTGGTCTAAATTAACACCAGACCAGCACTAACAAGTGTGATCCAACCTGGACATACATGAATTCTCAGCTAAACTGACTATAAATGGCATCAACCAACCAAAACCTATACATGAATTCTCGGGTAAACCAATAATAAACAGTGTAAACCTATACATGAATTCTCAGTTAAAAACTTTTAGCGCAAACATAGACTTAGACATAGACTGATCACAATCAGACATGTAACCACCTAGATCACCAAACATCAAACCATCACTAACTAATGTAATCCAACATGGACCAACATGAAGAGCTAAGCTAGTAATAAGTGGCATTAAACCAACCTGCACCCACACGTATTCTCAGGTAAACTACAGTAGCAAACAACAGCATAAACCAACCTGAACCTTTACATGAATTCTTAACTTAAAACGTTTAGCACAGACTTACTTAATCACTATCCAACACAACTACCTAGACCAACACTAATTGTGTGTATGTGTGTAATTATGTATTGTCGGTTAAAACTGATTAGTGCTAACCTACAACAAAATGATTTCACAAGTTAAACCTGCATAAATAAGTCTTGACCAGCACAAACCAGTATAATCAAATCTTGTCCAGCATAAATTCTCAGAAAACTGGCAACAAATCACCACTAAACCAAATTAGACCAATGTAAATCTGGCTATTTCAGCAGGATATGCAAACTAGATGGTGTGTACTCAAATCTAGCCAATTTCCAAATCCATATTTCTTGGACATTCACCTCGAGTGAACTCAACTGCTAGAGCTGTCTGCATTAGAAAAGCTGCTCAATTTGAAAGTCAAATGACAGTCAACACACACACGTAATGAAAAGCAAACAGCTGTATTTCATTTACAAATCATCAGGTCAGCAAATCCATAAAGCCAAGGTAGCCTATTGACCCTCACATTAATATTTAATAGAGATCTAAGTGTGTATCTTCTGCCTTTACAAGAAGAACTCCGACAAGAGGAAGCCTTTAAAAAAAAAAAAAAAAAATCCGTCTTATGCGTTTCCATCACCTTTCTGAGGAAGCATTCATTTAGAGAGAGATGAGAGATCTCATTTGCAGGTGCATTAGCGCTTTTCACTCGCTGCTCTCTGAGTCTCAGACGCCGCTGACAGTGATGTGGAAGATAGAGCAAACATTAAAAGTCCTTTAACCCCTCACGAGCAAAGATGACTCAGTCTGTTAATGATGAAGAGGTTTATAACCAACCGTACAAGAACAACAACTATCGCCCCAAGCGTCTGTGAGTGTATGTGCAGTATTGACACTCACATATCTAAAATACTTGATTCTGATTGGAAGGTGGAAGCAATCTGAGGTCATATGTAATCACTTGCTAAATTAAAATGTAGCTGTAATTGTGAATCAAATTAATGTGAATCAATATTTCGCACAAATGAATGTGTTACTTAAAGAAGCAGAGTAATAAGTGGGATATTATTACAGTCATAATTGTAAAACAAGAGACAGATACACGGAGAAAAAGAACATGATTCTAAATCTCAGCCAACATGGCACAGCAAGAGAGAGATAAGATGAATTTGCATGCCACGGACAAGCAGGAAAAAAAGAGAAAGGGAAATAGGAAAAGTGTGGTCAGCATCTGTAGCTCATTATTCACATCAGCTGCAGTAATTTCCAACACACAGTCCTGTCCACCCTTAAATAAATTATGGGCACGTTGTGTGCATTTAGTCAACTGCATGATAGAGATTGATAGGGAAGAAAGCATGAATAAATCTTCACACAGACAAAGAAACATAGATGGATGTCTGCATGTGTTATAAATAGGGATGTCAATAGATTTAAATATTGAATTGCATCAAGCAACTTGATTATTATAGTAGTATTGCAATAATTATTGTAATAATAATAATTGCAAAATAAATATCTTCACAGCTTGGATGAGGCAGGTGATTTGAGGTCAAGGCAGTACACCAATGGCAGTGCCATCTCCCTGCAGCGCATGTGGATAAACTCCACTGGGTGCCTTTGTCTCTAACAGAACAACAGAGACGGGCGGGACATTGGCTCGGTCTGCGGTGAAGTCATTTGATAAAACGAATTCCAACCGCGGCAGTAACGGCGGACAGAACGAGTGACTTCAGATAAGGCTTGTTTATTTGGGCCAGCGATGTGGGACCAAGGATGCACTTGCGATGCACTTAGTGACATGGCCACACTCTCAGACCTCTTTAAACGGCGAGGGCTTGACCGAGGGTTTGGATGTCTGAGTATGTGTGTGTTAGGAGTCTAGAGTGCCTTCTATAACCTATTTGATGTTTCCACTGAGAGAAAAATGTCAAAATGACAGGCCAATCGAACCTGCACTTAAAATCCTGACTGAGCTCTTAAATCCTCCCAGACACAAACGAAAAGCAAAACAGATCTAAGAAAGCTCACCTGAGTGAAGATTATCATGACAGTCTTCATAATAAAGCTTATTTTTATGACTCTCTAATCAACTCAACTGAAATTTCAAACAAAGTTCATGATCCACAGACTATTTTCTGAAACGATTATGAACAATAAAACCTAAAACCAAGAAAAAAGGAAGTCAAATTCAATGTCCTATTAAATTTAAACACAGATTAATAAATTGGCTATTTATGTACTTTGTTAAAAGGATAATAGCACAAAAAAATCCAAAATTCATTTAAAAAAAAAAAAAAAAATATATATATATATATATATATTAATATATAAGTAATTAATGTATTACAATATTAATAATATATAATATTATAAAACAATAAAAATAATAAAGGTCTATTCCCTAAACCCTATACTGACAATTGTATAACTATCTAACATCACCTTACCTAGACAGATTTGCGTTTTAGTAGCGTTTTACGAGTGCAACGACAAATGTGTGCATTCATAATTGATCAGATTTATGAGTATTAGGCACAGCTGATGAACTGTACTCACTGATGCATGGAAACATGTCAAATCGGAGTCACTCCACTTTCCACTATCCCAGATGGTCCCCCAAACCCTCATCTTCCTCACACGCTCACACACACACACAGAGTTTTGCTTTTCGTCTCCCTCCCCCACCTCTTTCATCGCTCTCTCTCGCCCTCTCCGAGGCACACATGGCTTTGACACATTGTTTGTGGTCACCAGGCTGGTTTGGCAATTAGTAGCCATAATCTGATCTTGCTGATATAGGCTCAAGGAGAGGCTAATACACACAAATTTACCACAGCAAACACTTTAAACCACAAAGGCCAATTGCCTTTCAATTAGCCACTAAAGAAGGGATCACTAACTCCGTTCCCTCCATCTGCCACCTTCAGACACACTTCAACTTGACTATGAGGGGGGAAAACTCTCCTAAATGTACTTCTACAGCTCCTTTGTCTGTTCTGTATGGCTGGAATCTAAATCAGACACATTAGAGCTTGCGCAGACTTCATTTAGTGCTGATTGTCTGAGGTGAATCATAGAGTGTTTGGGTTTATCATGGAAAAAAGCATGCATGCTTAAGCAAAGTGAGTTAGTGAGCAGCTCAGGGTTGCAAATAAAACGGTGTGTGAACTATACATAGACTTACGTAATACCTCTATGAGTGTTTTCAGACAGAAAGACAAGAAAACAGGTTGTGTAATGGATGGAATTGGACAGGCAGTGGAGATGGAAACAAATAGACAATCTCTTCATGTTGGCTGTGTGTTCATTACTGATCTGGAGACCAATCTCTCCACACACACACACACATACACACAGCATGCCGAACTGAACGTCTGATTTCTGGCGCGGCTGCAACAACCAGTCAACCACCATCTGTCAAATGCCAGACAAGGAGGGAGATTTTTTTTTCCCCTCTCTCATTCTCACTGTGTTTCTGCTTGATTTTTCAGAATAAATCATGCACTGACATGACCTGAATCCAACATGACACCGGTGGTCTTCATTGGTGGTTGTGTTCACACACAAATGTTCCTCAACAATAAACAGGTATTACTTGGCTAATATGGGTTTGTCAACTAAAGAGATAGTTTGTGTAAAAAGAAATTCTGTTACTATTTATTCACCCTTGTGTCATTCAAAACCTGTGGAACACAAAAAACACTTTTTTTTGTCAGTGTCTAACATTCTTCCTAACATATCCTTTTGTGCATGTAATACAGATTTTTGATAACGCAAAAAAAAAAAAATATATATATATAGCTCCGTGTAAACTGCATGAAAAAAATCCAAAAGATCCAAACAGAAAAAAATATATAATTCTCTAAGAAAACACTTAAACTGTCAAGAAAAGCAGGAAATTTGCATTCTACGTCTTTCAGGTAATTCTGGAACATATTCGTTTTAAGATTAGCCAACTAAGAATCCTAAATGTTGTTACTATGTTGCTGGTAGACCATTCTGAAGCAGCTTAAGGTGGGCAAAGCTGGTTTCTCTGGTCCTAACTGAAAATTAGCCAATCCAAGGTGGTCATTAGCTGGTCCAATCTAGAATATCATCTTGGACCAGCAACATACCAGCTTAAGCTGATAATGTTGACCATAAAATGACCCGCTCCTGTGTTTTAACAACAGTTATCATGTTAAAATCCAGCAGGGTTTTTAAGTAATCCAATCATTCATTCCGAAACATTCAGCACCCCGACCATCCCGCGTCTGTCAAACCACCTCAGAAACTCCTTCCCAACTCCGCTGGATGCCAAAGAGATCTCTTTCCATACTCAACTTAGTCCTCGCGAATAAATCCCAGCGCAATTCTCCGCTACGAGACATTCACCTGTCAAACCTGAAGCGCGCCACGCTAACGCACTCCACGGAGCGCGTCAAAGAGAGACAAACATCCACATATTTACCTTCCATCGCGAAAACGGCCGTTACAGCACACAAAACCGTTATTAATCCCACAGTCATGGTAAAAGGCATTGGCCGCTGCCGCGGTGTTCCCTTGAATTTGGAAAACCGGACGGCGTGGCGTGCGCGTAAAATCCGTCACTTGTCACGCAGGGTGATATTCCAGCGAGCGAGCGAGCGGCGTGGAGTCACATCGCAGGCAATAGTAAAAGAGTGAGTGGATGCTGCCACGGACGCGGAGCGCAGAGATGAGAGCTTGGGAGAGACGGACCCCCCCGGAACCCCCTTTAAAACCTATGGGCCAATCAGAGACTGCACACCGAAAACCGCCAACCAATCAGAGGCAGTCTCTCCTTACAGCATGCATTGTTATTCAAAACAAAAACTTTTCACTGTTTCTCTAGGAGGTGAAATACGCGTTCGGTTGGAAGGGAAATAGCGACCTCAGATGGCCAACATAGAACTTCATCTCTGCTGTTTTTTTTAACAAATAGGCATCATTCAAAATTACAAGCAACAGTTTGACTATTTTAAACAGTTTCACATTTGACTATTTTATGCAAATTTGTAATAAAGCCTAAAAAAATACAATAGATAGTTTATAGTAAATAGTAGTTTCATATGCATATTTGTTTCATAAAATATTTGCATTTACTTTCAGGCATTTAGTAGATGCTTTTATGCAAAGTGACTTACAAATGAGGACAAAATCAACAAAAGATCAATAATATGTAAGTGCTGTGACATACACATAGCAAGTTTTTTTTCTTATAATAAACAAAAAAGAAAACAAGTAGATAGAATTAAAAAAAAAAAAAAGAATAGAGAATGTTAGTGTTAGAGAGTCTATTTTTTTTCCTGTTGCTTTCTTTCTTTTTCTTTGCTTTTTTTTATTTTTACAAAGAAAGAAAAGTCAAAAGAGAACAAAGAGAATATTAAGATTGTTAGTGTCAGGATTATAAACCTGTTTTGCCCCTGTTTCTGTTTCAGTGTTCCCTTATTTATTTATGTTCCTGTCCTCGTCATATTATTAGTTGATTTCCCGCACCTGTCTGTCCCTTGTTAAGTTAAGTATAAATGTGTAATCTGCCTCATGTCGGGTTTACTTGCTGTGTTTGTGTGCTCCCTGTGTGTATTCGCCTTGTTTGGATTATATTAAAGTCTGTTGAAGTTGATTCCTCGTTTCCCCTTGCAACAGGTCTGTCAGGAGGGATAAATCAAACAGTTCCTTGTCTCTCTAATCATCTGGGCACGCTGTAGTAGTAAGTGATTTTGAAAGCAACAGGAGAAGTAGGCCTGACATAAAATGCAACATCTTTCATCATCCTGCAAGACTCAAGCCTAAAGGTAAGACAGCAATTACAACTAAAGCAATCTGCAAAGTGAAAGTGGCGTTCAAGAAGCCGAACAATTAGGAGAGAGACAGAGAGCGAGTCAGAGAGACTATATGGTTGATACACTTAAGCAGAGGTACTAAAGGTCAACATGTCATTATTGTGTTTCCTTTAAGCCTAAATACGACTAAATGAAAGTTTAAAGATTTGTTTAAACCTAAAATATATAACTTAAAAACAATTTTGTTAAAGGGGTCATATGATGATAAGAACATTATTTTGTGTATTTGGTGTAATGCAATGTGTTTATGCAGTTTAAAGTGCAAAAAACACATTATTTTCCACATACTGTACATTATTGTTTCTCCTCTAAGCCCCGCCTTAACGTTTCTCAATGGCTCAGATTTGTGCGTTCTTAAAAAGCGAGGTGTGCTCTGATTGGTCAGCTATGTGATTGGCCAAATACCACAAGCATGTGGCGGAAATGTTATGCCTCTTACCATAAAGTGATGCCGTGTCCAGGCACTATGACACCAAAACAATAAAACACATTACAAACGAGGCATTTGTTGCATCCAGTGGGGACATAATTACTGATTAGCATGACTTAGTACTGTCTTTTTATGCAACGCGTTGCACTTCGTAAACATAACACGTCTGCATTTGTGATCAGAGTAACAACAAACAACAAGCACTACCCTTCACTGCTCAAAACTTACATTTGAATAGTAAGCAGCAGGTACTTTTAATAAGAAAATGTAACTTGCTTAACGGTTGTGAGTCAGTAGCGCCAGACTGTCCTTGCAGAAATAGAATTGCTTCACTTTATAGTCTCTGTGCACAGCCACCATAGGCTGCTCTCCAGGTTTTAGGAATCCGGCCTACATAAATGCGCTGAACACACTCTAATATCTCTGCTGAACTGTTCTGGAACACACAACTTGACCACTGATTTCTAGTTATGTCCTCTTTTGGAAGCACAAACAAAGTAGTTTCACTTTCACAATTACACACAAAATGTCCAGAACATGGTGCCGCAGCAACACTACAGCGAAAATAAAAGTTCTGTTCTTTCTTTGCTTAAACATTTACGGAAAGACCCCTTTAAATAATATACAGTATATGTTTTATCATTATAATGTGGACCTGAAAGTCAGAACTATTTTTTCTTCTTCAGTTTGATTTTAATATGATGACCTGACCTTTTTGGTCCAAAGGTTATTTAATAAAGAATAAATAAAGATAACTTTTTCACTTTTTATTAAGAAAAAACAGATCATGAAATGACACGGGGAGAAAATAAATGAAGGCTCTCGGTCATACTGATATGAGATGTTGTATATTCATCTAAATTTGTGCCTAGAAAAATTATAACAGGTGCTCAAAAAACAAACAAACAAAGTAAATAAAAGATACTTTCCCATACCAGCTTACAAAATGGCAATAATCAAATTAATTAAAATCTATTATTATTATTATTATTATTATTATTATTATAAATCAAAATCTAGACTAAAAAGCACAATGAAAAGCAAAACCAAAACTTATCAAGCTAACACACTCGTCTAACCAGTTACCAACTACCCTGATTTCCTTCTGAAAGCAAGTGTATGGTTTCTATATGAACCATGTCTGCTTAATTAACATTGTGAAATGTATCTGCGTTAATTGGAGCTCTCTTCATTAGCACACGGAGCTTAATAAGCAGAGGATGTAAATGAGTTTGAGCTGGCTGTGCGCAGTGGGCCACTGCTGGGGAACCGCTCTTCTTGAGCACTGACTTTACAAGACTACTAGCGAGACAAGAACAAAACCGACCTGTCAGGTGTACACAACACACGCGCGCGCGCACACACACACGCACAAGCATGCACCTTGAGGTTTGTGTGATGCACGCAGCCAAACGGGTGTTCATGTGCCCTTCCCAGTGCCAGCAGAGTTGTTTTGAGAATTGCGTGTGCATGCTGAAGCCGTCATTATCTTCATAAGGGCAGGAGGAAGACATTTGCATTCAAATTGGACTCTAATTGCCCTGCAAAGTCAGGGACATTTTATAATCATATTTTTGCAAACAGTGCACGTCACAGTGTCTACTCTCCCTCACTCTGTTCCCTTGGTTTTTAACATTTTTACTTATTGTGGTATACTGCTCATACTATTTTAAAAGTGCACAGGTGTATTGTACGCACAGTATGCAAATGTTATGCATGCATATGCATAGAATACCCTGATGACTTGCTACATTTGTCAAAGTGTGCAGTTTGGAGCAAATGCCTCTAAAGCGAACATTATGGAATGTCTCGCAATCCATTGTGTTAGACTTGACCTACCTTTTACAGTTTGACAGATAAACCAGAATTATGGTTTATGTCTATTCTGACGTGTTTGATGGGGCTGACTGACTGACACTTACACAGAATCAGATAACATGCAAACTGGCTGCAAATACTGAAGTCAAACAGCAATATATACTAGTGTTTGAGATATATATCATTACATATTACATATGAGGGTCTTTTTCTCTAAGGTGGAAAAATTGGATGAGAACATAATTGACAGTACAGAAGTTTGCTCACCTTGGGGCAGATATATAATGTTGTTATTGTATAAATATTCATGAATAAATGCACATAAATTTGCAAATGCAAAACTGATACATAAATACAATCAGATCTGCAAATAAACATAATAAATCTCTGAAAAGTGTTTGTTTGTGATTCCATGTGAAAGTCCACAGCTATTTACTTGGATTGAACTGTATAGAGATTAAATAAATAAATAAATAAATAATTACAGTTTACCATTTTTAAAGAAATTGCTACTGTTTATTTAGCAAAGTCACTTTGCTAAAAAGAAGAAAAGTGACATTTTATATTTTAAATAAATGTCACACTTTAATTTTTTATTAATCAAAAACAAGCAAACAAAAAGACCTAAAAAAAAAAAAAAAAAAAAAAGGAATCACAGCTTACACAAAAATATTAGACAACTGTTTTCAAAATGATAAATGTTATTTGGGCATCTGGAAAGGAAAGGAAAGGACGTGACATGTGGCCAAGTATGGTGGCCCATACTCGGAATTTGTGCTCTGCATTTAACCC
>JAUMHE010000043.1:17469326-17484478 GCA_032359235.1 Enteromius mattozi | reverse complement strand
TGCTTACTTAGTAACCGTTGCTAGGATGTGTGATTGGACAATGGCCGTTTTGGGGCGGGGTTTTGCGAAAGGTCAATAGTGTCCCTTCTTCTTGTAGTTATGTTTATCTGTGTTTTCAATTCTGTTAAATTAATATTTTTGGGGTTTATTGGTTTATGATCGGTTCAAATGCTGTCACCCTCTTCACTTTATTTTGTGCTAGATAATACTTGTAACTGTTAATATTATTAGTTATTATATTATTTTGATTAATGGTGTAAATGTTTTTAGCTTTTCATTTGCAGTGTAGTATTTTTATTTTATTTTATTATTATTATTTTGACAGAGCCAAATCAGAAATGATGATTCACTATTAAACTGTTGTCACTAATTTAAGAATAAATAATTTACAATTTTCTATAATGAAATCCACAGCAACTTTCACTGCCACTCTAAAGTTTGGGGTCAGTAAGATTTAAAAAAGTTATCTAAATTTTAAATGCATTTGAAAAAAAAAATAAGGAAAAATAAAAACTAATATTTTTAAAACGTATTAATATGAAAATCTTTATGTATATATAAATACACACACATACACCATCTATTTTATAAAATATTTACATCATATTTGCATTATATTTACATATAAATTATATAATTTATAAATAAAAATGTAACATATCTTTCCTAAATATATACATGCATGTGTGTATATTTGTGTATATTTACATAATAAATATACACAGTACACATACATGTATTATGTAAACAAAAACTTTTATTTTGGATGCGACGAATCATGATTAATTATTATAAAAGTCTACCTTGTTATTGCTGAATAAAAGTAATAATTTCTTTAAAAAAAAAAAAGACTTCCGTGTGTGTACTTACTGGTGTCCTGGAAGTCCACATCATTTCCATTGACGGCATACTTCAGTCGGTTGATCATTATCTTAAGCTGCATGATCTGTTTGCGTACAGTCATGTCTGGTTTGGTAACGTCAATCTCCACCTCAGGATTATTGATCTGACTGGCCAGCCCATCTCCCATCACTTCTGGCAGATACCTGACACAAGAAGAAAGATGCATGTGATCTGTTTGAGAGGCAACATCACATACAGACCCAAATAAAAAGAGTGTACATTTTGTCATTGACGAGTGATATATATGCTCCCTGCCTTTTGAAAAGCATTTTCTCTAAAATAATACTGTAGCCACTTTATGTGTATGCGAGTTATGTTAAAACTGAGGTTGAGCTGTTTATGTGGATTTACCTGTCCACACTCATTCCGTTCCAACATCTGTCTGCTTCACTCGGTGCAGACTCACGATCCACACACAGTTTTCTGGACAAATGGACCCAGTAATGCATGATATCCCTCAACATTCTGGACACATCGGATAACTGAGAGAACGAAAATGGGATGGAAAATGTGATCTCACAAACAGGGTCATAGACAAAATATTTATAATTACAAATAATCAAATAAATAACACTTCAGCTGTTGTTTATGCATTTACAAAATGTTCCTACTCAGCATATGTTGACATTAATCATTTTGCATATTATTGAGCCTGTTCAGTTCACAGTAATATTAACCCTATAAAGCCTACTGTGTCATATTTGATTTATCATACCTGAATTATCAACATGTTTAAAAATTTGCTGAAAACCTACACAATCTGCTACATGCCTTCTGTCATCTGACTGATAATTTATACTTTTTAGCAAGCGAAAGGCACTCGCATTCATTTTCATTACAAGCTATTAGAAACTAGTTTTTGAAAGAGGTTTTTTTTTCCTCCTCAAGATTGAACTTCATTTTCGTATATATAATACTTGCTATAAAGGTCTGCTGTATCAAATATGATACTCATTAAAAATCTTTTTTTTTTTCTATTTCTATTCTGTTATTTCATATGTATGCTTTACTGGTTCAAATTAGAGTTTAAAGTACATTTTGTCTAATTGATTTTGTTACTGTGCTGGGTTGCGCTCATCCCTGATGTAAAGCAGGGTCCTTAAAGCTAAAACTACTATTGTACAACATTCAAACACACTCACCACTTTCTCCAGTTGGACTCCTGGGGTGCCACTCACTTCTTCTGCTGTGTTTCTACCTCGTTTGATCTGGTCCTCAGTTTTGGAGCTCTGAGTAGGAGAACCACATGCCTGAAACACCTGAAAAACAAGAAAGAGTTCTGGTTAACTCTTGTTCAAAAATCATGCTGCAAAAAATGCTTTTCTATCCTAGACTGTTTGTCTTTTTTCCAGCTGCAATATATATGAAATTCTAAAATCAAGAAGGATTTTATGGACAAGTTAAAAATATTGTCTTGTTTTCAGAAAATTAAGTGACTTTTTGCTCAGAAGAAGCTAAATAATCTGCCAGTGGGGTAAGCAAAATAATCTTATTTGAAACAGAAAACAAAATTAGTTTGCTTATCCCACTGGCAGATTAACTCACTTCATTTTTTATTTTTTAGTTCACCAATAATTTAACATTTTGTCATTAATTACTCACTCTCATTTTGTTCCAAACCCATAAGACTTCATTCATTTTGGAAAACAAACTAACATATTTTTGATGAAATACAAGAGCTGACCCTGCATAGACATCAGTGTAACTAATTCATTTAAGGCCCAGAAAGGTAGTAAGGACATATATTAAAAAGTCCATGTGACATCAGAGGTACAACCATAATTTTGTGAAGCTACGAGAATACTTTTTGTGTGCAAAAAAAACCCAATTAATTAGTTTATTCAACAATTTTGAATATAACCAAAAAACTCTTGGATTTTATTAAAAAAAACTCAGAATTTGTATTTTGAAGATGAACGAAGGTCTTGGGGTTTTGGAACAACATATGGGCGAGTAATTTATCTCAGAATTTTCATTTTTGCATGAACTATCCCTTTAAATCTTTTCAGACAGGTTGAAAGTGCAGCACTGACCTTATTGTTGAACGTGCTGAGGTTGTCTTGCATGTAGAGAATAGCTTCAGCAATGCGTTTTGGCAGAGACAGAACCACAGAGTCCACACTGTAAGGCCGGCTCAGTTTGTCAACTACCTCCAGCATAGCATCTACACACAAAAACAAAGGTTTTATATAATGTTGACTTAATGTGTGACTGTAATGCTTTAATGTCCCATCTGTTTATTTATAATAGAGTACAAAACTGCATTTACGTTGATTCCAGAAGCATTGTTTTCCATTCATTTTTCATATGGAGATTTTTTAAAAGTCTTGGTTAAAGCGTTATAAGCCATGAACCAAACCGAAATTTGATTTGAAGCAAAACGTTATTGGAAAATCAGACTGCATACTTAACAGATTTAATTAAAAAGAAAAGAACTACGATCGCATGGATGATGTTACTGAATAAAATACAAAATTATTCATTTAAATTTGTTGATTATACATGTTGCTTCAGCAACAGCCTATTTAACAACCTCATAGCTCACAACAGGTTTGTTTTAAAAGGTTTATATGCTATCAAATGCTAAAAATCAATTTCTGATTGTATAAAATGACAATACAGTCTCACAACCAATTCGGATGTATTTGTAGGAGGTAGAAAATTCATGCTAATTCGTACAAATTCATACGACCTCAATCTTAGGATTTTGTACGATTGTTCTAAACCCCAGTGACGGGTATGTTTAGGGACAGGGTTAGGTGTAGGTCATTCGTACAAATACATACGAACTGGCAATTCTTAAAATATGTACGATTTAGCAAAAATCGTATGAATTCATACGAGTGAGGTCATATGAATTTATATGACTTCGCCACCTCGCAAAATATGTACGAATTGCTGTGAGACTGGGCTGAAAATGTATAGAATTTTTACTTTTTTATTTTAGCCCCGCCTACCTGCTAAGTTCCTCCACTCGGAGTCCAGGTCCGCTTGATTGGCGAGGCAGCCCTTCATGACATTCTTACAGTAGTTTGGGCAGGGCTTGGCAAAAGCCACGCCGCTACAGTGAGGACAGTATGTCATCTTCATGACGGAGCGCACACATTCAGTGCTCAGAGACACCTGCAAGACAGAAACAAAGAATTTAGAGAACAGCTGAAGCATATTTGTACTGACTCGTGTAACCAAAGACAATGCCCTGTGAATTGTTTTGTGTCTCGCGTCATAAAAAAGTGATAATTACATCCTGCAAAATAAGTCTTTGTCAGTTCCTCCAGTTTCCCATGAGGTCTAAGGACGTGGGATGGTACATTGTGGTACGATTATTGCATAATACCCATGATGCTTCTCTACACAGTGTAACCCCCATGAGGTCAGAGATGTCTTTCACAATACTCCCTCTTTATCAGAAACCTCCACCGCTCTGATATCAAAACATGGGATTCATTTAGGGCCACTTAGGGGGAAATAATGCAATTATTTAGGATAGCAAAAGAAAAACTTGACATTTGCTTGTATGTTTAAATGAATCTAATTTCATGGATATTGGAAGCAAAACCAGCTTTTGGTTAGCTGTAAATAAAAATGCAGTCAGCATCCCATTTGATTTCTGTAAAAGATTTTTTCTTCAGTCCTAACTGCATTAGCCTGTGAAACATTCAGTCGCAGCTGCGACAAGCAACTCTGACACAGTTTCACAAAGATGAATGTCAGCACAACTGTATATTGCAATGACTTGTGTGAAGTAACCGGTTCTTAACATTCTTCAATCAAAACTTTTAATGCAATCAGATGATGAAACATTTGCAATCGCACACATTCCTTTGTTATCGAGTGGGAGTCGTTCAGAAAGCGAAGGAATCTTTGTGCACTTTTAGTGGTGGGTCCTTTTGGCACATAAAGGAGCTGTGTGAATAAATTTGCATTTCATTGTAAAATGTACTTTTAAATTCAAATCGAATCAGACAAGTAACCCCAGATGACATCAGTGCAGTTAATGCTGAGCTGCAGTTCTGTCATACGCATTCAGCTAGATAAAAGAAAACTCCACTGCCCATTATTAAACCTGGACGAAAACTAAAAAAGTCTGAATTCTGGACAAGGATGAATTAGCATATAGCCTATTGGTAAATTTTCCCTCATGATACTGTGGGAAATCTGTAAAACTGATATCTCCAGAAAAAAAGTAAGAACAAATATCTAATCTAATGTTTGCACAGATAACATTTAGTTCATTTTTTTATTACAATAACAATAGTCTGCAGGCTACATGACAGTAGGAGGCAACAAAAGGTCACTGAATCACTTAACCGATTCATTCCAACCCTCTGATTCATCAAGAAAAGAAACAACTCTTTATGAGTAAGTGATTGAATCATTTTTCATATGATTCATTTAAAAAACAGATTAACTGATAGTTTTCATGTGATGTCATATTCTTACAGGAACACACCCTGGCGGGCAAAACAAAGCTTTGCTCCACTGACCACCAGTTATTTTTGCACAGTTTGCATTAAGTAGTAATGTTGTAAAATGTACATATTAAAATACGAAAATCAGTAAACTACTTATTGATGATGTATACTAGTTTGTACAGGCAAGCAGATGAAGCCAGAATATAAATTCAATGTGCAAGTTTTACGTTAAGTGGTTTCCTATAGAAAACCGTTATAAAATAAAACACTGAACCATTAAGCGCATTGCGTTCATATTCCGGCCTCATCTGCTTTCCTATGTAAACTATGCATCATTAATATAGATATTCTGAATTTTATATTTTAGTATTACTGTTTTCAATATATTAAAGGACTTTAAGTGTTTGTTAATGATTGAAATTTTGCCGTTGGTGCTTAATATGGATTGCAAATTGCCAAAACTTAATTTGTTTTGTGAATTTTGTTCACATACTTTTGTTGAATTGTTTTGAGAGGTGATCTAAATATTTGCAGCTGTGAAACAGATTAAAAACTGACATGCCGGTGTTGCAGTTCTATGGATGTTTTGCCCTTCAGGTCTTCGAACCGGTCACAGGACTGAAAACTCTGGATTGCGGAACAAAACACCAGACTTTATTCACCTTTTCTTCTCATTAAAATGGTTGCTGCCAGTTCAGTATATTCAATGGGTCTGGCTTCTGGTCTCATCCACATCTAGCTACTTTTAGCTGTACATAATAGTTTGTTTCGCTGCTTGATATTGAAAATTGGTGTGTCTTACCATATTATTTTAATGTATTATTAATGTAATTGTAAACACACTGGTTTGTAGTGCAAACAGTTTTTCCGTTTACTGCGCATTGTTATTCTTCTCATTATTTCCCTATAGTGCCTAATTCACTGGAAGTTTTGCCCATAGGCTTACTTCCACATTGAAGAAAAATATGGATACGCAAGTATTTGAATCATTCATTCAAATCATTTGTTCAAACATACTGCTTTATTCAGAAACCAAGGATTAACTGTTTTTATGAGTGAGTCGCTGCATCATTTACACAATCAATCGGTTGAAGAAAACAGATTTACTGTAGAACAAAATCCCAGACTGACTTTAAAAGCGAGTAAATAAATCATTTTCTTAAACAATTTGTTCAAAAACACTGATTCATTCATAAACAATCACTATCACTATCTTTATAAGTGAGTCATTGAATCACTCACTCAAACGATTTGTTCAAACACAGCGATTCATTCAAAAACAAACCACTGACTATATTGATAAGTGAGTAACTAAATGATTTCATTTATCACTCATCCACTGAAACGATTTGTTAAAAAAAAAAAGGATTCATTCAGGAACTAAATGGCTTTATTTACCAAATGTAAATGGTAATATTGTGTTATCTTCTTGTTTACTGAACTGTTATAAAAGCAATATAGAACTCTTTATTTCTTCTTTCTTGACATATATAATGACACAAAAAGTAATTGAAAGGCACCACGTGACATGACCAACACATTCATGTCACTCTATATATGAATATGCACATATACTTCACTTTAAAGTAAAAATGAAGCTGAATCAAGGGAGAAAGAGATTTTTGTCACATGCTGAGACATAAATAACTGGACTGGACTGAAGTAAAAAGACTTGCATCAGACTCCTACACACACATACACACCCTTCAGGGAGACCTGGCAGTGCTTGTTACCCGAAGGATGACTCAAGCACTCGCTCTTTAATGAGGAGAGAAGAGAAGAAGGAGAGAGAATAAGATGAGAGAGAGATACAGAGAATAGACAAATGGAGTGAATGTGAGAAGAAGGATGTGTGAAGATGCACAGGAAGCTCCGGGGAGGAGGGAAAGTGAAGAGAGAAGAAGAGAGAGAGTGTGAGAGAGGGAAGTGGAGAGACAGAATAAGTTGAGGGAGGATAATATGGCACATCAAAGCCTATGAGCATCTGTGATTCATCAGATCAGAGCAGGATAGAGAGAGTTTGCTGCCCAGCGTACGGCTCAGTTCTGACACCGGACCCACGTTTGGGAGCCTCTTGGACTTCAGTCTTCAGTTCTGGAACATCTCAAGATATCAATATTTATGAGTTAGTTGATTGAACCAACCTACAAATTCACCATTCGCTTAATGAATTGGTCCGGGCATTGCATACTGAACATGAACACTGAACACTTAACAAATTTAGCTTAATATTTATATAAATATCAATAAATATTACATTTTTCAGTCTGAATATGAGAATATGACAAATCTTTATTAATAAGCTAAATCAAGGGAGAGTTGCTCATGAGTAATGAAACTTTATGCTTAAGGCACAAATATTACATATTTTTCTTACAGCATCACTGTCTGTATGAGTTATGTAACTCTAATAGTGTAGGCATATTTATTCAACATTTGTCAGTTTAACCTAAATCTGTCAATATATCAAAATAATGATGATCATTTAATCCTGCTGTGTTTCGTATTATATCATATCAAATTTCATGTTTCATATTTCAATGTCATGTTTAATATATCACATTTTAAGAATATGTAAGCATGCTTTGGTGACATTTCTTTCAGCATCCCTCCTATTTGCTAACAGCTATATTATTACTAAAATCTATTTTATTTTTGCTTTACTTCAAGAGGAGATCTACAGTAAGTGCTTGAGCCGAGTCCCATATTTAATATGTTTATTTAATGTGCAAGTAAAGTGCTGTAGGCAACAATGTGACCTTATGTGACATTAATCTCATTTTGACTGAACTGGAACACATGAGAATCACCAAGTTGTTTGTGGAACCGTTTAAAGAAACCAAACTTGCAGAAATGAGTCATTGTTTCCGAACACTGGTAGGAACTTGTGCTTAGAGACTCTTAACATACGATCTAAAACATGCTATTTCTATTGCAGTGATTAAAAAAGAAGTAGCAGATGGAGAAAAGAACAGAAGAAAATAGTGTGAGATGAACTCATCCTTTATGTGCCGTTAAATATCTCTGTTTATCAAAACCAAGCACTCACAGCATCTCTAGGCCTGTATTTTCCTTGCCATCCAGCCTTTGCATCCTAATGAGGACTCTATTGCACATATGCCAGAATCTATCTGGCACCCAAATCCCAAAACAAAGGGCTTAATAGAATTAGCGATTTAGCTAATGCTATGATAGCTAGAGGTTAATGTCAGCAACGGTGCGTAATGTAATCCTTTTATCTGTCGCCATCTTATCGCCTCACGTTATTAATTTCAGTCCCGAATCAGAGACCTCGGGGAGCAGATTACACACGTATCCATGATTCCTTATGATTAGAAGAAACTGCAGGGATATGTGTCAGGAAAACATACCAAAAAGACCACAGCAAATCTGATCAAGAGCTCTGGAGTAACAGAACAGGATATAAGCGCAAAATTAACTGAAAACACTTTTGGGAGATTTTTGTTGGACACAAATTAAACATTCTCAGACCAAACCTCCCCAACCAAAAGTAGCTTAGAGAAGGCCAGACTAAATTAGACTTAATTAAGCTTAAATAGGCTACTGTCAACTCTGTTTATCTAAAGTGGCTTAGGAAGTATGTTGTTTGCATGGAAAAACCAGTCAAGTCAAGCTGAGTTTATTCCACTGGGCGGCAAATGTTGCTAACAATAGTTTCTTATGAGATACCAGTTTGGAAGTAATGTTGAGTTGCTTAGGCTCACCAAGGCGGCAAAAATAAAGTAATATTTTATCTCTTTTAATACATTTTCATTTATTCCTGTGATGACAAAGCTGAATTTTCAGCATCAATACTCTTCAGTGTCACATGCATGATCTTTCATTCTAACACGCTGACATATGTCCCATTACAAAAGAAAAATGGCTTGTGAATGGGGATTCACACCTTGTCTGTTTCACAAAATTTTGAATCAGTAGCATGCAGTAGTATCTCTGCATGCACAATCAAATCATACGAAGTGCCACTGAACTATTTCACAACACACTGGATCACAATTTCAGAGAAGATAACTTGTTCTCTTGAGACTTCAGACTCTGGTTAAAAATATCGCCGAAGCTTATTGCTCTCATTACTCTTTGTGTGAACAATCCATAATTATAATCTGCTTTGGGGAAATTAGTAAAACCCACATGAAGCTGAAGTACAGACTTAGAGAATCTTAAATTAGAAAAAAAAACTAGTCTTAACTTAGTAACTTAGTCTTTGAGATTTTCAGACTGCAATGATAATTACACTGGGCGAATAAATAATAATAATAATATCCTTGCTTTCTAAAAATATATAAGCATTCCTAAAACAAGTTAAACTTAGTTGAACAGCAAAACTGTGTAAGATAATAATACTACTTATTTTCAGAGAATGTATTTTGTGAGAACCAAAGAGATCACAATGAAAATCTGGATGTTTCTTTTTTCTCCCCATTTGAACAAGGAAATAAATAGTAAATTTCTATAAAAAATGCAACACAAAGATAAATATTTATAATCCTGTACTAATTACAATACTCTAATAAAATAAATTAATAATAATAAAAAATGACAATAAAATTGTGAACAGTTGTTCTGCTTAGTATTTGTTTGGAAGAACAGTATTTATGTAAAATCTAAATCTTTTGCAACATTATAAATCTCTATACTGTCACTTTTGATGAATTTATTGGTCCCTTGCTGAATAAACAAACAAACAAATAAATAACCTCAAACTTGGTATGGTAGTCTCTGAAACAAAGTCTTACTATATAACAGTTCCTCAAATCGAACCTTGTTTATAGGTAATTTATCACCATGATGTTTAGATGCTTTTTAGGTTGAAATTTACAATGTTAACACACACATCACAAATGACATCATCTGAGCCACTCTCTCATTACTTTCTGCATTCAATGGACCTTAAAAGCCAAAACAATTGCGTCACGATGCCTTGTTTCCACATTCCCAGCTGTGATGGATCTGTGTTCAAAAGCAGAAGGCCTGGTCCTGTGAGGTCCGCTGCTTTCGTCTGCTCTAGATTGTTAGCTTTTTAGCCAAGGCTCATCTTATCCAACAAAAGCCCTGTGTTTCAGAGGATTCTCATGCTATTTATTCAGCTACAGCTGCATAATCCCTTCATCAGACACAATATTTGCTAATTATTGCAGTTTGATTACCATATTCAAATGCTATGGTACTTCACATGAACAAAAGATGTTTTCTACCATGTTACTACCATGTATTTTATATTTTAAGTTTTTCTTAGAAAAACAACAAAGTACTGTTCTAATATGTAATACTCTCATTTTACTACCATAGAATATTACCGTAGTATTAACATCTGATACCATCACAGTATGAACTTACCACAAAAAAACACATTTACAAGGATTTTTATGGTAATATCATGGTATTTTTAAAAACTTTCCACTTTTATTTGATTTATTCCTTCATTAACATATGCTTAAAGTTCTTGCCAATGTCTTCCCGTCCGTCGCCTGATTTATAAGGCTCTACTTGTTCTTCTGTCCTTAAATGGCACGTCTGATAAGGGATGTGCGTATGTGGTTGGGTCACGGCACAGTCTAGATGTGCTCTCTTTACAGACAATCTTCTCTTTAGTAATTAGAAAGAAATATGGCTGCACTCCTCCCAGTGTGTGGAGAAAGATGTGCGGCGACTGGCCTACTTCTGAAGTCACAGGGAGCACACGTCGTCCTTAATAAATATTAATAAAAAACAGGAACAACTTGAGAGGGAAGAAAGGAAGACCAGCTGTGCTTTTCCCTTTTATTCTTTCATTTCCTTTTTTTATTTCAGGCTAATACTCTCCTAATACTTGTTCTTTTGCTTTCTTTCCTCTGAAACTCTTTCTTCCTTTTTCATCTCCTGAATGAACTAAAGTAAGTTACAAGTTTAGCATAATGTGATATCACGTCGAGTGTCACAAAAAATAATCAATGTCTGCAGCTGTTTTTTGGACATGAAGAGGATTCGCCTCATTGCGGCAGGCATATTTAGATCACATGATCACCAACAATGAAAATTGTTAGCATTTACTCACTCTAAACTTGTTACAAACATTTATGAGCATATATGTTAAACATTTATACTTTATTTATACTTATCAAATTTATTAGCAACAGTTTGTTCAAATAAATGAACATTAAACATAAAAAAGTCTTTATAGAATAAAACTATTAAAAACATCAACCTTTTTCTGTTTTTTTCTTATATTGGTTCTCAGAAATGCTTTGCATGAGGTCTTTATTTAATTTAAACTGTCCTGTAAAGATAAACACTTGTTAATGTTTAATGTTTTTTATCTTTAAAACAAACTGTCACCAATAAATAACATAAATTTAAATCTACAGTGTTCATATTTGTGCTTTTAAAGCCTCTGGATGGATGGCCTGGTTTACTTTAATTGAAACTGTGTTACTAAAACCACAATTATTGTTTAAAAATAACTGAGCGATGAGTTTAAATTAATTTCTGTGGTAACTGACGTATAGAGCTTAACTTGCATTAAAAAATGAAACAATGCATTAAAGGAAGAGGTGATAATGCATGATTAAATTATGAAAGGGTTCAAAGCAGAATAGAATGAAGGACTGATTATTAAACGGAGGTGGAAGGATATATAAGAGCAAAACAGCACTAGTAGAGGTGAACTTTCTACTATAAAAGTATGAAACAATGTCAGCTTCATTCCAAAACAATCACTTCAAGAGTGAAAGATAAGACAGTATGCCAAATTCGCAGAAGAAGAGAACAAAAAAGCAAAAGTAGAACGCTCAACTCCCATTGGTGCAAAGACACAGAATAGTTTCATTCTAAAACCTTCCCTTGTTTTCGTAAATCGTGGTCACATTGTACAAATACTAATTGTACTGATTTAATTTAATGAGAATGAAGGAACAGCTTATTAACGTGCATCACTGAAACATTATTTTCTTGTTTAACACTGTAAAGCTGCTTTGGTTTTGGAATTATTCTTTCCCTCTTCCTTGATGGGGTTAAAAGACATCTCTTGGTCAGACAAAACAGACCGGAACAGGCAAATCAATCATTTCCCCCACCTCCGTACACACACACACACATGCATGCACGCACATACATTGCCCTTTTCAATATGCAGTGCTGGCAGTTTCTCTGTGTTGTCAACCTTGACTTACTTTGAAGAGGTCAGACACAGAGTTAGGTTCCCTTCACTACTCATTTAGATTTCAGGAGAGAAGAGAATTCAGAAGGGGAGAAGAAAAGAGGAAGAAAAGAATGAGAAGTAAACAACAGATAAAACAAAATGGACAACAGCAACAAAAAGAAATCAAAGTTCTATTCTTTATAGCCTAATGTAATAGGTATTTAAGCCTTTGTGGAAATGTGTGAATCCCTCTCTCATTTTTACTTGAACGGAAACAAGCATGGTTCAGCATGGTTTGGATAGCTTACCTCGGGTTTGGAACAAAACAATAGAGAGTTAATAATGACAGAGCAGAATAATGTTCGTTTTTGTGTGCAGTATTTCATTCTAATAGCAGTTGCAAGAGACAGAATGAGAAGATAGAAGTATGAGAAAACTATATATATATATTTTTTTTTTACTTTTTTTCTGTAAGAACCCATAGCTGTTGTTTCAAACACTAGATATGTATTCTCTCACATAAGCATTGAGAATTCTGATTCATTTTAATTCTGATCATGATTAAAAAAAAATTAAATAATAGTAAAAAAAAATGTAACTAAAACATTCAGAAAACATCATCAGTTTGACAACACATGGGCTTCAAATGTTCAAGACTATAATATTCATGTTATTATAATAATAATAATTTATTCCATTAAATTATTGCTGTTGTTATCACAACGTTTAATAAGAAATATTTAATACATTTTATATTTATTTTGAATTGTTTTTTTTTTGTGCCATACTCTAATTTGATACGTAATTACATATTTAAAAAGATCTGAGAACCACACACCAAGTCTGCAAAACCATACACCAATTAGTTTTTTTATAAAACACAACACACAATTTTCTATGTAACACACACAATTCTAACAAGAATTAATATTATGGCAAAGGTGTTCGTGATATTTTGAATTCAGTGCTTCATTTGCAGGAGATGTGAGGCATTTTGCTTTTATATGTGTGTGTAATTCTTGGATTTGTGTGTAAAGTAAATAAATAAAATATGTCTAAGCAGTTGAAAAAAAAACACTGTAATTTACATCTGTTGTTGAACTACTTTAAAACTCTACAGGTAAGTAGCTTGCAGTTTCAAAGTAGCTCCTCAAAATGGATAAGTAACCTCCAATTCTCACTGAATGAGGTCAGGTTGGTTTGATCTATCACTACTATTACTGTCTCCTCACAATATAATAGGGCCGTGGTGCTATGTCTGTGGTTTGTTTTAGGTTTCATTTCATTTATAAGTTTCCCATGTCATAAAATACATGTACTTTTACATGTATAAACAGGATCTTGCTCTCCAAGGATTTCAAACAACTATGAATGGTGTTTACAAGAAACAAAATGTGTAGTTAAGATGAACCTATAAAGGCAGCCACTGTGCTTTACACTTAGAGCATCTCTATCAAATGTCAGTATTAATTGGATAGACACAATACTTTTGTTGCAGTGTGTGTGTGTGTGTGTCCAGTACATTGATTGCCGGAGCCTCAGGGATATTCATTGTGTCTTGTTTTCCCGATGCATTGATCCTACGCTGTTTACCGCACCGCTTCAACACGCACCTGTGTTTGTGTGTCTGTTTGTGTTCTTATTTCTAGTAGGAGGTATAAGGTTTGTGCATTGCCACAGGTATGTATTATGAATGCAATGAATACTAAGAAGGAAATCATTCTGAAAATAAACAACTTTCCCAGTGTCAAGACATTTTTCTGTCCTCCATGAAAGCAGAAATGCTGCAAAAAGTGAAGAAATCACAGTAAATCACAACATATTTGATATTTAAAAGAATAGTTCATATCAGAATGTGAATTTTATTATTAGTTATCCAACCTCATGCCGTCCCAAACCTATATGCTGTTATTAAAACTAGAAACATTGACCAAAGGCTGTGGAGCCCCCCCCAAAAAAGAAGTTTGTTTTCATGTACATTGTGACGAACATTACGAAAGTTCTCTTACCTGTGAAACCTTCCTGACCGCTTCGCCGCTGATCACCAGACCCTGCGCAAATGTTCTGGCCGCAATAACCGTGCGTGTGATTTTGGTCTTGAGCTCTCTTGGCGTTTCTCCAAACGGCTTCAGCGTTTCTGACTGCTTGGCTACGCACTCCAGATACTCCTCTCCAATAATGTACTGAGGGTTTAAAGCTTTAAAGAGTCTTTCCAGCAAACGGGCCCAGAATTCATTCAGCGCCTCCTCGAGATTGACGTTGGACCCTCGGTAGTAGCGCCGAAGGTCTGAGTACAGATCCTGAAACACCTTTGCGATTTGGGAGAAGAGAGGTCCAAACCCAGTCTGGAAAGAGGTTTGGAGCGATGCTTCAGAACGGTTCAACAGCTCCAAGAAATAATCTGGAAACACACACATAGACACAAGAACATCATTAGAGCAGCTAATCAAGTTTGGAAAGCTGAAAGGTAACACTCCTAATTTTAAAAACCCTTATTCTGAATTAACAATTAAGGCAAGTAGACAGTGTGACCTTTATATATATATATTTATATATATATATATATATATATAAAGTTTTGTATGGAAAATGTTGGTTCCCCTTCAGTGGAGTCACTCTCGACGTTACATATGGGAACTCGCATGAGAGACCAATCACCTCTGAGCCTTATTAAAAAGGCCAATGAACATCGGCAT
>JAUMHE010000043.1:17417951-17442579 GCA_032359235.1 Enteromius mattozi | reverse complement strand
TGGTTGACTTTCTACAACTTTCTCCCATCTCCCGACTGCATCTCTGGAGCTCAGCCACAGTGATCTTTGGATTCTTCCTTACCTCTCTCACCAAGGCTCTTCTCCGGACGGCCAGCTCTAGGAAGGGTTCTGGTCATCCCAAACGTCTTCCATTTAAGGATTACGGAGGCTACTGTGTTCTTAGGAACCTTAAGTGCAGCAGAATTGTTTTTGTAACCTTGGCCAGATCTGTACCTTGCCACAATTCTGTCTCTGAGCTCTTCAGGCAGTTCCTTTGACCTTCTCATTTGCTCTGACATGCATTGTGAGCTGTAAGGTCTTATATATAGACAGGTGTATGGCTTTCCTATTTAAGTCCAATCAGTATAATCAAACACAGCTGGACTCAAATGAAGGTGTAGAACCATCTCAAGATGACCAGATGAAATGGACAGCAACTGAGTTAAATATACAGTATAAGTGTCACAGCAAAGGGTCTGAATACTTAGGACCATGTGATATTTCAGTTTTTCTTTTTTAACAAATCTGCAAAAATGTCAACAATTCTGTGTTTTTCTGTCAATATGGGGTGCTGTGTGTACATTAATGAGGAAAAAAAAGAACTTAAATGATTTTAGCAAATGGCTGCAATATAACAAAAAGTGAAAAATTTAAGGGCTCTGAATACTTTCCGTACCCACTGTAGATTAATTTGTTAAAAACAACCTAATCTCATGACAAAAACATAACTGGGGGAAACTTTTTCGCAAGGCTCAAAATACATAACAAAAAGTAGCTACATCTTTGGAGTGATATGCACAAGCTACAGCAGCATGCTTGTGATTGTGTTTTTACACATAGCGCCACTCAACTGACACGTCGGAACTGCGTGACTTACAAAACAACTTTACATAAAATGTACTATATGTACTTTCATCTGTTCTGAGGAAATAACCAAACACTCTTTTAGTGCCACCAAGAGGACATATCACATTGAATGTGTCAGAAAAGGTACGTGGCGCTATGTATTTTGCGTCTTGCAAAAAAAAAGTTCCCACAGGTAAGTTTTTGTCATGAAATCAGGTTTAGTAAAAGTGAAAAAAAGTAAAGTGCATCATCTATTTAACATCTAACATCTTGTATCCACCAATATTCTTTAAAAAAAACTTTTATATCATGATTTTCAACTTAAATATTTCTTAATTATTTCTATAGTTACTGTAAAAAAAAAAACAAAAAAAAAAAAGTTAATTAATTAAACATTTATTGAATGCATGAATAAATAACAGTTCATGGACACAAATATCATGACAACTATTAATTTTTATTTATTTGTTTATTTTTTGTGCTAGTTCCAGTTCTCAGTACCCAATCCTATTTGATTCATTGCGATATTTAGAAACTCAACAGTGGCTCTTTTGATGTAATGATATCAATTCAATGTAACCACTAGCCTCCGAACAAAGTCTATGTGCAGTATTAACATGTCATTAAATTTATTGTCTGCAAACTTTCAGGTTTACATTGCTTTATCAAGAAATAACTGCTGGTATTTAAATTTAATCAGCAGCCATGAAACTATCAAATGTGGCCAGGTGAATCAACAACATAGAAACTACAAAACCTGGATCTAACAGCCGTGAGTTTTCCAGTGCAGCTGCAGTGGCTCTGTGCATTTGGCTAGAAATGAGAAAATTACAAATTAAAGCAACAAACAGCTTATTGGAAACGAGTCAGCTTTCAAACAGAGTCGATGTTGCTGGAGTGTATCAATAACCACAAAATGCACATCATTTGTGAAAGTAATGAAAGATTAGACTAAACAGCCCAAGCACCTGGACAACCAAACACACAATGATCATGATATGATAACACACACACACACACACTTCTCTCAACCTCTCAGAATGATCTAGCCCTAATCTCAGATTCAGACAGCACAAACAAAGACTGTTTACTGACTATCTGATGCAGATGCAGAAAATAAAGACCCAAAATGGCAGAAAACAAAATTAACTTTGGTTGGTCTCCTAATATGTCATTCAGAGAGTCACTTCCAGTCTAAATATTAGAATAAGCTCATATGTGAACATGACCTTATGCAATGGAGTAAAAGGCTGGAACAATCTAGCCCTAATACACACACATGTAGAGAGAGAGAGGTGTAATGTCCTGGGCTTCTGCTCCCAAGTAATCCCAGAAACCATACATGACAGCACAAATGTAACATTAGCACAGGCTTCAAAGAGCCAGGTACGGATTAGCTGATCCCTGAAGAGGATCAATAACTGTCACATCTGCTGCTTCAGCTAAAGCCTAGAAAAGCCAGACAGTGTCCACCATCAGCTTTTATATCAATACACACACTCTGCACACAGCCAAGCTTGTGTTAGCTACATCTATTCAACTTAAAGCAACAAACCGATTCTCACAGTATATCAATAAAGAGAAATGAGATAAAGATCAATGTCAGAGAAAGTGTATGTGCATATTGGCTAAACAGATCAGAGACTGGAATAGTCTGTTTGTAAAGATGATATGTGGACAGTTTTTAGCATGTTAATGCACATTTTTCTCCCCAATTTTAATGTGCAGTGAAAACTATAAATGCAAAATAAGAAAGCAAGCACCTTTCAGCATCCAAAAGGTCAGAGTTGGAAAGAGCAAGCTGATATCAATCCCTTGTACCCCATTTCACTCCATCTTTCTGTTTTCCATGCTTTTTTCTCTTGTATCTACAAATACAACACCCTGCTACCCAGCCAACATATAAACAAAGCAGGTCACGCCTGACATCAGACAAAATCAACAGCAGTCAGAAATCACTCTTCTTATGTAACAATGCTTATCACTGTGATTCCCAACAGTTGGATTAAATTATTTACACAAGAAAAAGAGCAGCACATGATGCTTTCACCTGTCACCCTTTGAAGGACAGTGCCTAATCTTGCTCTTTCTAGTTATATTTGGTCTGATTAATGAACAAATTTTATGCATAATATAACATTTAACATATAAGAAAAAAAATTATTCGAAAAACTGAAAAAGTTCTGGTAAAGGCATTAAAGGAACAGTTCACCCAAAAATGGAAATTATGGCATATTTTACTCACCCCCAAGCCATCCTAGGTGTATATGACTTTCTTCTTTCAGACGAACACAGTCGGAGTTTATCCTGGCTCTGCCAAGCTTGGATAGCGACCATTATTTTGAAGCGCCGTAAATAGAATAAAACGTAATAACTGACTTCTGTTTTATTACCAAGTTCTGGCTTCTCGGTTGATCTATGATTCGACATATAACACAATTAGAGATTACCTCATATGTCATACATCGAGTCATAGGTCAGCCAAAAAGCCGGAACTCGGTGCTTTCACAGAAATAATTTTTGGGTGAACTATTCCTTTAGGTTAATGGGCATTTCCTTTAACCCTAAAACACAACACAATGCAAAGCATAATTCAAAGGTGAAACACTTGTGAAAACCATTAAGGAAATTTCCTTCATATTAACACAGTACATTTTCTAAGATTTCCCTTGTCTTATGCATCTGGTCAACAAGTTGGTTTCTACTGATCTAGTCTGATGCTGATGGATTCAGAGGGGTTTATAGGTAAATGTTAAAAATTAATTTCTTTTTGGTGATTTAGAATAGAGTTCTACTTCCATTACCCAATGTCCATTAAACTGCTGACAATCTGATTGCCATTTAGACCCTTCCAAGATCTCTGCTGGAAATTGAAGAAACATATTCAAGCATAAAATCTCTGACACCGGCAGCAACATTGAGATTTTTAACAGTATGGGAAAAATTAGAAAACAGGAATCAATGTGCTAGAAGTTTTTTTACAGATAAGCTCAAACACAGAAAACGAATGGAAAATGAAGGGGGTGGAGGCTAAAAGAATGGAACAGGCTTTCTAGTAGACTGTTAATCAGCTGTGTATTTCTATAGAAAGCAACAAAGAGATGGACTCTTGTCGTGGTGAGATGTAATGTACTGTAATGACTTTGAGGAGAGCCACTGGTAAAACTGATGTGTCAGCATTGCTCTTTCTAATGGTCTTTCTCTCCCGACCCATCCATCTCCCTCCTCTCCTTCCTCCCGTGTGGATTTGCGATTCAATTTTGTTGAGTGATGCCATGTGGTTGGGTCACAGAGGAGAACACCTCCTTTACAGCCAAAGAGACACACTCCCTCTATGTGCTGAACTAATTTAAGAGAAGTTCTGACCACATACATCTGCCATAAAACTTTTTAGCAACCCGATCAGTTAGAACTGCTATACTGATAGTAACTAATATCTGTGAACAAATAACAATATTTTAAAATCCACATCTGGAGATTCAGAATATTCAGAATTCAAAGGGAAACAACATCGCAAACAAAGCCAAAAATGTGAGACATAAAACTGCAACAAAAAAAAGTCTGATAAAAAGGCAGAAACAGTCCTCACAGAAACAGTATTTATTGCACAACATTTACCTGTATGCTGATTTCGTTCAAAAATAAACAAAATACAATTTTGTATTTGTTGTTGTACAATTAAAATATATATGTATATATGTATGTATGGATGGATGTATGTATGGATGGATGAATGGATGAATAGATGGATAGATGGATGGATTGATAGATTTAGCTGCCCCCAATACACCCCAGACCAGTGAACAAAACCCCTCGTCCACTTAGAAAACATGCTGTGCAATCTCATTCAAAAATCATAGATCTCCCCTGGAAACCAGTTCATTCTGACATCACACTGGAAACATACATTTGATATAAATCAGCATGCAGAGATGGAAAGACAGCTTGAGAGAGTTCAGACTGAGAGACCCTCCAGCAGGGTCATTTCACTGAACATGGGATTTAAAGAGACAGAGGACACATGCAGCATTCAGTTCATCACAAAAATACAGCATGAACATGTTCCACTTACTGTATATCTGAGAAGCAGAAACTGTCTATTTGTCTATATTTTGAACGGTTTATCTGTAGTTTTAACTTGTTTGTGCGGAAGTGATGCTTAAAAAAAATACTTCTACCATCTTTCTTTAAAATGAATGTCATTTGGCGTGATACTTTGCTTTATAATGCAAAGGTATTCATGCATTTTTATGTGTGACTTAAGTGTCCAAATACTTTGTGAACCTGTGACACACACACACACACAAATTCAACCGAGTATAAATTGTCTACAACAAAACAAAGCTGGATTATCTGTATTATTTATGAACAACTTTGGCTCAGAGGATCAGAAATAGAAAAAGAGAGGAATAAAAATAGCAAACAAGAAAACAAGAGAGAATTTCCAGTTTGTCTCTAATTACACACAGTGTGCTGCATGAGATGACAGTTTATACGTCTTCTTATGCTGTTATCTTAATGTTAGCTGTTTCTCCAGAGAATGAGAGAGATAAATGGATTGCCCTGAGCTTTTAGCACATCTAAAAATACATCAATCTCATCCAACTCACAGAGAACAAAATATATCTCGCTTCACGTCTCAAGGGCCTGTCTCTAAAAGAAGATGCAAGGAAATTGACAGCATTTGAACATTACGTTTGTGATGAAATTCCCTGCTCAGTATGGAATCTACAAATGAACGTGATGACAGCATCTGTCCTGCTTTAGTTTTGTACCTGTACTGATGCTGTGTTTGCAGAAGGATGCAGCTCGCTTTGCTATTTGAGAGACATTTTAGGGAAATCTTCATTGATAGAGCAGACCTGATGACCTTGTCATATATTTTTATTCATGGGTCAATGTAAAAGATCAGACTGTTATGAAAGAACTTGGAGTACCCAGAGTAAGGGTGTTGGTAACTTAATGGTTAAATATCTAAACTCCCAGCTCAAAGATTGAAGAATCATTCCCAAGCAACTCTGACCCATGAACTAGAGTTCTGAAAAGCCCACTTCATCTCAACTGTAGCTGTCAATACGGTACTTAACCTCTGTTTGCCTCAGGGAGGACAGACCCCGCAATTAGCACACTGTTTGTTCAAAGACTCTTCATCTTCTGAGGCACAATGGAAATTCTCATTAGAGTCATAATAAATTAATATTTCAGCCAAAGGAGAAGGAAACGACACAACTCTAGCATTACGAAATTGTGAACTGCATAACATTTTGTTTTCTGGGTTTAATAACCAATTTGTCATGGTTGGTTTCAACAGATACACATTATCTCACTGGTTCCTTTCACAGATTGATAATGAAAACCAACCCACACAATGTTGTGTAACATGACTTTTGACATACAGCAAAGTCTGGTCAACCTTGCAGCATTTTCTGCCCAGAAAAGATCATTTAAATGGCACGCAATGCAACTAATCATTTTACTGTACTACACTGTGCAGATTTTAAACTAATAAATAAATGCCAGTACTTGTTTTAATACATTTAAATGTTTAAACTAATAAATAAAAATGTATTGTACTACAATTAAGGGCATGTAGATTTTGAATGAATGAATGAATGCCAGTATTTGTTTGAATACATTTACATGTAGATTTGAAAACAAGAAAGAAAGAAAGAAAGAAAGAAAGAACCGCAATATTTATATTACTACATTTAAGTGTATGTATAAGAAATAAATAAGAGTATATGTCAGTCATACAGGTTTGTAACAATATGAGGCTGAGTAAATGATGAAAGAATTACCATTTTTCTGCAGGTTTTCCACAGCTCTAATGCTTATATATGAGGTTGTTGTACAAAGCTGAATGTTTCTCATAAGCGCTATTAGCGATCATTATTACGTCAGATGCTCCCATGATGAATGGAGTGAAATCTCTCTCCTTTTCCCACACCTCCTTACAGCTGCTGTGAGTCCAGCCAAACCAAACACGCTCTCCCCTCCCGCTAACCCGTAACAGCGCTGCAAGCTCGCCGTTCGGCCCAGCTTTAACAGGAAGCCCCATTGAGTTTCACATTTGAGGCTACATCGCTCTTCCAAATCCCTCTCGCCGGACTTCCTTTTGATTCTAGTGTATTTAATGTCCTACATTCTCGATCGCTACATCGTCCCTATGCTCTAATGTGAAGAAGCTTCACGCTTAGTCTCCGGGGGTTAGGAATGCTGTTAGAAGTGTCAGACTACAGACTAAGAAACATGCTAAAAATAAAGACTTGACCGTTTTCAAGAATTCACTAGCTCTGGAACTCTTCCTGTTCTGTCATTACTGGAACCCCATGGGCTAGTTGGGCTTTGTTATTCCAGAACTGTGCCCTGGGTCATAACTCATAAATTTACAACATGCCAGGAGTTATAATGCAATTTTAATGTTGATATCAATATGGTATCAGTTTATTTTAAACTGAGGATTGAAATTTTATGTTCTCAGCCAATTGTCATCCCAAGTTCTATAGTAGTATCAAATCGAGTCTATTTAAAAAGACTTGTGTGTGTATTGTGTGTGTGTATATATATATATATATATATATATATATATAAACTACACAACTGTTAAAATGTAAAATTTTCTGAACACAAAAGATTATATTTGGTAACCAAACGTTGGTAACCAAAAAGCTGATGGTAGCCATTGACTTCCATAGTATAAAAAAACAAATACTATGGAAATCAATGGTCAGCTTTTTGGTTACCAATGTTCTTCAAAATATCTTGTTTTGTGTTCAGCAGGAGAAATTTATATATAGGTTTGGAACAAGTGGAGGGTTAGTATATGACAGAATTTTAAAAAAATTTGGTGAATTATACCTAAATGTTGCAACACGATTCATATATTTCTTTACAAGTAATCCAAACAAATCAATCAGTCAGAACCAGAGAAAACCACTGCAAAAATAACTTTAAATAATTTTGGTTTTGGGAGTCCCCAACAACAGACTGACATAAATGCAAGGTCAAAAAACACTTTCATTCTTATAATATGCATTTATTTTTACCTTATTTGCTCAACGACTCCCAAATGTTTCACTCAATGATTTATATTTCCAAACCCCTCCTTTGCATGACGCTAATCTGCTGTGATTGGTCAGATTTTCAGTTCATCATCAGCAGTGCTGCTTTGTGTATAGTTGTTACCAGGGAAACCGCTATTTTACCTCTACAAAAGGAGCATCTAGTTTTACTTAAAGACCAGCAAGTGGGTGGGCAATATGCTAATGTTTCATGTTGACATCAAAATAAAACTGCTTAGAATTTGTTTTGAAAAACAAATTCAATAATTCAGAGTAGACTCTTTATTTTGAGAGACAATAACTTTATACACAGAGTCGGGCTTGTAATCAAAAGGTTGCGAGTTCAAGTCCCAGGTCCGGCAGGGATTGAAGGTGGAGGGAGTGAACAACCAGCGCTGTCTCCACCCTCAATACCACGACTGAGGTGAGTCCCTTGAGCAAGGCACCGCTCCCCGGGCGCCGCAGCGATAGCGATATGGCTGCCCACTGCTCCGGGTGCGTGTTCACAGTGCGCGTGTTTGATCACTTCTCACTACTGTGTGTGTGCACTTGGATGGGTTAAATGCAGAGCACAAATTCCGAGTATGGGCCACCATACTTGGCCACACGTCAAGTCCTTTCCTTTCCTTTTTCCTTTGAATCATCGTGGCTAGTTGGAAATGTGTTAAGGATTATAAAGATTAAACTGTTTTCCAGAAAACACAGAGTGACTCTTTTTCTCAGAGTCAGGGTAAATTTAACTTCACTGGGATGAAACGAACTGTCAAAACATTCAAGTGCTACACAGCACAGGTGTCTAAAATAAAAGAAACATGTTAAAGTCAACAAAAAAGGCATGTTACATAAAAAAATGCTCTAAATTCACTTGGTTTTAACAGCTATGGTAAAAAAGCTCATTTAGGCCCCTGGATATATCAGGTTATGGCATGTACAGTACAGTACACAGGTAGCAGCTATGGGGGAATGTGACCTCCGTCTCTCTCTGTCTGTCTCTCTCTCTTCCTTCAAAGTATGTCACACAATAGCAAATCCATCAAAAATGTCTCTGTCTAAAGGTCACCTTGGTCCATCACATCTCTCTCTCGCTCTCCTCTGGGAGGGCCGTAAGTCCTTTACTCACAGGAAGGCTGAGAACTACATTACACTGCATGTATTACAATCTGAGTCAGTTATTTGTCATATTAAGAGGCTAGATAATTCAATAGGTCTCGCTCCGGATTGCAGATTTACATCACTGCGCTCTGCTGGTGCTATCTGATTTCATAAGTATCATATTCAGCTGTGGATCACATCCTGGGAGAGAGGCCAATGTCTTGTATGGACACACAGTTTTATGTTTTACCAATTACCAAAAAAGTCAGGATCCATCTAAAACGGGACAGTTACACTCAAGCAAATCTCTGACAAGTGATCAGCCTGGCTGAAAAGACCAGCATAGATGGTCCACACAAGCTCAAGCTGGTTCAGTATGGTTAGAGATAGATGATCTCAGTCAAACCTTAGCAGTCTAAACAAGTCTTGCTGGTTAAGCTATAGTTAAAAGTATAGTTTATCCCAAAACGTTCTGTTTTTTTCTCACCCTCGTTCTACCTTAACTTCCCAAAAATGCTAAAAGTAGTTTTAATGTAAGAAATAGTACATAGCTAATGAGGAATAGAAGTAAATTGCTATTTTCAAACTATAGTGGTTTATGAATCAAATTAATCTAGTTCTTGAGTTTAACTTACTGATTCGGTTGCAGTGGTTGTAGCTCAATGCAGTTTAAAGTATGACTTAAATCTGTTTCTCACACAAAGCTAATGCAGAAATATAAAATAGTATAAATCATATGGGACTCTTTTTGATATTTTTACAGTTTATATAGTTATAACAGTTTATCCAAAAATGAAAACCAAAAGGTAGACGTATGTTTGAAAAACATGAGTTTAGTAAATGATGTAAAGTTTCAAATTTGGGGTGTATTATCCAGCACACCACCATTCAAGGCGTAACATATGCTAACAAGTCATACGAATCTTTTCAGCAACATGAAGAAAACAGAACATTAAGAGATATTTTAATAAAACACTAGTACTTCTAAAGTCCAACCATCTGTTTTTCTTGTTTAAAGGGACAGAAGAAGCAGCAGATTGGAATGAGAATCTCAATATCAGTTTTCTTTTCCTCCTTCCCTGTATCTTTTTTTTCCTTTACTGTTGCAGTGTGCCGAGCGGTTCCTCAGCTCTGCATGACATCAAACACTATGTGGTGAGTTTCAGGCTCCAGAGGGCAGATTACAGCTTAATGCCTTCAACATCTACTGCATCAGCACTATAAACACTTCACTCTGTGTCTATGGGTGTGTGTGTGTGTGCATAAGAATACCCGATCCTCAATTCATTCTGCAATGGATTGGAAGATAAGCGCACAAATCTATTGTGAAAGCATGTTGTGTGACCCCAACAAACATTTAAAATCAATGCATGCAAATCAATATGCACTTACAACAAATCAATACAAAATGCAAAGCCTTCTGCATGCACACACATACACATGCAAGGAATGAATAATAAAACAAAAATAAATCGGAACTATGCCCTATAGCAAATGTGCTCAACTTAAAAATTGAAATATTAATGCACAAAGAAGTTCTGCAGTCTATGATGTTATGGACCATTTCACGTTGAGCAACCGTTATTTGCCTCCAGCAGATGCACCAGCGGCCATCATCCAATGGGATGCCATGGCTCAGGGACCTCATTAGTGCTTTCATGCTCGCCTGTGTCCATGACTTAAACATGACTAATGACAGCTGCTTTATAACCACTGCTTACTCTACAGTCACAGCTAGGGGGCGCTACACATCATCATCAGGTTCAATGTGCTTTCAGATGCTACATGTTGCAATTATGTTTTATTCTAAGTATATTATTGAGTGGGTAAGTAAATAAATAAATATTGTTTTACACAATATTACAAATTGTAATAGTAGTAGTAGTAGTAGTAATAATAATAATAATGCCACAGGTGTTGCTCTATTCTTACATGAAGGCAAAAAGGTAAACTTAGTTGGTGGATGAATAAATAAATGTATTTATTTATTTATTTATATATATGTGCATGTGCGTGTGTGTGTGTGTATATAATGCAGGGCTAGCTACACTGAAAATTTTATTAATTTATAAAATGATACAGTTTATATTTATACACAAAATGTCCATATAGACATATTTCATGACGGATATTACCAATTTATAACAAATAATTAATTGAAACCATTTTGCACTTTTGCCACTTGTGCACCATGACTTAAACTGCTACTTGCACTGACTACAATGTCACATCTCTAACGCCAGTTGCTTATATATATACATATAAAGGATTGACGATTTGTTATACCTGTAGTGACTGACCTCTAATCTGATCTGACAATTAATGTGATATATGATTGGAGCAAACTGGACAATAATGGTTCCTAACTGTTTTCTGTCACACGAAACCATCTGAATTTCTACAAGACGACAGCCTTTACATTGGGTGTAACTCCACCTAAATAAAAATGAGAAGTACACTGAGACAAAGGTGAGCTGAGCTTTGCTTTCTTTCCTAAAATGACTCTTGATAGGAGCCTGATAAGAACTGACAGGAGCCATCTTGACCTGATCTGTCACTGAATCATTCTTGAAATGAGGTCAAGAAGAGATTATGGCTGTGTATTGTTGTAACCTCAGGCTCTGGTGTGGGTTGCTCAGCTTGTTCGGGCCATTAGCAGGGTGTGCCGAGGTGGGATCCCCTCTCCGAATCACCAGGGGAATATGATTACTCAGTTATGAGTAAAACAGATCGCATGGGGCCTGATAGAAGACAGCTGCTTTTAGATGAGCTTTGCAATGTTCTGCTAGATAAAACACGATAAACATAAACACACACACACACAAACACAACCAAAGGCTAAACATTTCCCTCACAGGGTTGGTGTCAAGTTCATCTCAGATGAGTCAGAGTGAAAGATGAAATACAATCCAGCTGAATGTTCGAATCCAGCCTTAGAAATTCAAACGAAGCTTTTAAGACTTTTCCCATCAAAAATTAAAGCCACATCCCCAATGAAATTCATCCATCTAAGGTTAATGCTGATCATCGACTAGCAGCAGGAGAGAAAAGAGTGGAAAAAGAGTCGGAAAAATGGCTGGATCCATTAATGTCACAGAAACCGCTAAAGAAGATCTGAGTTTGTGTCCAGATTTCCCCGTCCATACAGCTGACAACAGTCATGCAACTTTAATATTCACAAAAACCAAAATCAGATTCCCGCAGTTTTATGCATGGGAGGACAAGTATGTCAGCTCTTGAGTGGAGAACCCAAGAAAGATCTCTGCAGTATAAAATAAAACTGCAGTATAATTGCCGAACATTTCCTAGGGGAAACTCTTGACTCTGAAACAATTACTTTCAATTAAATCTCATTGTCTCCATATGGATGAGAAGTTAGGGATAGGGACTTGATCGTCATCACTTAGACACGTTAGAGCATGCTGTCTAAACACAGTGCTGTTAACATGCCTGATCGCAACGATGCATCACTCTGATTGAATGCGTCTGGACGTGTTCTACGTGTTTATGAGGATAATAACTCCATCACATTAATGTACAGCCGCTAACGTCTGATTTTCACCTCTATTAATCTTCTAAATGGAGGACACTTTCTGATCATTAGGGAATACCGACCGGGATCAGCTTGTGCGTCATGCGCAAAAGGATGATGGGTAAAAATACATTCAGGCTGCAGCACAGTAGAGCAATCTAGGGTGATAGAAAAATTCAATGAAACAAAGAGAAATCAAGGTCTTCTCTGTGTGTGAACAAAGCACACCCACTGAGGTTTCAGCACTTCAACGCAAAAATCAAAAGTGAAAAATCTACCTTCATGGACCAACTGTGAATGACACTCCACCCTGACACACACACAAACACACACACCATCAGAGACTGCAGAAAGCTCATAATCACCAGTAAATCTCTGTAACTATGCCACACATTCAAACTGGCTGACAGCAGAAGAAACAGTTTGGAAAACTGTTATGGAATCCTGGGTCATGGAAAATTATTATGAAGTCCAAAGACCTGTGGGAGTGTCACATACGTGCAGGACAGGGGTCTGTGACAGACAGACAGTGAGATGAATGAACAGGTTTCATGCATAAGAGGCTCTTCAGAGACAAGAAAAGGTATAAAAATAAAATATTTTTAAGCAAAATTCCTTTATAGTTCGTTTAAAAAATAAAATTAAACAAAAAATCATGTAAAATTATTATATTTTTAAATGGCATTCCATATAATATTATAAATGTATAATAATAATTATTATTATTTAATATACATTTATTATCTTATATTATTGCTTTATATTATCAGTTGAAAGTCAAAGCCTTCGGTCTAAAACATGTACAGTATGTGACATTATATACATTGCATAACATAATTACTGTACATAATTCATAAAAATGATTGTAATTTATGTACTTACAAATATTTATATCAGTTGAAATCGATATTATAAATCACTGATCATTTGACAACCAGTAGGAATTATTTTCTAAACTTTCCTTTTAACTGTTGAGCTTAATTATGATTATGCATTTAATATTGAAGTATTGATCTGTATTGCTATATATCATTGTGATGTGTATGAAACTTGTCTTGCCTGCTGCTAACACAAGATGATAATGCGTTTGAATCGCACAGTAACTACTTGCATTAAAGTTTGTCTTTGTAGACTACCCGGTGTCTTCACCACAACTGTCATTCACGCTGAAATGAAGGTTTGAACGGTTCACCTACCGGATATTACTGTTTGCGGGACTCCGTTCAGATTGAACCCCTTGCTGTTGTACAAGTGCCTGATGTCCGAGCATGTCTTGGGTTTACTCTCCCCGAACACCAGCCCGGTAAGAGCGCACAGAAGCACCAGCACGACAAAACCCATTCTGGAAAGAAGAAAGAAGTGTGATGTGCGAATCAAATCCAAGGGCGAAGAGCAGCGGATAAACGCGTCCACAGCGAAGCCTCCCGTTTCCAAAAGCGCACCGGTTCGCTCCCACGCGCAGTGTCTTGTTCAGTGGTAACAGCCTAAATTATAACGGAGAGCGCGATCCTGTGTGAGAGAGATGACGGAGCGGAGAGGGAGGAATGACATGAGCTCACGGGAGCGCACACTTCGGAGACGCGTCTGTGCGCTCGCGTTCGGTCGAGTGCGAGGCGGAGCGGAGCGGGGCGGGCGCGCGAACGAGCGAGCGAGCTAAGGCACCATCTGCAGGGCATCGGGTTCGTCTGCCACCGCCGCCGCGATCCTACACAGGATGTTACATCAAATCAGCCCGCTGGCCAAAGAAGTCGGGATTCCATTTCCCCACAGGCTCTCCTGGATGACAGGATAAGGATCTCTGAGATTCCTTGTGTAATTTAGTGAAACTCTGGGTTTGAGCTGAGATTCCTTGTGTAATTTAGTGAAACTCTGGGTTTGAGCTGACTTTGACATGTCTTTATGCTGGATTTGTGTCTAGTCCTAAGGGGATATAGTAAGAACTTATAGGATTCAGTTTGGAATCACAGTTTAGCAACAATCCTAAACAATCCTAAAGAGAATTTTGTTGTAGGATTTCAACACAACATAAAAACTAGAGTTATGTTGGAATGGAATACCAGGGATACATTGGACCATTTTTTTTAAACTAAGGAGTGCACCCTGGCCCTGCTTACACATTAACATCCATTTAAAAACAAAATGACACTAAAACAGGTGTAAAGATGGCTTACTGTGTTTTGAGATTAATTCATTTCAACATCATTTAGAAACAGTCAAAAACATCTGACCTCACTGCATCAGTAATTTGATGCATATGAAATAAAAATAAAACAGATTTTAACATTTTACAGTCATGTCCAGCTTGTAAAGATTATAGCTATCCTACCCGATCTCAAGAAAGTCCATATAAATAGTACGCCAAATAAAAGCGAAAACTTGTGGTATTGATACGCGAAAACTGCGTATGTATGGCAACAAATTTTGTATCACGCGAACACTGCATATTAAATGCACACCAAGCACGTGCGTGTCAAATATGCCAAAGTTCCACGAGTTTTCGTTTTTATTTGGTGTACGCATTTTCCAACACAGTCTCACGACCAATTCGCACGTATTCGTACGAGATGGAAAATTTGTGCCAATTCGTACTAATACATACGCCCTCAATCGTACGATTTCGTAGGTTTTGTCCAAACTCCATTGACGGGTAGGTTTAGGGGCAGGGTTAGGTGTAGGTCATTCCTACAAATTCATACAAATATCCACCTCGTAAAATATGTACGAATTGTCGTGAGATCAGGTTGGCATATTCATGAGACCAGGCTGAACAATCGGATATGGTAGGGTTTGCTGAGAATTTTTGTTTTTAATCTATTATGCAATATCTATATACAATGAATCTCTTATTTAATCGTATCTATGCTTTGTCATAATGAGAGTATTCCTGAGCTTGCAGAACTCAGCATTCGAACAAAATGAGTGAATTCTAACTTAAACTTCAGTTCATTACGTTCAAGATATCAACAGATATATCTGTGATTGGCTGCATTGTTCAATGCTGCAAATGTTTCGCCCATATTTGATGGGTCCCCCTGATTCCCCGGGGCCCTAAGCAGCTACTTCCCTCATTATTTGTTGCAATTTGAAGCCCCCTACAGTTAAATGAGTGGAATTCACGGTCGTAATTATATGCATTTGTTGCTGCCATACAGTAATCCAACCCTCCCAGAAAAGTCTTCTGACAGGACGGTGTGGGAAAGAATATTACGGCCTGTAAGTTTTACCATCAGACATGGTAGGTCAGGTCGAGCACGCTGAATTATGAATTTTTTGGACTCTTACTTCTACTGCCCACAAAAACACCTCTCAATAAGAGAGTTGGAAGATTATATTGAATTATTTATGAGGGAAATAAAAGGGTAAGGTCCCAGTCTCTCTATTTCATGTTACATGTAATGCTCTGCCATATTTATTACAGTCCCAGAACGTCAACCCCTCTGCGGACAGGCCAGATCTTGACACGCTTCAAAGATGCAGTAAATTTTTGAACAGGCTGCAGCTTGCCTGCGACAATACACACATCCGTAGTTACTCCTTGACAGCCACAGTGTTTTCTGAGCCATGTCTGCGGCCTGCAGTTTGACAAATATGACAGGAAACACTCTTCAAGCTGAGAGAAAATACCGGCCCCTGGGCCACAAACAAGAGTCAGCGGTATATTACAAAGATAATCCAGGAAATGTACTGCTGAAAAGAGAATAAAGGAGTGCGAATATGAACAGGCTAGTGATAAACAGTGGCACACTTACATGGGTGAGAAATAAATACATACTTACATAACACCTGAAAGGAGCTGCCAGAGACATTTGTGTGAGTGAATAGCAGGGTGTGGCCATTCAAACAGTTTCACAGAGAGACACGCTAGTTACATGCTTTGCCTTTCTACCCTCTAGCAGTTAAGATAATAATAATCATGTCGTTTCTGACTTTATTTACAATGCAACAAATCTGATTTGTTTTTTTAAAATCATCTTTATTTTTTAAATGTTAAACTGAAATCTGTTTGCCCAGACAGAAAACTGGAAATTGTATTTATTTAATTATTTATTTACAATTATAATAAAATATTTTTGGAATATAAATGATTAATCGTAATTAATTGTAATATATATTAATTGTAGTGAACTATTCCTTCATATCTCAGGATTCAATCTGAAAAGTCTAATTAAAGAGAGCAGATGATTCATGATTGATGATTTTTCTTTCAGGGTGACATCACAGACATGTCATGTTATGATGACCATTCAGTTGAGTGGGCATGGATGAGTCAGTCCTCTCAAAAAGGCTTTGATCACATGACCGGACAGACCTGAATACAGGTCCCAGACCACTGCATTTAGCATTTTCAGCTCCCAGAAGACCTGACTCACTGAGACCAAGCTGAACAAACATAAATGCCACTAGACAACCTCATTCACCGTGAGAGCAGTGTATGGGTCAAGACCAGCAAATCTGATGGACCTTTGGTAATAACTGCACTATGAAATTCAGCTGGGCTTAGTTGAGTTCTGACTCTGTGGGAGAGGATATGCCACCACTGCTGCTATTCTTGTGTAGATGAGAAGAATTTGTTCCTTGCATTCTCTGAAATGGCATCTTGCTCTCTTTCTCTCTCGCGCTCGACAGAATACTCCCGTGTTCATGCACAGGCTGCCATAGAACACTGCATCAAGGCGTTTGAACACTAAATATTCAGATAATGAGTTCTGACAGTGAGTTCAGAGTTGACTCTTAAGTCTGATTCATTTTAGCACTATGGCTGATTCAGACTCGTTGAGGTCGCACAGGTTCCTAGAAGATACTTTTACATGTTTTTTTGTTTTTTTTTGTAGCTAATAAAACTCAAAAATGTTTCCAGACATAAAATAGAAATATTAATTGAAACCATTGTAAATTCAAAATAAAATGTAAATATAAATACATTTTTCAACAAGAAATGGGAACCAGTTCCTCGGCTGACTTCTGACTCGACGCACAACGTATGACGCAAGTTGCATCATATGTCAAGTCATAGGTCAGCCAAGAAGTCACTTTTAGAACTATTGCAAAGCAATTTAAACATCCAAGTAATGAATAAATCAATATATATATACTCCCATAACACTTCAGCTGATCTTTTCGGCTCTAGTTCTGAATCCACTCTGCTGCAGAAAATCAAGCTCAATCTGAAACCATTATATAATAATATTTGTAGGTCCATCTGAGAAGGGTGACGTGGGCTTGCTGACGTGGGGTAATGTGGTCGAGCTCCCGTAGAGCTGGAGTGGTAGTCGTGGCAGGTGGCGGAAGATCTGCTACGGGGTTGTGCTGCAATAATTACACAAATAAGCTTCTCTGCCCATGTTTGCTCCAGACAGACGCATTCAAGTTTTATTGGATCTGACCATGAAAGAGCCTTCTGCCTAATGAGGAACAGCAGCACCGTGTGTATGTGTGTGTGTGTTTGTGGGGGGGGGGTTAAAAGCTATAGTTTAGGGACAAAATTGTCCCCAGAAGTTTGCTAAACCTGACGCAACCTCTTTCCAGCGACGTCAAAGATGGAAAGTTTTTCATTAGGGTAGGGTTAGGGTTAGGGTTAATCGATATTCATTAGATTTATATGATAACAATTATGGTATTGGTGTGGTACATGTTCAAAGATTCCCTGATGTGAAATCAAGCAATTGATGGTTTTAGGCCCTCCTCTTAACACACACCCACACACACTTTTGGGCTAAAGAATTTGAATTGAAAAATAAACAGAAGTGTGACAGCAAAGAGGACGACGATGGTATAAGACATTTAACAACGTATGAAAGCTGAGAAGTGTTCAGCAAAAAAAAGTGAGTTCATATATTTTTAACAAAGGAGCTAAAGAGAGAAAGAGAGAGAGGGGGTAGGAATGCGTTGGTGTGTTTCCAGGCATGCTGGCATGGAAAAGCAAAGTAATTACTGAGACAGAAACCACACTTCTGTCCCACACTCCTGAGAGTGTAAGATGCGCACACACACACACACACACCACAAAACGAACAACTTTCAAAATGACTAAGCGACTCACCAAACTACTGAAAGCTCTGTAACATTTAAAGCCTTTTTTAAAAAATTTGTGCATGTGAGAGAATATTCAGTGGCAAACACATTTAGACGCAGTAAGCCACATGTAAAAATGATGGATGATATTACCACAATACTATATCAAAGCAAGCTGCATCTGCAAACAAATAATGCTAGAGTTCTCAGAACTAACTTCAGTGTTCGATGTTAAACCAGTGTTGTGTTCTGACGATTTTGACCCCATTTTGTACTGTATTTGGATTTTTTCCCCCCATACCTTGTTACACTTACAGTCAAAAATGACAAGCCTACAAAATATAGCTTAGAAAGCTCTCATTATACTGCCTATAAAAACATAAGATTCAATGTTTTCTTTCAATTATTGCAGATTTTGTATTTATTTTTGGATCTGACTGATCATAGGTTTTAATGATCTGAGCTTATGCACCTCAGTTTTGGAGTAAATTTGCATACAATTTCAAAACTGAGGTGCATAAGCTCCAATCAATGAGGCCCATGACTAATCAGTTACCCGGTTACTGACATTTGTAAATGCTGTGAATAAACACGGTGCAATCAGGAAAATGGTCGAGTGGGGAAATTGGTTCTCTGGGAACCACCATGCTGGATAGTTCCTAAAACTAAGTAGTGTGAAAGCCCCTATTATTTTTAGTGTCTGTATGACGTCAGTTAGCCTCAAATTTACAAGTGAAGTTGATCATATTAACTATGAATGATACGCTAACTTTTGACGTTGTCAAAAGACAATCCAGATAAACCTTTTTCTTTACGTTGTGGCCTTCTGTCCACACTGAAACTGCATTATTTGTCCTGTGAAAACTGAGATTTTTTTATAAAATGCTTCAGAATTTGATACATTTGAAAATGATATTTTACAGTGTAGCGATGACTTTTAAAACATTAAGTTAATTTGAGTTAATTTGCAAGAACCGATAACTCTTATTTCTTTCAGAAATCAAGATTTGTATTGTGCATTTCAGTCATTCCATATCAAATCAAACTGCAGTTGGGTTGTTTTGATTAAGTAATAAAAACGTACTAATTTACTAAATTAAAGATTATGGAAAGTTTGTTTTTGTTGTTTCTTTTTACATATTGAAAGTTTTATAGCAAAAGCAGATAACTCCAACAGTCAATTTTGGGCAAAAGAGTTAGAGTTAAAAAGAGTTAAAGAAAACTTGTTTAATCTTTAACCTGCTCAGATGACGATGTAGATTCCTGATAAAGGTTGTTGTTGTTGTAATCATAGACTGTATGGATGTGTTTACACACAACACTGAGCTTTTCCCTCATCACTGTAACGCGCTGCTTTTGCAAGGTTCAGTGAAAATGTTTCAGTTTTTATTTTCCTTTTACACCCTGAAGAAGATATCACAGGTTCATCATGTTCTTCAAAATTATCCATCCTTGATCACTTTAAGTCAGCTGTGACGAAACTCCTCTGTTAGCACGTCTTTTCAAAGTGAAAGTAGCCTTCCCACTTGACCTGAATTCAACGCGCTGATACACTACAATAGACTCACTGACAAGGGCACTTGTTGGCTTCTGCCGTAAAACATGAACTGGCTTTTCTGACAAAATGTTTTTAGGGTTCAGTTTGTGCAATATGTGGAGAATAATGCACAGTTTTTTTTTTTTTTTAAATATACTCTTTAGCTATGTGAAATATCGTACCAATAGATTTTTATTCGCAAAATACTCAAAAAACTACTCAAAATAATGTAGTATACATTATAGACTAATACACCTTTGTTTTTGCACTTTTTGTTTTTGTGACAAAGTGGTCTGATTAGTGTCGATGTGATACAAAATTTAACCTGTACAGATAAATGCACCACCGTGTGAAAAGGACCTAAATAGAGAAAACTTTTGCTAATGAAATGATTGTGGCCTAAAGAATAGCATTAGAACTTCATTATGTCTGGTCTCTCTGTATCATCTCAGGGAGCTTTTAGACACACATTTTCTGATGCAGCTTATTACTTTCTAATATATTAGTGTAGATGAGTATCTTTGGAAAATGCTAGAAAATGTGTGAACAGAGAGTGTTTTGAAATAAAAATGTCATGTTAAGGTGCATGGGGGTTAATGTACAGTACACATTCGCTGCAACGCCCAGATACAGCGCAGCTTAGGTTTCAAATATTCTACTTACATAGTTACGTAGTTGACTCCACATCTCCTCAACTCACCTCAGAGTCTTGGAGTAACAGCCTGGAAAGCACAGAAAGAACAGCCATTATTTGATGAAATGAGGACACACAGTAGCATAAGGCTTCTTAATTTCCAAACAGTCTGCCTGTGTTTGCTCTGTTTGAACATTATAGTCTTAAATCGTGATTTGACTCCCTTATTCGTCTTGCAGTTCTTTACAAAACCTATCAAACGGCTGAGTTGTGCATTGATGAGAAAAGTTAACTTCTCATTGTTCTGTACTGAAACTTAAAGTGCTATTTCCTCAAAGGTCATGTTAATCATAGGAAATTATTCATGTTGATTTCATACATTGCAATTTAAAAGTCAGTTACACTTTTTTTTTTTTTTAAATAAGTCTTGTATGCTCACCAAGGCTGCATTCATTTGATCAAAAATACACTACAACAGTAACATTGTAAAACATTATAATTTAAAAGAACTGTTTTGTGTTTTAATTTTAGCCATTACTCAAGTTTTTAGTATTACAAATCACTGCATTGCATTTCTAATGTATTTTTGAATAAACTGGCAGATAAGACCAAAAATAACATCTTATCATCGACTCACAGGTTGTGTTTACAGAAAATGTGCTCTGCCAAATGATTGACAGTCCTGCTAAAGGGTTAAGAAAGAACATACAACTGGAGAGAAAGATGACACATGGACAGAGTGAAAGAGAGAGAGAAGACCACAGCGTTGGTTTCTCACAAGCTGACTGCTATCATTAGATATTGTTAATGGTTCTCTGACATTTTGATAAATGGATATTTCATCACATTTCTCCCCTGGCACTATAAAACTCTTGATAAATCTAAGTGTTTACACCAAATGCTCCGCCAATCTCAGTCTATCTTCTACATGAATTAACTACACAGCTAAACCATTGAAAGGGAAACTACAAATATGTCTCATATATACTCGTCTCAAGACATTTTCTAACAAGGAGGAGATTTTGAGGCCCTTTGTTTAAAAAAACTGCTACATGGGAAAAGTTTTCTCATAAGCGATGTACAAAACATTCACCACACACCAAAGTCTCTGCAGAACACATGTTTCCTGAATGATTGAGCAAAGGTCTGCCACAAGCTAATGACCTCTGTCAAACCATAAAGTCAGGCGGTCTGAATGTGAATGCCTTAATGTTCCTCAGAGTTCATTTTTAATAGTGGAATAGCACAACACTGAGATACAGCAACACACAAAGCATGAAGAACGGTTGTTACCTGCATTTATACCATGCAATTCAGTCAGTCAAGGATTCTGTGGAAAATTTAAAAAACATTAGCATCCTGTTCTATGTTAACCCTCTGTTGCTGGTCTTACAGGTACATTCAGAACTAGACATGAGTCAGACTCTACATCAAATTTTGCATTTCTGAATTTGAATTAATGAAGACATGACTGACAGAGTGAAGAATGGAATTTCAAAGTTGAATGTAAGGAATCTGAATTAAAAATAATAAAATGGGAAAGAAATTAATTTGACTTTAAATCTTTATGGATGGATGGATAGATGGATGGATGGGTGGGTGGGAGGAAGGAATGGATAGGTGGTTGGATGGATGGATTATGATAGATGGATGGATGGATGGATGGGTGGATGGATGGATGGATAGGTGCACTAATAGATAGAATGATAGATAGTTTTAAATTCTTGGATATACAGAAGAATGGATACACTAATAGACAGATACACTTATAGTTAGATGTTAGGTGGGTGGGTGGATGAATGGATGCATGGAATGACACTTAATTTCCCAGAATGCATCAGCTGTGCTGAATTTCTTTGAATTACAATTCCCTAAATTCATGAAATGAAAGGGAGTCAATTGTTCAAAATTTTCCCCATAGCCCTGACATTCAAACAAAATATCTTCATATTATTTGCTATTCCTGCTACTAGTTGGAGCACTTTTGGCCAAATAGAGGCCCGCACAATTATGATACAGTGTGTGTGTGTTTGTGTGTGTGTGTGAGAGAGAGAGAGAGGTTGTGCTCCAGGCAGGAGGGCTGATCTTTCTGGGCATTGATTGGAGGGTGTCTCCAGCCCTGAGGGGGCTTGGCTTCTCTGCCCCTGCGTTCTTAAATGCACTGGATCGATGAGACCCCAAGCCCCTCTCTCGAACACACACACACATACTGTCACATATGCATGCATACACGTGCAAATGTACAGTTTTTATCACACACATACATAAAGAGGTGGATGATAGAGATAGACCTGTCAGACTTTCATCTCTATTTCAGAGCGAACTGTCCAACAAGCATCTGCTCATGAAAGAAAGACAAGGAAAGAGAATGAAAGAGAAAGAGAAGCTGTGTATCTCCTATGAAAGATGTCTTTCTTTTAATCCCGCACAACTCTGTGTACACACTAACCATTCATGTGTTTTTAATGGGCTCTTTTGTACTGGGAGAACTGGGAAAATTTACAAAACTCCAGTGGCTGGAACCACAGAGTGAAGAACCACTGATATCTGATCCGCTCTGAGCCGAAACAATGCGGGGAATTCAAACTTTCAAAGACATATTGAAGTAGAAAGACTTCTGTAAGATGTTCAAACATTGATTCATGTTCAGTGAGTAATGTTCAAAAATAAACGCTTACAAGCTCTGAGGAAGGGGTTGTTTAAGACCCCATTAATGACCAATGAGTCACGAATCGGTAATGTTTAAAACAAGTTTTTAAATTGTTTTAGGTTCCCTCAGGATTATTCAAAATTATGCAAAATATGTGAGAGATTTCTCACATGAGTTACATGAGAGATGTTATGAGAGGGAAAAACTTGGGAGACGCTGCAGGGCTTGTGGGAAGAGTTTCGAAAGTAGTTCAGAAATGCTTTACAGTCATCAATTGAAATAAATTTCCATACATTAGATGCAGTCCTCAAGAGGAAAATATTCAGTTGTCTTTGCATATTAAACACTACATGGCTCCTGAGAAATTCTTGCTTTCGTTCTTACCACATTCTTTGCAATTCTTTCTCACTGGAATCTGAGCATTAGTCAGTATTTCATGCGTCCTCCATGAAGATGATCCCAGAATGCTTTGTGACGATCTCTATGGGAAAAGATGGTGGGCAAGTCAAGAAATTACTTGAAGATGATTTATTTCATAAAAACACACACTTTTATTCAGCATGGATAAGTTACAGAATTTTTACAAAATAATGATATATATTTTAATACTGTTCTTTTACATTGTGTACTTTTGAACTTAGACAACTGGAAATAGAAACTTGTTATTTTAAATGGTACTTTTTGATGTGAAGACGTCTTCCAAAAACATAAAAAATCTTACTGTCCCAAATTTTGAATATTAATGTAAATGTAAAATAATAAATAAATAAATAAATCTTTGTAAGAATTTATTATATTTAGCATTGTAAGGCCAATTCACACTGCACAGACAAACACCAACAGTTTGTTGGATCGGTGTGTTACCCCTGTCAGATGTTGGTTGGAGTTGGTTAGAGTTTGTTTTCATTTAAATTACAACAACCACGGCTTCACCCACAACCTCTTTTGTTTAATTCACCGTCTTTTATGTGAATAAGAGTAAAATTTGGATTGTGAATATGGGATCATCCATTTTTTCCCCAGTCAGTGATAGTTGGTCACTGTCTGTTGGTGTGGTGTGAACATGGTTCTTATTTTTCATAAGATTCTAAATACAACAGCCAACTTGAGCCAACTCGTCTGTTGGAGTTTGTCTGTGCAGTGTGAATTGGCCTTTATTTGTCCACTTGGTGCTAATCTGGGGTGCGTTTCCCAAAGGCATAGTTAGCCTACTATGGTCGCAAGTTCCGTCGTTACCAGCACAGTTCAACGATTCGGTGTTTCC
>JAUMHE010000043.1:17400160-17411399 GCA_032359235.1 Enteromius mattozi | reverse complement strand
CAGTAGGCTAGATTGAATAGGCTATATTACGTTAATCTTTTGTTTATCAGTCTGTAAAATTAATCAGCTTGGGGGTTGAAATGGAAAATAGAAAGGACTCACTATTCTAATGCACTAGCCGTGTTTTCATATATATATATATATATATATATATATATATGTCTCACTTCAATTCACATCAATTTTTTATTTAACTGCTATTTTACTGCTGTTTGATAACCTATTGTTCAGGCATAAATCTTTCAAATAAAAAAGTTCTCCAGAATCGTGATCTTTATTCTAAGCAAAAAAAAAAAAATTGTGATTCTCATTTTAACCAGAATCGTGCAGCTCTACTTGTGAGCAATATTCCAGATTTTCTGAAGCCATAAGTCTCTGTGAGAAACAAACCAACAAACAAAATTCAGTTCTTCAGTGATAATCTGAGATGTTATCTCCAACAGCACATACCAGATCACAGAGTTGAACCAGAGGACAGTATCTGTGAACAAATCATTCTTTCATTCTGGCAGTTCAATTGATTAGGTTTACAAATCACACTCAAGGAACTCTTCACAAACTGAAGTTCACTTTGCTTACACAGTCATGTTGGTGTCATACGGGTTTGGAGCTACATGATAGAGCGCAGATCAGCATAATTAATCTTCATGAATGAAGATGCAATGAGATTAAATAAAAAAAATTTATATAGAAAAGTCTTCTCTAGATTCAGTGAGATGATTTTAGAAGGACTTTACCATTAAAGTTATTTTAAATAAGTAATAAATACATTTTTTTTAATGTATGTATTTTTGCCCCTTTAATTACTTTAAGCCCCTTATTTATATTTTCTAAAACACTTTTATCTGTTCAAAACTTAAAAAAAAACAAAGCTCTTATTTAAAGTTCTGGGAAACATCAAGAAATTGAGCAGAGAATCACTTTATTAGCTTTAGTAACCAGTTTAACCAACTTTTTATATGCACTGTGTATATTTGATAGATTTTCAGTAGCTTCATTCGCTGAGCCATACGTATTCAACTGTTCCAACCAAACAAAAAAATTAGAAAAAACACAGCAAACAAGCTGTAATCGCAATCCATTGTACAGTCATACACAAAAATGACAGTTTGGAACATTGGTGTGAAAAACATTGACTTTGCATGGCATTGCATAACTCTATTCAGGGTGCGAACTACACAAAGACCTTCAACAACATTTATTTTTAAATGAATCTTTATAGATACGTTGTAGTGTGCAATATTAAAGAAACAATTCACCCAAAACTGAAAATCCTGTCATTTACTGACCCTGATGTCATTCGAAACTTGTCTTTCTTCTGCAGAAAACAAAAAGGTGAACTTTTTAACAATATTCTGAGGGTGAAGTTGATTAAAAAACAAATTTTTTTTTTTTTTTTTTTGATGAACACCACTTATTATTCTTTATTCTTCAAGATTATCATGCAACCCCAATAATTTTGCAGAGCATATTAGACAACAGTTTATCTTAATATCAGTTTAAAGGAAATAAGAAACTTTTTGACATACATTTGTGATATGTGCTATAATAAAGTGATAATGACATGTCGTTGTCAAAGTACAACCCAAAACTGGACCTAATGGAAACCACTCAGGTAAAAGCAACCACAAGGTAAAACCCCAAACCCTTTTTCTGTCTTTAAACACTTGGAATTCGCACCCTGTAGTTGTATCTGGGGCTAAATGGTTGGCTTGCAAATGTAAGAATGTATGAAGATTCGTGAACGTTCATATAAAAACATTATAGAACCAACATCAGAGATACATGAGGCAAATCAATTCATGTAGCAATTAATGTGCAATCAGACACAGCAACTACAACAACAACTACAAAAAGAAAATGCATAAACATTACAGACTCATTAGACCATCTTTGCTTCTGTGTAAGAACTATAGCAATGTTTTAATACTGACATTTAAATGTTAACATATAATAGGAAATAAAAATGTTTTTTTATGCTGCTATGAACAGATTGCTAAATAAGCTATTATAGAAAATATTTGGTATCTCTAAACATCTTGCATTGCTTTGCTTTAAGTTCATTATTTATAAAAGGCATTCTGCATATCTGTGATTTTTTTTTCTTTTCTTTTTTTCCTTTTTCATTAAACATGACAACATTCACGCAAACATGTACCACACTTTTGGGGGGAAAAAAAATTACCTTTTTTTTGTGAATAAAGCAAGTTTAGTGCAAGTTTAAATATGTAATTCAGTAACTATGAACCTCATGAAACTGACATGGTATACTCCAAATGACACAGTGTATCTCAAATATGTTTAATAAACAATTATTTTTAAGTTAAAAGTGTGTTTTCTTATAAAAGCTGTGCACTTGGAAGCTAAATGCGGTAATTAAAAAAGAAAACTTTAAGTATTAAAGGGATGCTTTGAGCCCTTTAAATCCATAAAAGTCGTGCAAACAGGAAACAGCGACATTGCCAATATTTTGTAAGATGTATGTCGTTATAACTATGTGTTCTTGTGGGTTTCAGTCACAGATGAAAAAAACAAGTTTGTGTGACACTTAAACATTCAATGTCCTATAAACTCAGCGCCAGTTCAAACTATATACATAGTACAATGTGCATATCATTCATAGTTTCATTCAATAATGCTCTGTGTGTGTGCATGTGTGTATTTATGGTGGTAAAATCCTTTGCTTACTATGCTGACAGATTCTGTTTTCCTTTTGTTGTGTGGTCATGAGCGATGTTTCCACAGATGCACATATTTTGTCATGCATTCCACAGACCCAGTCAGTTATGATAAGAGTTTTGTCCTGATATTATAAGTCTGTGAATAGTGTTAGCACTTAAACTCCAGAGAACACGGCTGGCTCCCTGCTGGAGACTTCCACATAATGGGGCTGGGAACATGATGAGTCAACCTTGCAATGAACAGACAGGAAATGACCTGGTCATATTTCACCCCAAAACCAAAAAAAAAGAGAAATTATATTAAGCATTAAGACCATGATGTTTGTTATATACTATAATACATTTAATTTATTATAAAATTTAATTCAAATTTAAAAATTTGGTTGTTGTTTTCAACATTAACATTTATTACCCAACACTAATAATTCTGCATATTAGAATGATTTCTGAATTATCTTGTGACACTGAAGAACAGAGTAATGGCTAAACAGGAATTAATTATTTAATTGTGAATTAAATAATGCCAAATTAGTAAAATGCATAATTTCCTTTTTGTAAAATATATATGCATTTTTCTTTTCTTTTTTTGATTTTTGGGGGAAATAAGGCCCTGACATTTCTTCATGATGTTCACCCGTGTGTATGATCATTGTGTGTGTGTGTGTAAGAGCTTGTGTCCTTTCAGATAAAGGGCCAGTGCAGCCCTAGAGCGAGGATAATGATGATGAAGCTGGCCGTGGAAAGAGAAGCATCCGATGGAGATGTGTTCTGAGTGATGGGCGAGTCATGGAAGGAGATCACTTTTTTTTTGGTTCCATCAGCTTCTGTGAAAGCTGAAAAACAGAGAAAGCGAGAGATAATGAGAGCGAGCAACAACAGTACAGTCACATGTCTGACAAGATGTCTCATTGTTGAGACAACAGTTCCTCATCAGGAAGTGAAACAGACATAAACCTTGAGTCCTTATTGCTCTGTGTGTGTGTGTGTGTGTGACAAGACTGTACTTTTATATCACATTAAAAACCTCCCATCCTCCCATTACCCAGAATTCCTCTTTGCTGCTGACTGCAGCACTCCCTCACCTGATCCTGCCTCAATGAAAAGTTTTGTAGCTCTGTAATAGCTCTTTTCTTTCGCCTGCAATCACCTAGTCCCTGTCTTTCATGCCCTTTACATTCATCTCTCTAATTAATTAGCATTAATCTTTGTCTGTCTTTCCCTTGGTTTTCCCCTTTTAAAGTCCCTGCAGCCCTGCGTTTCTTCTCTCTATAGAGCGGTTTAGTCATGATGGCAATTTGTAGGCCAACCCAGAGGCTAATTCGCCATGGGTTCCCCTCATGAATTTACTATGGGTTTTTAGAAAAGCGGTTACGATTTATGGGCAAACAAGCTCTGTGGTTACATTTACTTGAAGAAACTTTCACATTTTGTTCTACAACATAAATTAAACACAGCCAAACCTCAAAAGTAAAGTTGCTAAGTAACTTGAGTAGCTTTTCTAAAGTCATGTCTTATATCTTAACATGTGAGTGTTTTCATTTTAATCCTACTTAATCACATGACCACAGTAGGCTAATCTAGAGTGTCTTGGACCAAAGGAGGAGTTTCTGGCATTGAAAAGCACGACTTGCTATTAAAAGCCCTCGCTATTCACACTCCAAAGCAAATGAACGCTCCCGTCAAAGTTTCCAGCCAGTCGGCAGTGACATCCTAATCATTAATATCCCCGGCTCTCAGGCAGTCTTGCGACTCCTTAAACATCGGATTCTGCGGCCTAATGCATTTGTTGTTACACAGAACAATGGACAATGAGCGGCCTATTCTTGGTGAGAATAAAGATGATTGTTCTGGTGGAGGAGAAGGCCTTGTGTTTTTTGTGAGGTGTGGATGACACTGAAGGCTTGTCGACTCTAAAACAATAGAGAATGAGACTCTATGGTACTTACGCTGTAAGACTTTCCATATACTCATAAGTGTGCCCAGAAGAAATCTGCAGACTATTTTAATTTTTTCTGCCCTAATTAAGTGGGGAATTCTGCAGATTGTAAAAAACAGTTATACAAAACAAAGAGTACTACACTGTCTTCAAACGTTGAAAGCACATCGGAAAAAAGGGGGCAAGGAACGCATAGAATTGTGTTTAATTATTATCAATGAATATTTAATATTTAATAGGTTTGAACTTAAAATTATCATAAGGATTTTTTGCTTTTTGCAATATAATTTAATATATTATAAATGATTATTATATTTTTTTATTAAACAATTACATTTACAATTAAATTTAATATCAAAATAAATAGCAATACAATAAAGACACCACTAAAAAATACGGTTTGTCAATTTATTTATGTTTTATAATAATCCATTTGACAAAAGATAAAGTGCTGTCAAACGATTATTCATAATTAATCGCATCCGAAACAAGTTTTTGTTTACATAGTATGTACAGCATATATTTTGAAAAATATTAACATATATTTATATTTTTATATAAAAGATATATAAATATGTTTAATATATAAACATAACATTTGTATTAAATATATGCATGCTTGTGTTATTTATATATACATAATAAATATGCACAGTACACACACACACATATATTATGTAAACTTTTATTTGGAAGTAATCGATCGGGATTAATCGTTTGACAGCAATAAATATAGTATAATATAATATAGTATAATATAACATGACCTACCCGTCACTGGGGTTTAGACAAATCGTACAAAATTGTACGAATGAGGTCAAACGAATTAGTACGAATTAGCACGAATTTGCCACCTCGTACGAATACATAGGAATTGGTCATGAGACTGTGTTGAAGGTACAGCTAATAAATGAAAAGTGTTGCAATTTCTGATGATCCAGTGTTTTATAATGACTATCAAATATCACATTATGAACATTGAACAGGCCCAAGTGTAATATAACATGACCATTCAAACACACACATGTAGATTTGTCTTCTCTCATATTTCTGTCTCTCACCCCGTCTCATCTTATGAGGAAATCATCCAATGAATCCAAAATCACTTCATCCATGCCAGCAAACATATTTGTTTATTTAAAATATATTTTATGCAGACTTTGCCAGCTCTGAAAGGAAGAACCCAAACAGTAACGCTCTATGTGTGGGATGGAAAACAAGGTTCATGCCAAAAACAGCCATGATCTTATTAGCAGCCACAGGACCAAGAACAAAATCAGCCTCTGTCACAACTCTCTTTCATGCTAATAAAGTTATCAGCTCACAATCATCACCCTGGCATCCTCAAGAACAGCAGTGATGTCTGAGAGCATAATTGCCATAATCCAAAGTGATTATGGGCTGAATCACCTTGTCTGAAATTTCTCAAACCTTCTCCAAGAAGACCTGTTTGCTCTCTAAAGTCAAGTTTAGCCTTCTCGTTCACAGGTTTCATGCTGCGCACCCGAGAAGCTCTCAGGGATTGGTCTATCTGACAGCTTTCTGGTGTGTGAAAGGTTGTTTTGTCAGTGTGTGTGTGTATGTGTGTGTGTTTGTGAATGTTTGTCTCTGTCGAGGGTGTGTGAGAGAGAAAGAGGGTGTTGGGTAAGACTTGCCAATTAGTCACCAATTAACAGAAAACCCACGCAAAATTTTAACAAAAATTTGAAGACAGAAGTTTAGATACATTTTACATTTTCATGAGATACTGTACATTTGGAAGAAGATGAGCTATGGTAACAATCATACAGTAAAGCTGTTAAACTTCAGCCAGGATTCTAAAAAAACTAGTTGTTAATGTTTTATAGCTTGCAGTGTTGCTTGCATTCATACTTTTAAAATCAAATATTTTACAAGTATCGTGGCTTATTAGTTTAATTAAATTTACATTAAATGACGATAAAGTTATTTAAAGGGACATGAAATAAAATCATATTGTAAGTTTTACTTATTATTTATTATTTATTTTCGTCCATTGACATTACATAGAAAAAGATGTCACAAGTAATCTTAACCAATAAATAAAAAATGTAAGAAATATATAAACAAAAATAAAAAGAATGACAAAATCTGTAAATCTGACTACCCATAAACATAATAGCAAAACTTTCTTAAAAAAAAAAAAAAAAGACAAAAAATTATTGTGATGTTTGACACTCCAATAAAGGTCCTTGCACACTCCACAGTCCAAAATTTTCAAGTGTTTCTTTTTGTTTTTTGTTTTTTTCGTATTTGTCATAATGTTCAATCAAAATGCATGCTACAGATGTAAAAACATTGAAAATCGAATCAGGTCCGATTTTTTTTAATGACGGACACAAGTTTCAGAGGCAGTGTGTAAATGTGACTGATACAACGTGGGCTTGTATTTAACATTTTCAGACAAAATTTTCAGACTCGGTGTGCAATGACCTTAACAAAAATCTATTTAACATTTGTTATCTGACATTACAATTAAAAATGAATTTGGAGTACTATACTCGTGTACAATGCACATTTCTTAACATTAAACCGAAAATGTATTTTAATGTCACTATTGATGAGGACTGCATGATCTTTGAATAATATAGGTCTTTAAATGCAAGACATATAAACCGTACCTAAAGTATACTTGCAATAGTTCCACTTTAGCACAATCAGATATACTTCAGTATATCTTTAGTTGGACTTCAGCACTACTTAACCTGAAATAAATGTATTTAAAATATATTTTAGTACATTTGTTTTTCACTAGGAGAATTTGAGATATATATTTAAGATATATAAATTGTTATTTATGTACATTTAATGCAAAAAGAGAACATGTATGTACACTATATAGACTTGCTTTTAATAAATACAAGTTTTCAGACTGCACCAGTTCTCTGGATTGCTGTTTATCACTGTTAATCCCACTTCACGCGTTGGAGCCCTAAAATAAGCACTTGTTTATGTTGCAGAGCTCATAACCAGGTCACTAAAATAGCTGCACTATTTACAATTGAACGGAAATAGTCCCAGACTAACAACCTGCGCATAACAGACAGAAAAGCAAAACTACAAATCTCTGGAGAGTGTGTCACATCGTCTGGTTTGCTCAAGTGGAAAAGCTCTCAAAGCTGACTCTAAAAGCTACAAAACACCAAAAAAATCAAAACCCCTGCCAGCCCTCTTTAAAAGCATTTGCACTCTGCAGCAACCAAACCAGCGTTCAAGCAGCCCCGTTATATTTTCTTTCCTTCTATCATTTCATCCTTGGGTTTATTCCACCTATCAGTCTACCCTTTGCTTTATTTCTTCCATCAGTCTGTCTCTTTGGGTGACTTGCAAGTCCTACTGGTCACAACCTGGCTTCACTTATGAAACTCAGTAGGAAAGAATGTATTCAGATACTATCATTTGCCATGTAACCAAAAATGCATGTGCTGCAGACTTTGCTACTTAAGCCACATTGGGAGGTGCTCATTTGCAAAGATTTTTTTAAAAAGAAAGAGGGAAAGACAAGAAAGAATATCTTTTTCTTGGATTTGGTTAAATGTCTCATGATGAGAGTCAAATGCATTTGTCGAAACTTGTTGATTGCAAGCAACAGGTATTTAAAGCAAGACTTATTCTGATTCAATGTTTTTCTATATCAGATTTAGACTGTAAATCCAAAATAAGATTTAGACTTCAGCCTTGCTAATTATAAGATGATTCAGCATTGTGGTGTTGTGGTAGGAAATATGGACTGAGAGAAAGAGAGAGAGAAAAGTGGATGGGTTCATTTCTGACAGGGTGGGAAGTGATCAGCAGCTGATGGGAAAGATGACTATTACCTCTCTCAGCACTGCCAGTTTGGGGATTTCGTCACATAATTATGTGAATTTCTCACTGTTGCTGTGATTTTATTAACTTTTTGTGACAATGAGCTATTTTGGCGATATATACACATATTTGGTCTTTGATATTTGATATGTTTGGTGGTTAACAAACAAACATAACAAAAAAATAAGGCAGGCATTCTGTCGCTTGAAACATTGTAACATTAGAAGAAAATACAGCTGAAATCACAATATAGCTGTTGCCTTTAATTTATGTGTATGGTGATTTTGCTTTTTTTAATTCTGGATTTTAGCACTGCAGAGCAGTATATTGAAAGTATTTGCATATAGACTTTATGGATAGCACTGTCTGAGTATAAAAACATAAAAAAATATGTAAATAAGAACATTCTAATTTGAATTTGGCTGTATTAAAGTAGGAATAGGCTCTATAAAATGGAAACAACCAATCAAATCTAGGTATTATAGCAAATATCTGTCTGTATTATCTCAATCTGTTGTCTAATTTCGTAAAATGCTCACATTCTAATGTTTTTTTTCTGTACTTTTTGTATGTTTTTAGTGTTTTACAGAGACAATTGGCATCTATTATTACAGTATTAAGATACCTTTTTTCTTTTTAAATTATGATGCAAAGATCACAGAGTGAAAAAAAACATTTCCTTATTTATCCATTATCACAACCATTTGTATATATATATACCAATCACAAAACCAGCTTTTTTCTGACGTTATGCGCATGACAATCACATGCAATTTGTCATGCAGCCCTAATTTTTTTGTTTGTTTGTTCATCACAAAGTACAAATTAGTCGAGGAAAACTAGATGTCGGGTGTCCCCATGGCTCTGATCAGTACAGTAATACTCTGCTCAGATCCGGGGCTGTACTGATGCTGCACGGTCAGGCATTTAAGCGATCGATAAAACAGCCATCCCCGAAGGAGCCCAATTATCACATGACACTTTAGACAGCAGCCTAAGGAGCGCCTACAAACTAGAAAAAACAGACTAAAAATATACCCAGCCAATTATATCCCCAACTGTCCTAATATCTACAATTATGCATTCAAAACTATAAAACCTATATGGACAGCATGCTGCCAAATAAAATAAATAAATAATATTAAATAAGTGTATTTCACATGCAAAGAATTGTTTTAATTTGTTAATTGTTAAAATTAAAATTTATACATTTTAAATTGTTCATTCAGCTAGAAAAGATCACTGCAAAAAGACAACCGTACATCTTCTTGTAAAGAAGAATTCAGGTCTAAATGGTTATTTTTTTTCTTTTTTTTAACCTCTACATTTCTGCTTTTAAACCTTGTTAGTGTGTCTAAATTGAATTAATTCATCAGCGGCAATGACAAAGGCCCCTTATAAGGAGGTGTGAAGGTGTTTTCATCACTGACTGTCCTTACGAGCTGTAATGAGCATATTTCACACGGATTTGTTTATTCAGTTCTCAGGCTGCATCCACAGTGACCATTTAAACAGGAGGTTGACCTTCTGTTGCCTGGCAATCCACCTTATAAAGCAGCTCTGATAAAGAGCATTCTGCAGAAGCATAATAAAGGCCACGAAAGAGACAGAGTGGAGAGGAAAGACACAGAAAAATAAACTGGCTATAAAGAAGTGACACAGAAGTAAAACAAAACAAACATTTCAATTTAATTATCAAAGTATGAAGTTGTTAATTTATTGCTGCCCAGTGGATGCACTTTGCATACAGGTTTTGCACAGAATAATGTCTGATCCACCCTGCAGCTTATTCCAGCTAAAAACACTTGAGGCGATCTGACTCACATGTAAAATGTCCATGTCTTTACATGATTATTCTTAAATCTCACAGAGAGAAATATATACAGATGTACAGATCTCATTTACTGTACTTAAAACATCTGTTTTAATGGCATGCAACTTGCTAACTTGCTAAAAATCCAGGACCTTCTCCCTTACATGCTCATATGCATATGCTCATACATGCTAATTATTAAACACTATTTTAGCCAAATGCCTTTCTATTGATAATGAAACTATTACAATTAAGCTGTTGTCAAAGAAACATACAATACCATTCAAACACGTGTTTTTGCTTTTATTAAAGAAGTCATTTATGTTCACGAAGGCTGCATTAGTGTATTCAAAATACTGGAAAAACAGCAATATTGTCAAACAATTGTTTTGTATATTCAAAAATATTTAAATATCATTTACTCCTGTGATGGCAAAGCAGATATTAGTCATCAGGTGTTACATAATATGCATTTCTTCTTATTATAAATGATGTAAATAGTTCGGCTGCTTAATATTTAGCATATAGGCATATATAATTTTTCAAGTTATCAACCAAAATACAACTTTAATTGACAAAAATATAAAGTAATTGAAGTCTGATTAAAACGGACTGATATTACAAAACTGACTCAATGGCATTTAACATGGATGGATGGATAAACAATAGAACTGGATAGATGGATGGATAAGCAATAGAACTGGATGGATGGATAAACAATAGAACTGGATGGGTGGATGGATGGATAAAAAATAGAACTGGATGGATGGATGGATGGATAAACAATAGAACTGGATGAATGGATGGCTGAATAAACAATAGAACTGGATGGATGGATAGATGGATGAATGGATGGATGGATAAACAATAGAACTGGATGAATGGATGGCTGAATAAACAATAGAACTGGATGGATGGATGGATAAACAATAGAACTGGATGGATGGATGAATGAATAAACAATAGAACTGGATGAATGGATGG
>JAUMHE010000043.1:17379059-17394697 GCA_032359235.1 Enteromius mattozi | reverse complement strand
TATTTACTATTTTATATATATATATATATATATATATATATATATATATATATGTGTGTAAAGCTCATTTAAATAAGTGGTAAATCACTATTATTTTGTATTTATATTTTAAATAAATCTGCATGTTTAAATAGTAGATGATGATAATATATACAATTCCCTTGTTACTTGCAACGCATGCATAAAACATAAATAAATAAATAAATAAATAATTACAAACTGCAAATATCTTCACTGCAGTTATACCCTGGACTACTAGATGCACACAAGAGATGAGAAAGTATGTTCCCACAGTTATTAATTAACAAAACACACACACAAGGAAATCACCAGAAACACAAACTAACTAATTAACTATCCACTTGGACCAGGTAATGGTGAACTCCCATCAGAAGCTCATTCTATTTTCAGGTAGGAGAAAACAGCCAAGAAAATATATGCATTTAGGCTGAACCTGAAAGGCACTTTGAACTAAGTTGAAACAGGCTGAATTCCCACTGAACCTTCCCGTTGACTGACGGGATGATAACAGTCTGCAGAAATCTTTGGAGACATCAGCGCATGCTTGTCTTCATGTTATTTGACTGAGCGGCGAGCCCATCAACGGCACAATCACGTAAATAACGTTGTCATAGAAACTTAGCCTTTACCGCAATTAGTAGGAGTGGGGCGGATCAGAAGCGGAAAGGGAGAGAGTGGCTTAGCGTATCAGTGAGCTGGTGTCAATCACAGCAGCAGACACCACTCTGAACCCAACGCCGCTGCTGGAGGAGGAATCGATAAGACAGACAGTGAGAGACAGCGATACACTGGTGATGTGTGAAGGTGGCAGCTGAAGGTGACCTGAGTTAGGAGAAGACACACACACACAGGTTACAACAAACAAAACCCAAGTACCTAGACAAATACACACGCCTGCTGCTTTCTGTGATGGATGGAGCCTGACATTGATGTAGTTCGGTTAGAAACAAAGCCACCTGTCACATCACACATCACTACATAGGAGGCAGAGAGCATCTCACCATCTGTTTTGACAAAGTATGCAGTCCATTAGGAAGACATTTTAGAAAAAGTTTATTTTCAAGGAGTTTGAATTTAAATGGCAACAATTAAATTTAGGATAGAGAAATGCATCTATTTTTAATGCATTTAAGACATTAACTAACTAACTAACTAGCAAATAAATAAACAGGTGTAGCAGTGGCGCCAGGGTCTTGGACCCGTCATCGCTGCTAGCTGCTATATTTATTTAATTTTTTCAGTCTTTTGGAGGCTTTTGGGGCCCTTAACATGCTCAAAAATAATAAATTTTTGCACGTTAAGAAAAATACAAATAAAATAAAAATATAAATACTAACTTATAATAAAATAAAATAAAATAAACTTATTTTTTGTTCCATTTAAATTGTGTCCTGTTTTCTGTTGAGTTCATTTTGTTCAATTTGTGTTTCCAAATGCTGTTTATTAATGGCTACTGTTACATACAAACGGCTGTATATTTACTAGAAAACAAATTGCTTGTGATTTTTCTCATTTGTAAGTCATAAAAGCAAATAAAACCATGAGCTGAATGAAGAAATGGGACCCTGGACCACAAAACCAGTCATAAGGGTTGATTTATAATAAATCAATAAACTTTCCATTGATGGAAGGTTTGTTAGGATAGGACAACATTTGGCTGAGATACCACTATTTGAATATCTGAAATACGACAGTGCAAAAAAATCTAAATATTGATTTAGATTTGTCCAAATGAAGTTCTTAAGAATGCATAATACTAATCAGAAATTAACTTATATTTAACGTAGGAAATTTTCTTAATATCTTCATGAAACATGATCTTTACTAAATATCCTAATGATCTTTGGCATAAAAGAAAAATCAATCATTTTGACCCATACGATTTATTGTTGGCTATTGCAACAAATATACCCATGCTACTTATGACTGGATTCGTGGTCCAGGGTCACAAATATAAATGCCCAGAAATCTCCCTTGTCCAATCCACTTCCTATACCATCTCATTTTAGCTTGTCCAAAGCATCACAAATCATTCCCTTCTTCCACATCCAGTTTCTGAGTCCCTTTCAGAACCGCTGTTGCCACATTAGCGCCGGTTGCTAAGATACCCCAAAGATTCCGGAATCCCCATGTGCCCTATCCAAGCCCACAGTCATTTAGATGGAGTTCTGCATTCCCAGCCTCGGTTACCAAGGGAAGAAAATTGGTATTTTTGAGGAGAGGAGAGGAGAGTACCAGAGCGAGAGAGAGAAAGCAGGAACTCTGAGCTGAAAACGTCTCACAATCCATCTTCTGCCATGGTAGCCAAATAGTCAAGCCCATAAACAAAGACAACATGAAGAGTGATCAGCAATAATGAGCTGTTCGAAATGGCCATTGGCCTTCTTTTGGCCCTAACAAAGTAATAAAACCACTGAAAAGCGAGCAGACAGGCAGAATTACTTGTGGACTGGGGATAGTGAAGGGAACAAGGCACTTTGACTCATATGTTTGAAGTACTGCTTCTGAACTTTGCTCGTCAAGTGGAACAACTGCAGAGCTATCTGAAGTACATGCTAGGCAAGTTGCCCTTCTCTGATCATATTATGGAACATTTCTCATCACGTCATGCTTAGTGGTTATCCAATAATTGCTGAACTTGTGGTGTGTCAGTGGTGGTGGACATTAAGCTTTGGCTGGAGCTCATCCACAAATTCCACTGAAGTTATAAATCAGTGACAGCTCTGAAATCTGGCATCCGTTCCTGCGCAACACAAACAAAACTCCACTAAACAAGAGACGCCTCGCCACTCACGGAATACTAAACACCAGGATTAGGAGGGTAAATAAAGAGCAATGTGTTCTTCTGTCTCTCAGTTCGACGGATGCTGGATCTTCTGTGGTTTCGCTAAGAATCAATCACAACACCACTAGGCGCTGCCTGAAATGTTAGCATCACTGTATCCACACGCTTAACCTGATTTACCCCAAAAAAAGACAACAGCATTTCTTTTACTTCAGGTTCAGGACTGGGGTCAAGCTATCAACTCTTTCGTCCTATTGTTTGCTAGGAATGTCTGCAGGACCATGGAATATGTTCAGGAATATGTTCTATGGTTGTACAATAAACGCAGGATGAACAGCTTTCGCAAACCATTTTGCTTCTGTAATGTTTCCAAGTGAAACAGGATGTCTAACAAGACAAAAAAGGGGAAAAAAAATATTTTAACAGGAATCGACTGGATCATTAAAAGTTGCCATTTCATGCCACGATGAAGGCATACTTAAATGTAAGCCAATTTTGCCTCATCTCAAAGTATTATGATGGTAACAATTAACATTATTTTTATTAATTTAATGCTTATTTTAAATTTTATATTTTTTAAATATTAGCAATATTGCTAATTGATATAGATATAGCATATTTTATATGAAAATTAATAACACATTAATATGTATGCAAATATTTGTTTAAATTATACTGCTATTGTCATGTTAATATTTTAAATTATATTTTAACATTAACTTTTAAATATTAAATTGTATAATATTACTCTTTTATATAATTATTAATAACATTGACATTGACATTAATGATAATCTCTTACATTTATTATTTAAATACACTATTATATATTTTCTATTAATTCTATTAATTAATATTTATAAAAATCATTTTTAAATTGTTAATATAATAATGTTAATATTAAAATGCTTAAATAGTAATTAAATGTTTTCATGTTCATTTTAAAACCAAATTACTTTATGCATGTAATTAGCTTAAAAAGATGAAAGCTGACCTTATTGACAGATTTCCTTTTGTGTGTGTTTGTGTGTTATTTCTGTTATTCTATTGATTGTTTTTAATAATAGACTGTTTTATGGATTATGGTATGTATCTTTTAGCATGCATTTTAATCAATCTCCTTTTTAGGGTGATTTGTTACATTTCTGTATGTCTGGTACATTTACAGAAGTGTTTTATTAATGTACAATGTCCCTGTTAAATAAAATAAGTTATTTCAATGGCTGAATGATTACAAAAGACAAGCATTTTTCTGTAAAAAAAAAACCTGTTTACATTCTCACAATAAGACCTGGAACATGTGCTGAAAACAATCTACAGGTCTGGAGTTCATGCTGACTTCCAAGGAGCAGAAGATGGCATCACTGTAAAAACATGGCAATGCTGATAAATGTAGCAGAACAGCTGTTTGGCCTCGTTATGATACGGGGCATGTGATACCGCCATGAATATCTGCTTCTTCTAAGCCTCAACATTACAGGACCGAAAAAATAACACGGTGTCTGTGTTTGCAGTAGTCAGCCAAATCCAATGATAAAATAGAGCTCAGGGCGTAACCTCTGGACCCTGCTCATATTAACAAGTGAGATGTGACTTAATGATCCAAATGTTCGGCTCCTGTTCTGACACCCTCAATGTGGAACACATCTGCAAATGAATTAACAACGCTGGGGTCAGAGGTTAAAGTGTTTAATCACAATGTGCCTGCGGGGCTAGTGCCATGGCCTTGTCCAACTATTCCTCCATCAATTTAAATGCCTCATCGTCATGAGGACAGCACCACAGGGCTCAGGCTCAGGGGTCAACCAAGAGGCCATCTCATGAAATATTGACCCCTGCGAGAAACAAGATTCATGGAACTTGAATGGCGTGAACGTGGCGGAACAGGACATGGTGTCAAATGGGGGAGGGAAATGTGAGGGTGAAGAGGATGTGACTGCAGTTAAAATGCAGTTGTGTTGATAAACAGCATCTGTGGGTCAATCACAGTTTATATGCGACAGTACAAACTGCAATCAGACTCCAAATAACTGTTACTACAAGACTGAGTCTTATTTTTGAAATATTAAAAAATAAAATTGCATATACAGAGTTAAAAGGATTTTAAGTTTTTATGCAAAAAGTGAAAATTCTGTCATTAATTACTCATCCTCATGTCGTTCCAAACCCTTGTTTGGAACACAAAATAAGACAAAATCAAACAGCTTTCTGACACTGCATAGACAGCAATGTAACAGAGATGTTCAGGGCCTAGAAAGGTATTAAGTACATTGTTAAAATAGTCCTTGTGACATCAGTGGTTAAACCTTAAGCTACAAGAACTCTGTTTTGTGCAAAGAAAACTAATTTTAATAATGTCCTTACTACCTTTCTGGGCTTTAAATGTAGCCGTTCCATTGCTGGAATCCTCATATTTCTTCCAAAAAAAAACATATATATATAATAATTTTTTGTGTTTCGAAGATGAACAGAGGTCTTACGGAGGTCTTTGGAACGATATGAGGGTGAGCAAATAATGACAGAATATTTACTTCTGGGTAAACTTTCACTTTTCTTAAGGGCTTCTCAACAACACAGACTCAACAAACTACAAAACATTCTCAAACTGTGCTTTGATTTGACCAAAGAGTCAAGGCCTGTTCACATCAAGAAAAATAACTATAACGATAAAGACATAGTTTTAAAATTCATTCTAAACTTATAAAAGAATAGCAGAATCCACATCACAACTATAACAATATCACAATAGCTTAATATCCTTAAAACTGCTTTCAATATATATATATATATATATATATATATATATATAAATTACATAAATAAATGATGTTTGATATATGATGCTGTTAACCACAAAAGTCACCTAAATACATAATTCATTGCTCCCTTGGAGTCTCAAGAGTTGAAATTCTCAAAAGTCGAAACTCTCAAACATCTTCAGCACATCTGCACATCAAGATGTCTCAACATAATCTAACAAAACACCTTCTGCTGGCACACAACACATCCAGAGCACCTATCATAACATCTAACCCTGAGAACTGTGCATCTTCTTCCAGAAGACAGCTGGAGGAAAAACAGACAGCTTATTTCTTTTGGTCAGCTGGTTCACTCGAGTATTACGACCAGGTGCTCAAACAAAAGACACCTTCAACATAAAGCCCCCCATGTCGATTTACTTCTGAGGTAAATAAATAAAGAAACACGTGTATGTGTTCTTCTCATGACAGTAGAAAAGAGAGTGTGGTGGGCTCTGGAACATTCTGTTTCTGTTCGCTCCACACGTTTACATATTTACCATTAAGCACCGTGGCAAAACTGGGCATGTGTTTGGCCTGGCATGTGCAACCAGAAACAGAGGGAGAGAGCAAACCAAGAGGGAAATAGAAAGCAAGAGAGCAGAAGTTGGCTTTGTCTTGCATAAAAACAGATGCAGTAGCTGCAGTACCAAAAAACATTTCCAAGACAGGAGGTCTAATCCCGTTGACCTCTTCTCTCTCACTCTCTACGCCCTTGAGCGATTGTTTGCTGCTGCAGTTGTTCTGTTGCGGTAGACACTGCAGCAGTTTCTCTACTTGCTATATTCGCTCTCTAATTGCTCTCTAAGTGTCACATTATACATTCTGTATTAAATATTTTTTCTCCCTGAGGTGTTAGTAACAGTATAATTTAGTTTTTTATCATTTACAACCCTTTCTCTGACACTTGGGCCTCGTTCACACCAAAGATGACAATTATAACAATATCTGCACATTTTTAATAACAAATCAGATTATTTTCTTCAGCCAGTCAGAATCCACCCAAATTTAAAGAGCAAAGGCATTTTAGCAACACACACACACACACACAGTGACATTATATGTATATGAATCAAAGATGTTAAGATGCCTGCATAAAAAGAAATTCACAAAAGCGATTTTATGTTTTAATCATTATGATATTAAGTAGATCATGTTCCATAAAGATATTTTGTAAATTTCCTAATGTAAACAAAACTTTTTTGCATTTTTGATTAGTAACATGCATTGCTAAGAACATTATTTGGACATCATTAAAGGCAATTACCTCAATATTTAGATTTTTGTCTTGCACCTATTTCAAATAGTTGTATCTCTGCCAAATACTGTCCTGTACTAACAAACCAAACATCAGTGGAAAGCTTATTTGTTCAACTTAAAAAATACCATTATGACTGGTTTTGTGGTCCAAGGTCACAAATGTATATACAATCATTGTTATTTCTGCAAATACATGCAAATAATTAAATGTATCTTGATCTGGTGCACAAGGAATACAATTGAAAGTACCCATCAAAAAGTGACACTAAAGGGTTATCCTGAGCTATAGAATGAGACGCCAAAGGGGTCCTGACCAACTGTCAGTATGTGTTAATATGAGTTGGAAGTGAGAACATGTTGGATTATCATAATGAACAAAACATGTATCATCATAAATATTTGTTGGGTACAAAGCCACAATAATCCAAAATGGAAAAATCCAGTTGGGTTTTTATCAAGGGAACAAGGGTGACGCAAACTTCTCGGCTGGCCTATAAAAATATACCATCACTACACCACTCTGTTATAGACCTCCATGATTCTGGTGGGTTTAAAGCTAAAAGGTGCTGTTCCAACTGTTTAAATGATAAGAGCACCTGTTTAAAATTTAAGATGATTGTTTCTAACGGCCATTTTTGACAATAGCACAGATGGCATGTTTGAGGTAAAAATCTGATTAGAACACTGCAGTAACAGCTGGTCTTACTGTCTGAAAGATGCAATCAATGCTACAGGCGTCAGAAGGTTTTAAAGTGGGGCCTGTGGCCTTTGCAGAAATTCTGAGTGATGGATGGCCATCATTTTTCATATCTTGTCTCTTCTCCCAAACATTTTTGCTCTCATTGACCTTGTCTCTTTCTACCCTGGAATGTTTTTCAGCTGATGATAAAGGGACGCCCTCTTTTCTTCCTGTACCCTGTGTTTTTGATGTGTGGCCCCCTGGAGCGCTAACTGCAGATTAGGGGAAATGGGTGCGGGAGAGCTGCCGGAGGGCCCAGTGGGGTGATTTTAGTGATGAGTGAAGATTGGGTTTCAAAGTGATGGAGAAACACTACACAGACAAGGTCTACAGTGAACACTGAGAAAAAGACGGGGGCGTGGAGCCGTGGGTCATGTGTTACGGCTCTGGGCAGAAAAGAGAGGCCATTTAGTGGCCATTTTAGCACTGATGGAAAGGCAGGTAGCACCTCAGCACCTGCGTTTGAGACTGTCAGAGGAGGTCATTCAATCTCTCTGTACCCCTGGGTGGTCTTTGTGGTCATTTCAACACCTGAGTATACAGATGACATAACGTGACGTTTTTGTGGGGTCTACAAGGTTCCTTCTGGGAATCAATTTGGCCCTAGAATTATTTTCCATGCAAGTACTAACACTAACATTACTAATCCTAACACATCCTAAATAATTGTTGGATAAAAATATCTTGTTGCATTCCCATTCATCTCAAGGGCAGTTGCTGGGCTGGAGCAGGATTCCAAAAATATGCAATTTGAAATCTTCCACAGAGAGACAGTTATTGGAGTTAATTACATGTGACTAATCGCTTTGAAGCCACAGGAAAATGACACCAATTAGCTGATGACACAGACAGCCTCAAACCATTAGTAGCAACTATACTGTGACGTTGATGCCAGCAGATAAATATAATATAATGAAAAAAATGACCACAAGCATTTGAAATATAGTCAGTGTTAAACTGATTAATCAATCAAATAATTATATATATTATATTTGATGAACTTGCAAATCGATAAAATGCTATGGCTAATTCTAAAGATCTGTCAATGGAGCAATATTTAGAACTACATTCAATGATGTAGTTGCGCCAACCACCAGCAGGGGCTAACTGGGTCATACTAACTAGCCAAACCAAAACAACATGCTGCTTCATCGATCATGAGAGGTATAAGCAACCCTTAGGAAAGTAATACTACCATGCATGATAGAACAGCATCAAACCAGCACAAATTAGCCATGGAAGAATTGATGTAAGTGAGATTGTTTGATAACTCACTGGGAGATGCCACAGATTCTCCAGAACCCTCACAACCGTCCTCATCGTCACAGTCACCACTGCTCTCTCCACTTCCTGTCTCGTCCCAGGACTCCCTGTGCCCCACACCAGGCATGATCTCTTGGATTTCCTAAAAAAAGCGGGGGGAAAAAATAAATATCAGTTCAGCATATATCTGTATAAAATTTATACATTACACATGTCGGTCCCACATTATATTATGTGTCCCTAATACCTGTGTACTTACATAGTAACTAGATGTGTATGTAACCACAGTATACACAATGGTACACAGTATCTACAGTTGTAATATTTTTGTAACTACACACACTCTTCTTAACTCTAAGAGACAGCTAGCATAACCAGAAGGTTAACCGACAGGCCTGGCCCAGGCATATCTACAAACAGAGGGAGTTTGGCATTTCTAAATCAAGCCTCCAGCACTGGGTTCAGGCCAGAGCTGCTCCATAGGACGGATTAAACTGGTTTTCTATAGCACAAGGAAAGATATTTTTACCCCCCACATACAGTGGAGCCAAAAACTTTTTTTGTTTCCACTTTGAAATAAACAACTGTCACGATATGGAGACGAGGAGGCGTGCGGATTCATCTGCAGATTGTTTTATTAACAAGACGGAGTGAATACAGGCAGGGTCGATCACCAGCAAACAGGGTTAACGGAGGCAGAGACATTAGAATGGTCACAAAACGTAGCGTGGGTCAGATCAACAGTGAACAGTGTCCGGGGCCGAGACAGAGGCGATAATCCAAACAAGCAAGGTCGGCAACAATAAATCCAATGACGGGGAAAACCAGGAAAACAAGAAACTAAGAATACCAATAGACATACGAACATACACTTAATGATCCATGAGAACACAAAGACATCCGGGGAATTTATACACGTGATAATTGGATATGGGGGCGGAAACATGAATGAAACACCATGACAATAAACAAGGTGGGCGGAGACATGAGTTCATTGATAAAAGTCCAGGCATTGAAACGGAGACAAAGACACACAGAGTTCACGTGGCACTGGAGTGCCATCCAGTGGCCTGAGCTGGCACATCCAGCTTGATCATTACAACAACATTTTATATATTTCACTCAACTTCTCATTCAAATTGTATAAAAAAATACATCACAGAACCATTTTCACTAGTGGTCCCAGACTTTTGGACCCCACTACAGACCTATTCCAGTCAAATCCACTCCACTGCCATATTAATCTTTCCACTGACATTTCACTTTAGAGTTTTCTTCTCGTTTTCTTCAAGATTTTGAGCCTAGCAAGTTAAAGCATTTGATTTTAATCTTTCGCTACCTGCTGAGAACTAAATGTCACAACACACTCCCTATATACAATTCCTTGAAAGTCACTTTGCACAGAAGTGTCCACTGGGGAAATAAATGTCAATGTAAAGGTTAAACTCACATGACCCATTAACCTTTGAGTCAGCACAATCAGGAGCAGGCAGGCTGCACACGCTCGCCGTGACCTTTCACCCTCTGCCCAGGGCTTACGAGTCAGCTAGAGACGAGAAACTATAGATAAATATAGCAGGTTGTCCAGGAGCTAGACAGTCAGATAAATATATATAGACGATATTAATGGACAGTAATGACAACGGCTCCACGCACGTGGTTCAAACCTCACAGCTCAGCTTTCTAACTTTGTCCTGACAAAGCACATGGATGCCTTTCAAAAACGGCCATGTGCAGATTGACGCAAACACAGAAGATGATTCGTAACCTTGACTGGCGCTCCAGGGAACGTGTTTCAACACTGCACCAACATGGACAAACTCAAACCTTTTCTGTTCCTTATTAATGACCTCATACGGAAGCACTGATTTCATTAATATTTTTAGATTGGACAGTTTTAGGTTCTTTCCAATCCAAGATGCCTGATTGAATTGTAAAGCCACAAACACAAAAACCACTGAAGTAACTTTTCTTTTGCGAGTGTCACAAAGCTGTATTTATCCTGTGCTGTTATTGTTAAATAACCAACTAAAATTAAACATTAGATGAAAAATGTAAACTAAAAAAAAAGAAAATTAAAAATGTCACACTGGCACCTAACTTAAAAACAAGAGAAATACAAATAAATCTAAATCGAAAAAAAATAATAATAACTAGTCAAAAAAATTTTTTTAAATAAACAAAAAAATAATACAATTTAAATATTAATAAATACTATAACAGCATATCAATAATAGTTGAATAACTTTCTTTTAGAGTTATTAAATATGTGATTGTCTTTCTAAATAAAAGCATTGCAAATCATTTGTAAACATGTATAGTCAAATGACGTTTTTTTATTATTATTATTTACTTTAAGGCAACAAGTTTACTCAATATTTTTAAGTTAAGTCAACTTATCACTTTGTACAGTGTGGTTTTGCTTCAGAATCCAGATTTCACGTTGCAATTTAGTATTATAATGGTTTATCAAACATAATATTACCAATTTTACCAATAACTGCATGGGTCAAACAATGTGCACAGTTATTAATAAGACATAGGCTGAATAAGAAATCTGATTTAAATTTAAAATTAACAACAAAATTTTCAAGAAAATAATAATAAAGATTATTTTATGTTCAAGAAAAAAGTAGATGGCAAATGCAAATAATAACTCCCATATAATCATATTACACAGTTACTGGGAGCTATTACTTGCATTTACCTTCTATTTTTTCCACTGCTGACCGTGACATGTGAGACATTAGTGGGCCATGACCCACCAGAGAAGCACAGATCTAGAGGCTGAGTGTACAAGTGAAGTGTGCAGGTAGAGTTTTCTCATAATGTTTCATCTCAAACTCCCGGTCATGATGACAGATGCTTTTCAGCATCCTGATGGCAAACCTATTCCTGTCTGCTAATATATTTTATTGGTAGGTACACAGTACTCCTGCATTGAGAACATGCCCTGCTGCACTATCAATAGACAGAATACACACTCGCTCAGCCTGACACAAACACACACACACCTCCTCACCCCCAGCATAATGAAACATATAATGGAAAACAGGATTTCCTCTGCCCTATGGAAATAAAAGAGCTGGATGTACTACACAAACACACTCCAACACAGCCTACATGATTTTACTGGAACTGATTATGATTTCACACAATCAAGAAATGTGCAACAGAGAATTATACAACACAGTCTTTCCTAGCTGAGTAACAGAATAACTTGTTAACCAAAAAGAGAAGAATGAGTGGCTGTTTTGCATGACGCAGTCTTGCATTTTTGCTGAATTCTTAATAGAAAGTTCCCAAACAAAGCTTGAGTTTATTCATGATATAAACAGACATGTGACATTTTGAGCGGGAAGCTCTTCATCTGACTATTTTTTTCTTTATAGGACTATTAAAGCCATGGATAATCACCAGAAAGAACACAGCTGTTGTTGAAAAGAAAATGTTGTTTCTCAAACAACTGAGAATTGAACCAGTAGGAAAGTGCACAGTGATATTCATATTAAAATCATATGGCACTACAATAATAATTAAAGAAATGCAGACATATTTCAAGTAAATATTAAGCGACATGCAACTTGGTGAGTTAATATTAACCCAACTATCCACAGAGTACACCTATTTGTTTTTTTTATTTTATTTGTATGCAAATCAAAATGTTGCCTGTTCAACACAAGTTTGTGTAATTTAATCATTTAGAAATATTTAGGGTTATGCAGCAATAAATATGAGCACATTAGCATTGTGACCACCCACATTTATCCTCCGAACAATAATATAAAGTTGGTGTTTGCAAATCATAATGGAGGTAATTTACATACAAACAAAAACAGCCCATATACTGTAAAAGGTCAGAAGTGTGTAAAACAACAACAAAAATCAACATTAGAAGTGGACTTGTAAAAAAATGTAAAAAAAAACACATTACTCTGATTCCAGATAAACTTGAAGACATCAACCCAAGCATTCCTACAAAAGAAATGTGATTAAATGCACAAAAATAATAACTAATCAAGTTTTGAAGTAAACATATTTCCTCATCTGTGCTTCACGTAGTCCATTAGGTCCAATAAAAGTCAACCACAGTTTATAAACAAGTCTCGGAAACTAATATTTTTGATCAAAGCCCTTACAGACCAATTAACCTTGCAATCATGCAAAGTAGTCCAATGAATAATTTAATTACATATGCGTGTGTTAATGGACTGGCTGGCAGTGTCGTGACTGAGTCAGCAAACCTACAGAGATCTCTACCAATACGGACAGAGTCTAAAACGTATTAATACAGAGGGCCCTGGACTCATTTCCCACTAAAGCTCTCTAATTAGACACACTATAAAGAATTAATTAAAGAATGAAAGACTGCAGTGACCATGGTTACAGTTTATTAACTGGCTGAAGGCCCAGTTACTTCAGCTTCTCTTTCTAATTCTGTAAATGACAAACAACGCAACACATTTTTTGTACTAGAAATGCCAAGGTTGACACATTAGACTGAAATTTGTTTTAAGTTTGTTTCAGAAACTGAAAGCTGAGTCAAAATAACTGTTTATGGCAATCAACAGCATATGAGATTAACTTTCTGAACCTGGAATATTCCAAATAGAAAACCTATAGAGAACATTTAGACCTTGGATAACAGTCTCTGCCATTAATGTTAAAGGAAATTGTGCTTCTTAGACCAGGAGGTAAGTTATTACAGACCGAAGGATCAAACACCTTACAAGCGTATTTGAGTATGGCTACAAGGGCTGCGCCAAAGTGGAAGTCACATGGGACATGTAACTCACACTTTACATACTCCATAAGACAGACAGTGTAGAGGGAGTTCAATATGCAACTAAAATCATCTCTTGTGTGTGTTCCTCTCTTCCTGTTCGCAAACGATCACGGCCAGAATGTACGTCCTGAGAGAGCAACAATCACAGCTATTCCAGACATCTGCTCGAAGATGTTTCCAAAGTGAGATCGGACAGCCTCCAGGTGAAATATTGCAACGGGAAATGTTCCTGCAAGGGTCACTACTGAGTCAAGTTCATTTGAATATCTTAATGAGATATCAAATTTAACTTGTTAAAAAAAAACAAAAAATTCCAAAATGAGAAAAATAAATAAATAAATATATATATATATATATATTCATTTTTAATTTTATTTATTTATTTATTTATTTTAAATCACATTGATCACATTGATCACTCACTGCCCACACAAACACCTGATTGGATAAAAATAGCTAAAGATAAGTGTAAATTCAGCTTGTCATTTCCTGATACTCTTTCCTTCAACATTTGTCACCATTTATAAAATAGAAAAAACCCAAACCATCAAAATAACAAAAAAACAACTAATGTAGGTTCTGTTTGGTGATGTCACTTTGACAGTGGACAAAAAAATCTTTGACAGATGTAAGGAGTCATGAACGATAAAAAAACTACATGAAATCCAACCGTTTATACTTTCCAAACCTGATTTTAATCGCATTTCAAAGCACATACAGATGTGGTTTCAATGAGGGTTGTAAACCTCAGTTTTCATGTGCATTTTGGTTTTTCATTTTGACTACAAAACAAATGAGGCTTGAGTCAGTAAATAAAAAAATCAGCAATTTACTGCCTGTCAGTGCAAAAAGTTATTTGTCCAGTTTTAAGATGACTATGTCATAGTTCAAGTGTCATCTATAGGATCACAGACATTCACAGATGCACGAGGACAGAAATAACCTCTCTCTTTTCCACTCTGGAATCATCCAAAGACAAATCAGGTATTTAGTTTTAACTCCCAAAAATATATAATAAATACACTCAAATACACACTGGTTCAGTGGAATGTAGAAGATTAAATTCCTTCCCATGTGCTTTAAACTTCTATTCACTGCAAAGCCTGTGTTTCCAGAGTGACCGTTCCTCTGGTAAGAGCAGGTCGAGGTGTGTGTGTGTTAGTGGCTAATAGCTCATGCTGCTTTGTTGAACAAACCCCAGCAGGGCTCAAGAAAACACATTCCAGGAGTTAATGACCAAAATGAGGGTAAAATATTGCATATTTACCCCACACTGGCATCCAGAGAGAGAGAGGGGGAGTGAAAAAGGAAGAGAGACAGACAGAAGGAGGGAGAGAGAAAGTGATCAGGTTTTTAAATCTGTGTGAGAGCAGAACAATAGCTCACTAGAGACCTGACAAACATGCAAGAAGACATTCTTAAGACATTAAAGGGCAACAGAGCAGCAGTGTGTGTGTGTGAGGCCAAGCTTTCTTTCTCACGATTCTCTGAAGAGGGTTTCTGCTGCTTAGGTTGAGCTCTGCGCTCTCATGACACACACACAAACACACAGGCAGTGTGTGTAGATGACAGTCCCACCCTCACACAGCCAGACTCCATCACGTCATGAGGACCAGAACAAGAAACTGCTGACAGAAAGATGGAAAAACAGAGACAGACAGATAGCCAGACAAAAGCGACAGAGCGAAGCAGAAATGAGAGTCTAAAGAGGTCAGTAAGATTTGTTTTATTAAACAAGGATGAATTAAATTGATAAAAAAGTGACACTGAAATTACAATGTTACAAAATAGTTATATTTCAAAGCATTTAAACTTTCTATCCATCAAAGAATGTAAAGCAACACAATGGTTTACAACACTGATATTAATAAGAAATGTTTAATGGGCAGCAAATCAGGATATTATTATAGAGACAAAATTGTAGACCTTCACAAAGCTGGAAAGGGCTACGGGGCAATTGCCAAGCAGCTTGGTGAAAAAAGAACA
>JAUMHE010000043.1:17340127-17362118 GCA_032359235.1 Enteromius mattozi | reverse complement strand
AAAAAAATGAACTTAAATGATTTTAGCAAATGGCTGCAATATAACAAAGAGTGAATAATTTAAGGGGGTCTGAATACTTTCCATACCCACTGTACATTCACCCAGGAATGGAAAAACTGTGGTGATATAAAGACCGTCACGTTGTTCCAAACTTGTATGTGAAACACAAAAGATGATATTTTGAAGAATTTTTCAGTTGTCCATATAAAGACAGTCATTATAAAGTGCAAAACAACACTGGATCCCATAAGCTTTCGTTATATGAACTGATGATATTTTTCAAAATATTTAATTTTGTGGATGTGTTTGTTTGTGCCATAATCTAATTTGCATAGTTAATCAGGTCCCAAAATAATGCGGACAACGTTATAAAATGCATGTACACTACCATTTAAAAGTTTATGGTTAGTATTTTTTTTTTACATCATTACAAAAGATTTCTATTTAAAATAAATGCTCTAAATCTAAAAAATAACTTTTTTGAAACTTCAATTCATCAAAGAATAGTGAAAAAATATATTACATAAATGTTGTGCATAAAAACTATTTTTAACATTGATAATATTAAGAAATGTTTGTGAAGAACCAAATCAGCATATCTGGATGATTTCTGAAGGATCATGTGGCACTGAAGAGTTATGATGCTGAAAAATCAGCTTCAACATCAAAAAATACATAACATTTTAAAACGTATTAAAATAATAGAAAACAAATTTATCGAATTAATGCAGCCTTTTGAGCAAAAGAGAAAAACAACACAAACAAAAAAACAAGACAAAACAGGAAACCCTCTGTAAACTGTAAAGTATAAACAAGTCAATGAGTGAGTGATAGTACAGTAAGAAGGAAAAAAGGCACGAGATTCCTGGATGAGCCCGTTATAGCTCTAAATTAACTGAAGGAAGTGGCTGTTTATGGGAACATTTACTGGTAAATCTGCCCCCAGTCTCTTAAACATGGTCACCAGCTCTGCCTGGTCACTGATAAAGCCTCTTCCCTGAAGCATAAAGCAGCGGTTTGGCGAGAAACCAACTTACACACACACACACACTAAAGCCTGTCCGAGAGTGTGTGACTCTGCGAATGTGGTATTAATTGGTCAGCGTTGACGCCCCACGCAGAGAACTTCCTGTTCTTTGAACTCATCCCGGTGTTTTTAACGTCTTACACTTTCACTGTTTCCCTCATAATGTTGCACAGGTCAGCGGCATACAGCAGTCAGTGAGCTCCAGATAACACTGTAATGAGGGTGAGTGTGTGTGGAGGTGAAAATCCACTGAGATGTGTTCTCAATTATTTTGGAATTTCGGAAGCGAAACCCAGACCTCCCATTTGTGGCCTAGCACACACCATCACACACACACACGCATATACTGTATACACTAATCATTTAGATGCAGCGGATGATGTCACTGTCTGTGATTGCATCTCTCCAGTTCTATCTATAGTCATTCTGAGGCACTATTTCCAGCACTGGATTTAAAACACATTCCTGAGAATGCATGGGCAGAGCTATGGAACATTTCAACTCCAGACTCTACAGCAAGAGATGGACAGAATTGGTGCATTGATTTGATCAAAAGTCTACAAAAGATTTAATATTTTCCATTGAGGAGCAAATCATAATGATTTCTAAAGGATACTGAATATTAAGCTTTTCCATAACAGGATTAAATCATTATTTTTAGCTATTTCATCATCATTTAAAGCTGCAATGTTATTTTACAGTTTGATCAAATAAATGCAGTCTTGATAAGCATAAGAGATGATTTTAATATGTCAGTTAGGGACATGTTATCGTATTTGAGTATACATGCTATACCATATATTGCAGAATTAGTATGCTTTTCAAAACATATCTCTGTCTATTGCATGGTAGAGAACTATTATTTTTACTGCCCCCTATTGAAGTACACGAGTATTACACTCAAACCATTTCACGCTTTAGTTATTTCCTCAGATAAACAGGGAAAATAACAATCAGTTAAGACTTGATAAACAACTTTAGAATGTGTTTTCAGACACATTACACACTCACCAAAAATGTTACAAACACACTTATGTAAGCGCTATTGTCTCCACATCTAAATTACATTGTTATCAGATAGAACACTGGGAAAATACAAACCAAACTATATAAGTAATCATTTTCACTGCACTCCAGCTAAACGGTCCAAGTACAGATGTTATATTGGTACTTCAGTAAATCAATCCTTCTAAAACGAAACAATAGACGTCATTGTAATGCTTAGCCTACATACATTATTAAGGTAGCTCTCCATCTGTTCCCCAGCGGGCTTTCCATCAACGTCATGCAGATCAATAACAAACTATCAATGCACGCAGTCGATCTGAATGCAAATGTATCAGTACAATGAAAACTGCTTTAGTGCAAAGTTCCTTGTTAACAAAAACTCACTAAACTACACCTCAACGTGTTCATTGCTTTGTTATTTGCAGAAGCAGAAATGATGACAGAGAGAGACCAAATGCGTTTTTTGTCTGGCTGTGTCCTTTTAGTAACAACAGGCCAGATGTGCACAGCTTGTGCCAGCATCAAAGTGATGCCAGTGGCTTCAAGCTGGCACTGGCCGGTGCCAGACGCTGAGTGGCCAAAATGTTATGACTGAGGGCAAATTTGGCAGAGGGCCGCTGAATTAAACACATGGACATATGCATGCCTCCTAACACCTCTCAAGTTCAGATCTGTCTTGGACAACAACGAACAGGTCAGACACACATGCCAGAAAAAAACAAACTAAACACTAAAGCTAAACACCTGCTAAAACGGCACAGGTGCTGTCAGGTAACAACAAAACTTATTTATAGTTATTATTTCTTAAAAGAAACATTTCTTCAAATTGTGAAGCATATTTTAATAATCTAATGAACTGTTTTCCACTGCAAAAAAACCTTTGCTGCAATGGAAAGGTTCCTTAGATGTTAAAGTATCTTCATGGAACCATAAATGTCAACATAGAAACTGTATTTTTTTTTTTAAAGTGTGGGTCCAAAAAAAAAAGAAAAAGTACCTGTCTCGGTACTCTGTGATAGTGTAACGGTCATATCCTGCCATCTAGTGGTAAATAATGTTATTACGATTTCCAAAAAGTGTCACCAGTAAAGGACATTGAGATGCACTGACAGGTGTGTGAATGTAAACACATTTAGGATGATGCAGGAAAGAGAAACTGAGAGCAAGAGAAACGCATTCTATAAGGTAACATTATTTATTATTGTATATTACATGCATAATAACTTACTCCTTACACTTCCCCTAAAAATGTAGTGGTCCGTAAGATTTTTAAAAGAAAATAATACTTTTATCAAATTGATCAAAAATTGTAGTAAATACATTTATATTTTCTATAATGTATATATATGTATATATATATATATATATATATATATATATATATATATATAAACGTCATAGTTTGCACAAAAATATAAAGCAGCACAACTGTTTTCAACATTGAAAATAATAAGAAACGTGTCTTGAGAACAGAATTTTGAAGGATCATGTGACACTGAAGACTGCAGTAATGATGCTGAAAACTCAGTTTTAACTTACAGTACACTATATTTTAAATATCTATTATATATCTATTAGAATAGAGAACAGACCTTTTAAATTGTAATATTTGTCTACTATTCCTGTGATTTATTAAATTCTGCCTTAGTGAGAATAAGAGACTTTTTTAAATTATTGTAGTTAATGCAGTCACTTTTATTTGGTGTCCAAACCCTTTTGGAGTAGGCCTATATATATATATATATATATTTTTTTTTTTTTTTTTTTTAGCCTGTAGGTGGCAGTATATTCTCTTTTTTCAGTTTTACAGACACTAAAGTTTATGTACAAAAATTAATGAAAGGGTTAATGAAACTTAAAGATAGATTCTACACAGCAGCCAAACTCTACTTTCACACAGTTGGTATAATATAATATTATTTATTGACAGTCATCAAATCTTTAGAAACAACAGCAGCTTGAATAGTGTCCAAATTAAACAATAACTGATGTCAAGCTCCTTTCTATTCTTGAGATAATGTCTGTAACAACTGACATTGTGTCATTTAATAAACACTTCCAATCAAGGAGTGGATTCATTCGGAAAATCCTAACTGACGGTTATGATTTTTGCATGTTTGCAAATCAATTTGTTCCTCTGCTGTAAACCAAGCTTCTGTTGTCTCAGTTCTGAAACAAGTGCAACCAGATGACACAAAGTCACTCTCAGACACACCTGTTTGTCTCACATGTAAGAGAAAAACACACCCAGACTTCCAGACACAAACTTAAACAGATGGCACTGAAAACACAAGCATTTAAAGAGCCCATAATTTTGAGACTTTAAAGCATTTTGTGACTTGTACTCTCTGTGTGTGTGATCTTTAAAACCATCTGTATGCATATGACTAAAGGTATAGCTGCTCTTTTCTAGGTCGATTCTTATACTGTTGACACAGTGACTGCCTGGGGAACAACCCCATTACGGTGGTGACTGTATGTAATAGATGTTGTGTTAAAAATAGAATTGAAAAAATACTATACAAGAGATACAGAATACAGGATACACATGCAGGGAGGAAATTAACTTGAAAAAATGTATTTGAATCATAAGCTTTGAACTGACAATACCTATTCACATTAGTTTTACAATATACATCTATTAGTTAAACAATCATATGGTGTACAATTTATAAGCTATTAGTTTTTTAACACATTCCCTGCAATTATGTCCAAATTTAGTTACTAAACAAAGCTAAGAACATTCCTGAATACTAGTATCAGCACCAAGATTTTTTAAGTATCTGGTCTGCTGAAGATCATCCAATAATTCTTGAATTTGTTAAGATGAAGTGAGGCATGTTATGTGTTGCGGTGATTGTGGGAAAGGCAGTTCACATAATTCATTTAATTGATTTCAGGTCTGGAAAAAATCCCCTCCAAGACATGTGGTTCACTGCATGTATTGTGGATAATGGGGTCATACATGTTATAAGCCTTTTTTTGTTGTTGTTGCTGGTTTTTTAGGGCCCGAGCACCTACTTTAACATTGTTTTTGAGGCAGAAAAGAATTACATAAAACTCAATACACATATCACTATTAATGATAGTTAGACACCGGCAAAAGCTCATAAATGGGCGTGGAGCGCACTCTACCAGTGCCACCTTTTGTCAAAAGTAAGGGGATTAGTCTTTCCTACAGTCACCAGTCTCGGTATATATGTTGTTCTTATCAAGACGGACAACTTTCTAATTTACACTCATTAGCTGCGACCAATAGGAAGTCAGCTATTTTGGTTTAAATGGTCCCATCATCCAAAAACTTGGTGTGGGATTTTGAATACTTCTTTCTGAGAATCACCAGACTTTGTTGACATGTTGGAAATATACTGAGGAATATTTAGATAGCAGTAATTGTCTTATATATTTAAAGTGCATTATCCAAACTCTTCAAAACGCTCTACTTACAAAACAAAGTCATTCGGATGAAGTGTGGTAAGTTTCATAACTTTATAATGCTCAAGGACCTCAAGAAAATTAAAACTGTCACATTAAATAATGAGAAGTTAAGGCTAGGTAAAAACAATTATGAACACTAGATGGAGGTGCAGGATTACTAATTCTCTGTGTGTCACAGTGAAAGTTAATGCATACAATCAACTTTAATATATATTTCAACATCTCTGACTGATAGGATAAGAAATCTTTTAACTCTGACCCTTTACTGCTCAGTTTAATTAGAATAAGAAACATATGCGTAAAATAAGTTAATATATATTTTAATGGTAATATAGTTTTATATAATTATTTCACAAATGTTTATAGATAAAATAAACTAAATAAAATAACTTTTAAAAATAGTTGGAGATCATAAAAAGTGTTGATAACCATTTAAAATAAAGTCACTTTGGTTAACATTAGTTAATGCAACAACTAAACATATATTTTACATTTATTTATCCTTATTAATTATTAATCCTTAAAATTATTCATTTCATGGTAATGCTCAGTACATAAACTAATATTGCAAAACAAGTTTCAATCAAAATAATGTATTAATAAATATTAAACTTAACTTTAATTAACATTAATATATTTTATATGATTTTTGTTCAGTAGTATTGTTAAATAATATAGTTTTAACATTACTTAATTCACAACTAACAAACTACGTATAAACAACATATTTTTACTGTTTTTCTTTTATTAATAAAAACTGTTTTTGTTAGTTCATGGTACAGTAACTGATGTACATTAACTCTACATTTTAATTAATAATGTAGATAATAATCTATTCAATTTTGCAAATAATATTAATCAAAAGATTCATAAATGCGAATGTTAAAAACTAAAAAACTAGACAGACTAACATTGAAAACTGCTAAATAATTAATTGACTGAATTAACTGAAACCTTTTTGAAAGTGTTACCAAAGTTTTATATGTCATTGTGTGTGTGTATGTGTCTTGATGGTTTGGATTAACCATTTCATCGTTATATCCCTTAAACCCAAACTGTCAGAGGGTTACTGTAATGCATGTGTCCACTGGGCACCATTTTTCTCATGCCACTGGGGTGGTGGTTGCACTGATGGAAAGGGCCCGTCATCGCAGATTGCAGCTATAATTTTGTTTTGTTTTTTGTTTTTTTTGGAATATGCTGTTACCAACAGAAAAACTGAAGAAGCTACAAATCTAACCATAGGCCTTTCGTATGATGTAAAAACATGGTATATACACACATATGCATACATACAAATCTTGAGAACCTTCTCTTTGATCCAAACAGACAGAATGTGGTTCCAAGATTACAAGGCCACACACCATTCAGCTATTTCTGTTCATGAGAGAAACTGAACATAAACTCTGGGAATAACAGGACATGCATGACGAATGCCACATGTAGCTCACACAGACAGCTGGCTGAACTTACAGGCAGGTGCACATCCAAATATCTCCACCTCCAGTTATACCTTAGACCAGGGCTTTTCACAAAAAAAGACTGAGGAAATATGGTACAAAAATAATAAAATTAACTTAATAAAAAAGAAATAATAAAGTATACATAATAATAATAATAATAACAAAATGAAAATCTTGTAAAAACTACAAAAACAAAAGTCGGGTGCACACCTAAATATCTCCACCTCCATTTATACCTTAGACCAAGGCTTTTCAAAGTAGGGAAAAGAAATTAAATAAAAGAAATAATAAAATATAAATAATAATAACTAAATAAAAATCTTGTAAAAAGTACAAAAATGAAAAAAAAAGGTTAACAAATAAATAAATAAAAATTGAGAGGGGAGCTTGCCATGATGCTGGGTATTATGGGATGTTGCCAGTTATAAAATAGTATGATCGCCTTAGCAAGTGCCATTAAATGCACCCCCGGAAAGAGAAACCGAAGACTGCTTTTGAAATGCATTCTGTATGTGTGATGATCTTAAACCCCTGTTAGTGTGTGTGTGTGTGGAAGATCTGCTCTCCTCCACTAAATCCTCAGAGAGAGAAAAGAGTCCAATTCAGTCTGCCATCGTTAATTATTCGGGATAAACGGAGGCGTGCAGGAAGGAGGGCAGACCCACAGAGTATCCTGAGAGTCGTAACTCTTGTAAAATAAAGGAATGTGTCATCAGACTGTAATACGGGGCGGTAGGATGGTGTTTCTGGAGCCCATCTGGTGGATGGTGTGTGTGTTTGTGTGTGTGTCGGGGTGAAGCTGTCTGGAGAAAGATTCAGGCTTATGCAGACGGTGAGACGACACCAGTGTTTGAGTCATACAAAGCAGGGCGGAGGTGGAGGTCAAGGACACCGCTGGGATGGCCTTTCATTTACCCTGCAAAAACAAACATGAGCTTTTGTTTCATAACGTCTCTTCTGCTACTCTTATCCTCCCTTGATTCACTGTTTACCCCTCACCTCCCAGCTGAAAAGACCTGCTGTGCTTAAGATGCTGAAGGCCAGCATAGGATGCTGGTGGCCTCACAAAGCTTCTTAACTAGTTTTGTTGAAATGATCAACCTAGACTAGACTATGATTACACAAGTTAGTATCCCACCTGTCTTCCTAACTAGGTTAACCAGAAAGCACCTTGTTGGTTATGAACACTTGCTGTAGTTGCTTTCTTTTGTTTTCTTTTTTCTTTTTTTGTTTTGGTGAATTCTGAACATGATGATGGTGTGTCAGTGTCCTCACCATGCTTGTTAATTAACTTAATTTAATATTAAAAAAGATGATCACGAAAAAGAAGAGAGTGGACAAAAGAAAGAGATTTATTGTTGAAATGACCAAATAAGACCACTGAACAGATGTCCCTAATAGGCCTCTTAATTAGCTAACCAGCAAGGCTACCTTGGTCAATCAGTTTCACTTCTTACTTTACCTTTTTCACCTTTCATCTCAATTTTGCTTAACTAGCTGTGAAACAAAGGAAAACTAATTTAAGGGAAAAAGTAGACTGTCATGTTGAAAGGATCAGCTTAGTCTTGACCAGCATTACACAAATCGATGGTACCACCAGTCTTATTAACTAGCTTAAACAGGAATGTACCTTGCTGGGTTTTTTTTTTTTTTTTTTTGATTTTGGACCCCAGAACATGTTGGTGTCCTCACCAGGCTGGCTAACTAGTTTAACCAAAAGAGCAAGCAAAAGAGAAGAGATGAAACAGTAAAGAAAGACATTTCTTGATGAAGCAACCAACTTAGACAAGCTATATACAAAACATCTTGACTAGCTTAACTAGCAAGCTCTTACGCCACCAGCAAATGTTGTATTTTGGTAGCTGCTTTCCCCCATTAGAAAATGTTGTCCCTAACAAGCTTTTTAAAAAGTTTAAGACCAAGACCGTAGTCAACCAAGTTTAACTGGCCAGCACTGAACCAGAATAAAACTGGACATTTACACTGGTGCTCTAAGATGGTCTTTTCAGCAAAACTATCTTTCTTTTCTCCACTATCCTCTTATTCCTTTTTTCCCGTCTCCTCAAAGCTGATGAAGCGAGCAGAAGCAGGAACAGGAAGCGTCTTTAAGGTCGGTGCTCTGGAGGAGGCCTACGGGTTTCTCCCAGAGAGACGCTCCCCTCTCAGGGCCTGCACCTCTGGCTCTCTGATCTGCCCACGGGGAGAATGTCAGAAAACTGATCCCTTTCATCTCCTCCCAGGCTCCCTTCTGATCCTCATCTCTTGTATTTATTTGATTTCCAAGATGCTGTTTGATGACTCAGAGTCTCTGCCGTCCAGTTCACTGTTTGCTGTTCATCTCGCTCTTTTCTCATCGTATCATCACTCCTTTGATTCATAGCTACGCTGTCCTGTGCGAAAGGCGAGCGCTCCATGTGACTTAGCTAGAAAAGTGGACTAGATGATGTAATGTGGTTGAATTTATTGGTCCGTTGTCTTGAAAAATGAATGGGGGAAATTGTAATGCTCAACATGGCGGCTATGGGAAACAAAGTTCTGTCTTTCAGTTAAACAACTCAAATGGGTATTCAGTTGAGTTTCTAAGAGGTCTAACCTCAAAATTTCCTTCCCACCATCAGAACCACTGCAAGTGGGGGGCCGGCAATATGCAGAGGACCCTCATGACATTGTGAGTCTGTTTGGAGCTGTTTTTCACTGCACAGAAGCCACATCTAAACTGCAAATATACTGGCAGCATAAACATATTTACTTGATTCACAATAAGGGGAAACACATGCAAACTAAGGCTAATTTTGAACTGATACTACCGGAATATTTTAGAATAGAGCTCCATTGTATAAAAGCTCTCTTTTGAAATATTTAAGTAGCATTAATTAGTTAATTTATTAGTGAGAATTTACAATAAGGTTCACTTTGTTAACAAAATGTACTATGAATAATAAACACTTATTTGGGGTAATATTAAAACAACAGTTTTCTATTTGAATATGTTTAAAATGTATTTTATAATGGCAAAGCTGTACTTTCAGCATTGTTTTTGGAGTATCAATACAATATACATTATACATTATTGATTTTAGTTTTTTACACAATATACAATTTTTGAACAATGCATTAAATTGATTAAAAACTTTCATAATTTTACAAAAGAAAACTATTTTAAATAACTCCTGCTTTTTCAAAAAATCCTGAAAGAAAATGTAAAATGGTTTTTATAAAAGTTTTCAGCATTGATAATAATAAGAAATGTTTTGTGCGAAGTGAATCATTATTAAAATATTAATAATTATTAAAATATTTCATAACATTACAGCTTTACAGTATTTTTGATCAAATAAATGCAGCCATGGTGAGCATAAGAGACTTACTTCAAAATAAATAAATAAATAAATCTTATCAACCCCAAACTTCTGTCATTTGTGGTTGCACAAATTAAAAATTTATTAATATATGTAAAATAAACTTAATTAAATTTTGCAAAGTACTGTTCGTCATGTTACCTAAAGCATTTTCTAATGTTAATACACTGAACTTCATGGTAAAATGACACTGAAATATTTCAGCATGGAAAAAGACACATGACAAGAAAACTTAAATAAATAATAATAATAATAAACCTCAAGCTAGACCAGTACCTACGAAACCAGTCTGGAAAAGGTGTGGAATCATGCCGGTCTGTTTGAGCCATACAAGCTCACTTTACAAATATATATCTGGATGAAAACAAAACATTCATTCAATAATTGCTAACATGACAACATGTGGCCAACATCCAGCCAGGGGAAATGTTTCTGGTCTGGCCAACTGAAAACGATAACATTTTTTAAATTCTTTTGTCTTGCCATGTTACATTCAACTTATTTTCCGCTTGTTTTTCCTCTCTCTCGCTCTCTAAGAGGTCAAAAATCCATTCAGACTGACCAACTCCCAAATGAACTCAGCCCCGGTGTTGATAAGTCTGTAATGTCTAGCCCATCTCTTGTACGAACTTCTGATTTTCAACACCACTTGTGGATCGCCTCTAAAAGGCCCTGAGGTGATGTTATGGGATCTGATTCAGCCATGCGTCTCTGGAATGAAATGTGGAATAGAATTTTCTGTGTCCCTCCCCAGATTGATTCAGATAATTAAATTCAGGGTCTTATATAAGGGGAGGATTATTTTTGTCCTTTCGCCAGAAGTCTTGAGTCTCACGGGTTCTAGAGTACAGAGCATAACAACGACGTGAGAACAGTGTTGTTAATTAGAACAAAACAAATATAGATGCCAGAAAAAAGCAATAAGCAGACAGGGAACTACAAAGTCTCTCGTCAAGACTAATCAACCAAGAAAACAAACAATTAAAGCTAATTTTACACCCTCCGTCTAGAATACAGTCTAAAAATGTAATGGAAAGCAATGCTTTGCTCTCTTTCTGTCTATTTGTCTGAAGGTGACTGCAGTGACCACCAAAGACAATAACCAACTCAAAACTTTCTTGTGTATGTGTGTTCCTGGTCCACAGTGTCTATGTGGGTCATGGGAATGGGTCGGTTTGTCCTCTATCCCAGGGTGCATTCAGCTGTCTCGACTTACATTATTTAATATGACGACTTATCACGCACTCATACATACACATTTAATTAGATATCCAAGAGAGGACATACCAAAGACTTCTATTGCTGTTAAATAAAGCCAATTATAATTACTTAACCAAACCAAAACACTGAATGAATGTCATATTGAGCATCACCATTTCTATCAACAAACAAAAACCTAAATTATCAATGGAGCTAGAAAACTGTACCTGTAATATGTTTTTGTCTCTTAGGAAAAAACATCCATGAAAGCAAATGATGTTTGCAAACAAATTTCGGAAAGAGCATGTGCAGGTAAATAATCAGCCGGCTCCTCATCCCACTAATCATCTTATTACCTCATCGTCCTATCAGAGTAAGAAATATTTCCTAAATAAAGCGTAATCCCTTTTCCCTCAGTATCTCGATCTAAGCATCCCTCCTCCTCCCCTACACCACCATTTTGCTTTTCTGTAATCTAATTTAACACGTTAAATTAAAAACAGTACTTTAAATTAAATTCAATTAAATGATTAAAATATAAAAAAATTAAAATTAAATTAAATTAAATTAAAGATTATTTCACTGAGATTATTTCACATTAAATAAACAAAACAAACAGCATTTATCACTGCGGACTTTTTATGATTACTGAGATTATTTCACATTGCATAAATAAATAATCATCATCACTGCTGATTATATTTGATTACTGAGATTTCACATTAAATAAATAAATATCTGCTAACATCTCTAATCAAACATGTTTTAATTTAAAGGAAGGAGATTTCTCACCATTTCTATCAACCATTTCCATCAACCCACACACATAATCAGAATTATCAACACCATGGCGGTCCTCAAGAGAGACGACTTTAAATGCATCTCACTAATCTGCGGATGAGGGCCACACACAGAGGAAGAGACAGAACAAGGCACTGAGATACTGAGTAAGAGGAAAGAAGGAAGCAGAGAGAGAAAGAGAGAAAGAGAGCAGATCAGGCTGACGGAATGGCTTCCAGATGTGTGAATGGTAAACAACTGGTTTATCGTGCGGGCATAAAAATCTGTGGCATTCAGAATCCCTGACCAAACATCCCAGAGTCCTCCAGAACCACGACCGGAAAACGGACATGCACAGACAGGTCCACATACACGCAAACACACGCTTGCATTGTCGCCGTTTCGTGTCTGTTATCTGCTGTTGAGTATTTCCAGAAGCCTAGCATGAAAGAGCCTAAAACAAATGAGAAATCAAATCATGCACCATCCCATCTCACATGCTTTGAAGTCATCTGTGCATGAACATGAACCTTCACATCATCTGACTGATGAAGCGAATGTGACACAATTACAGAGAAAGAGACATCCATGTGTGTGTGCAATATTTATTCTCTCTGTATGGGTTTTGCTCTATGTATTTAGAGGGCACATTCCCAGGCTGGGCGTTGGGATTCTCTCCTCCACTGTTTCCCACACAGAGCTCACAGGAGGTCCTTTGTTCCGGCTCCAGGCCGCGGGGGACCCAGATTCAGCACAGCAGCCCCTGAGAGACCTCCCTGCATTCTACTGCACGACAACCCTCACCTTCAGAGGTGCTCACTGCATTAGATTCACTCTAGTCTTTGAATCTTGTCTATTTATCAGTGTCTACTACTAGCTATATCTCTCTCCGCCTTCCACTGTTTGAAACAACACGAGTGAATATTAGCGACTAATTTAAGCCAATTTCTTCATGTAAATGAGCAGTGACTACCAATAGCAGAGCACACAGTGTGGATCACTTGCTTTTTAAAGGGGTAGTTAACCCCAAAATTAAAATTCTATCATTTATTACACACCCTCATGTTGTTCCAAACCCAGAAGACCGTTGTACATCTTCGGAACACAAATTAAGATATTTTTGATGATATCAGAGAAGCATCTGACCCTCCATAGACAGCAATACAACTGAAATGATCCTAGCTCCAGAATACATAGCAAATATATCAGTAAAACAGTCTATGTGACTTCAGTGGCTCAACTTCAGTTTTGCAACGCTATGAGAATACTTTTTGCGCAAAGAAAACAAAAATAACATTAAAATAACTAAAATGGCGGAAGATGTAACTCAGGGAAGAATAATGGTTGAGTAAATTATGTTATTTTTATTTTCTTGGGTTAAGTATTCTCCTACCATCGTAAAACTGAAGTTGAGCCACTGATGTCACATGGACTGTTTTACTATGTATTTACAATGTAATAAAAAACAGTACAGTGACTTATTAAAGAGTGATCTTCAGTGATGAAATCACTGTCAGCATGAATAAAACTTACAGGCATAGTTCACCCAAAAATTGTAATTGTTCCATCATATTCCTGATGTATTTCCAAGCCCATGTCTAGTAAAAAAATACCTCTATTACTTTCACTGGAAAGACAAAAAGCACTGTGAAATTGTAATAATATTGTTGTTTGTTTCAATTTTCATTTCTGAGTGAACTGTGCCATTTCTAAGATGCATAAACACCCAAAACTCGATGTGAAACAAAATATTTATTTAAACATCCCTTCTGTTCTAATATTACTCTATAGAGAATATTACTCTAACTGACCATAACCTAAAAAAAGCAATGAGCTAAAAAACAAAAAAATAATGCAGTTCTAATATTGTGACCTGCTAACAAAATGCATCTTTCTCCATTGACAACTGGTGAAAACAAAATGGCAAAACATCTTGTTATTTCTATATATCTATGTATGTATAATAATAGATATTATATTATGTGCATGCATGTATATATCCAAATATTAAAATAAAAGATGAACAGAATATTTAGTATAGTATAGTATAGTACAGTACAGTAAACCTTTGTATAGTTTGCTATAAACTGGAATGTAAGATTATCAATCACCAGTCTAGTTTGGTGTCCGCAGTGGAGAGGGATGTTCTGCTGTGTAGAAACTGTAGCAGTCTTGCAACATATCTTTTATACAAAATGACTCTAGCACACTTTACTCAAGTGGAACTGTCCCTAAGAACACTGCGCTGATAGCTTTTTAGATTGTCCCTTGTGTGATATAAACTTATAGCCTCAGCCGCTACATCACACTACCCATCTGATCAACATATGATTGTTTAGCAGGAAACAGTGAGATTCTTGACAACAGAAAGAGTCGTTTGGAGTAACACCAACCCAAATGTAAAAAAAGCATCCAAGTGAGTCTCAGAGTCCCTGGATGATTTAAGGTGAACTGCTGAAAAGCTAATACTACTATAAAAAGTGGTTTTACATGCTGGTCTAAACAAGTTTATACATTTACACTAATTCCAAATAGGCACAAAATGTTATAAATATCTTGTATCGCTTCTCTTTTGCATCTCGCTGGCGGACAGACTGTTCCGGTGGAAACCGACTGTTTGGCCAAATTTCAAAGACTGATTAAATTGAGCAATAAGAAAAAAGTCAGAAACGGGGATGAAGAAAAGACAACTCTGGACTGCGGTAGAGAGTGTGTGTTTTTACTGGAGATCCCAGTCCTTAGATGCTGCTCCAAGTCAACAAGAAATCTAAATCAAACCTGTTTGCTTTAATACACATGGCATGGTCTTATAGGAATAATTCACCACTGCACAATGTTCAAAAAAATAATAATTTGTTTTTTACTTCAAAAAGGTAATACTTTGCTACAACATGGAAATAACTTTTTTCCAGATAAAATAATCATAATACAGTACCTTGTTATTTTTTACATTTCCCCTCCACAACCCATCTTTTATGTCACATTATGGAAAGCACAAGCTTTAAAAAAAAACAGCATGTTCTATAAAGCTAATACTTTTGACCAAAGTCAATACCACAGTACAAATTATTCAGTACGTAATATACCATATTACCATCTAACACTATGGTACCACCAGAACTTTAATAAAGGCATTTCTATCCGTTTTTCTTTTGTGCGCTGCATTGTTGATGGCCAGAATTTGGTTGGTTGCTATAGAGATCGATGGGAGATAGGACAACCACATTTGGGTATGAGGGGACAGAACGAGTGCGAGTGAGGGAGAAAAAGAGAGAATATTGTCATAATTGCATGTTCTGCTGATGGTGCTTAAGAAGTGAAGCCAGCAGGCAAATGAAATACAGATTGTCATTTGCCGCGTGACCTGAGAACGAGAGAGTGATGGATGTGAGAGAAACAGACTTTCGTTGGGCCGCAAACACCACAAAACAGCCTTGGCACTGTACAACTATGCCAAATCACTCGGAGACAAAAACTTGAAGAATTTGGCATATGAAAGAGAGAGAGAGAACGAGGGAAAAACAAAACAAAAAAAAAAAACTGCCAACTTCAATGTCTCCTGCCTGTTAATGCAACAGCAATCCTCTGTGTTACCTTACATCGGTTAAGTCATTTGTCACTGGTCGTTAGGGTGAGTTATCTTTTGAGGCATGAAATTGGAGCCAGACATCCATTCTCAAAGTAAACACTTCTCTCTGAGGGGCAACAGATTTGTTAGAAATCTATTAGGAGTCAGTCGGTGTGGCCCAATGGTAATTTCTCGTTAATGGAGGCGTTTGGCTTTTCCGTCTGTACTTTCTTGAGTGATTATTTGCAATGATGTGTTTCTTTGTTCTTAAGAGCCCATAAACACATACCAGACCCAAGCCAGATGGGAGTTGGCAAACCTATGACTTTATAACTTGAGCTTTGCATTGCTGAAATAAACCCCACACTTAATCTAACCCAAGCTGGTCTTCCAGCTTGGTCAAGCTCAAAAGTGCCCAAAAACCTTCTGAAATGGCATTTAGGGGTCTTTACACAGACTGTTCAGTTTACTGCTTTTACAGGGGTTTATACTTAAAACAGGACTGTATTCTTTGATACCAGGGGCTGAAGAGGTCATAGCAGACATAATTTAGTCCGGATTTTATGTGGTTTGAGTCTTTACACTAAATTTTGAAATCGGTCGTGTAAAGACACTTTAAAACCAGCCTGCAGACCAGCAAGATCAAGCAAAGGAAGACCAGCTAAGACCCACAAACAAATTTAGGCTGGTTAAAGTGATTTTTTAAGCAGGCTCAAAAGAAAAACATTATGTTATTTTTAAACCTAATTATGTGTTGTGCACTCATACATACACAGTCTATCTTACACTTTGTCCTAACTTCAAAACAAGTTTCTAGTGAAAAGTAATTGATCAGTACACACTGAATGGCTCACCTTTCGTCTACGTCACTTCCACTCCAACACGTGAGTTCATCAACGCCCATCTCCCCCTCGCACAACGTCTCCGGAAGTATGGAGAAGAAAGACTTATACCGGGAGATATACCCCATAAACTCCCTACAACACAAATCAATAAATAAACAACACATACAGATAACAAATAATATTGTGAGACAATAAGGTTTTTAAATGTTTTGAAAGATTAAAAACCCAGAGAACCCATCGTTTTAAGAACATATTTAAAGGCTATTTTAGGCATTTAATTATATAATATTATACTTTAAGTATATGGAAAATTTTATTAATAAAATAAAATAAGAGTGTGCATTTCGTCCCAGTTCCAGATGGATCTGGTGGACAGATGTAAATGAAAAAAATGTTTGTTCAAACATGTTTATTTCAAGGACAACCTTTACAGGGACAAAAGCATGGAGGTAGGTAGTTACGGGTCACATGCTTAGTGAGGAACCAATCAGGCAACCTGAATTTAAAATTGCTAAAACTGTTTTTCACACTTTGGTTTGTTTACTTGATCTGAACCCAAGTTTGATTCGATCTCTCTCCCATCAGACCACATTTAAAAAAAAAAAAAGACTCAGTTTCTAAATAACATCCAGAGTCAATATCGAACAAATTATGTGTTAACATTAGTGGTTCACATGCAAACATTAGGCCAGACTGCATTCATACCAAATGTGAATCAGACGGGAAACCACACCAACCATAGTCAGACTTGGGTACAACTTTCAGCTTCCACAGCAACCAAACAAACCAAACTGTGATGACAAAAGGACCTGATCTGCATTAGTGTGAAAACACCCTAACTGGTAAGGTAACAAGTGGGTAAAAAAAGGTGGAGCAAACCTATATTACACACACAGATTCATTTTTTTAAGAAAGATAATTAAATGCAACTTTTTAGTAAATGTATTCATGCTTACCGTGCAACCTTTTTCAGAGTTCTACCTCTATCGCTCTTGGAGGTTTTCAGAGGGAGTGAACTGATAACGGTCAAACCCCCCAGTACAAGACAATGGAACAGTCCAGAGGAGGACGAGGCAAGCAGTTTGGAGGGGAGAACAGAGAGATGGAAGAAACCAAAGGGCAACAAAACAGGGGAGGGGATGATGGTGAGAAAGGGAGAGAAAATCATGACCATGGAGAAATAAAAATCATTCATGCACATGCAAACCAGACCTGAAAGATGGGTTACATCACACTAGCAATAAAACTCAACCAGGCGGATTCAGGAAGTACTTGTCACAGATTAAACTTAATCTGAGCAGACTCTGAGATAGCATTTTTTGAAAATTAGACAAAAACAGATGCATTTAACATTTTAAGGGAATTAATGACGTAATAATTGAATCATTCTGGGTTTCATGTTGCTTTAATGCTTCAAAAACATTATATTATGTCTTTAGTTAAAATTCATCCATAAAATTAACTATGAATTTTTACTTCCAGAACCCTGCTGTTGAGCTCCATTATTCATGTCAATGGAGGTTCAACATGGGCGTAACACACAATCTAGCAACGCGTTATAATTTATTCCATTTAACTAACTATAACATTGTGTTCTGACCTCTGATCTTAACAATGATGGAGCACTTTAGCTATTCTTTGAAAATCATTGCACATTTTTAATTTATAAATTTCCAGGTCTGCCAGCCAAAGCATTTCCAAGGCTCTTAGTGCAGAGAGATGATGTCATCCGTACGGTGATGAGTGTTTGCTGTCCTCTGCTCTACTGACTCCTGCACACCGGGAAAAAACCTCTAATTCATTTATCTCTCTCTGTTCCTGCAGTCTCAGTGCCAGTTACAGCACCGTCTTTGCCAGCCTACCACTTAGTGAAGGCTATCTGCAGCGTGTGTGAGGACCTTCAAGATACGGGTCTGAAGACACTTAGTTAAATGTCTGATAGCATATTTTTAAATCAGTGTTTTTAGAGACATTTGCCAAATGAGTATGCGTCTGTCTGCCCAAAGCATGTGTACCTGCATATATATTAACACACACTTCATGGCTTGTTTCTTTATTTAGGCAGCAAGGAATCATGGGTCCAGCAAATGACTTTTTAATTCTGTTCATATTGTTTAATATTATTGTTTTTAATATTGGAATAAGTCTGATTAAACAGATTTAAACAGATAAGTGGTTATTTTAATGCACATGTCATAACGTCTTTCTATGCCAGACTAGAAAAGTGTGTTGTATGACAGAAAGACAGAGAAAAATGTTTTGATGCTTCATTAAATTGTATAGCAGAAAAAATTGAAATACAGAATATGGGATGTTGGCAAATAATTTGAATATGATATGTCAGCAATTACTAACAGGATAAAAAAATATATAAATGTAACAAATACATCAAATTAAATAATATACACAAGTGTGTGTGTGGTGTGTGTATGTATATGTGTGTGTGTGTATATATATATATATATATATATATATATATATATATATATATATATGCGCACGTGTGTAAGAAAAAAAAAAATTGTATTTAAATGTACAATCCTAAATACTTTTTTTATATTTCAAATATTTAAAAGAGTTTTAGAAAAACTATATCCTATCAGCTACCAGTGAGTAAGTGTATAATATTGGTGGTCATATCAATTATAAGTATTGACCCTATACATTTTAATATTGTTACGTTTCTGTCTGTTTTAGTTTCGTTTTCATGTCTTCTTGTTTTGGTTTCATTTTGAGTTCCACGTGTTTGCCCTTTTTTGGTATTTCCTGTTATTATGTCATTATTGGTTTATTGTCTCCCAGCCGTGTTTCACAGATGTTTTGAGTTTTCCTTGTGTTTGAGTTTAGATTTAAGGTCAGTGTTTTAAGTTCTCCCTTGTCGGTCAATGTTAATTGTTACTTGTTAATTGTTGTAAGTTGTTCAGTGTTTCTCTCTGCGTTTATGCTCATTATTAAAAGACTCTTTACTTTGGATTCCACGTCTCCTGCATTCTCCATTCTCCCTCTCCCTGCACGCAAATATTGGTGACTCCCTAATTTACAAGTAAATCATAAGGTTACAAAAAAATATATATATATAGTAATTTAAAAATGAAAAATTCCCATAATACTCTACTCAAGACTTTTCTAAATTAAAAAGCTGTAAAAATGGGGTTTTCCCAATAAATGAGTCTTGGGAACCAGCCTAACCTGTGAAGGTGCGCCAACATGCCGATCTTATCGGCTCCTGGAACGTCCTGTGAGCTGTTGGCAGGTGGAGGGGTGACTGAAGTCGGAGGAAATGTCCTGACTGTGGTTGAAGAAGCATTTGAAGAGTGACCACATACCTTATCCACCTGAAAGACAGAGAGAAACAGATGAGAGATGGTTATGCTCTGTCCCTTCACAGAGAGACAGAATGGATGAGGCAAGTGAGTTTGTCTCTGTGATAAATGAAACTAATGGAAAAGCAGAGACAGTAACAGATCACATTAAAGTCATGAATGAATGAATTAAGACCTCAGCCAGAGACTGTGTATGTGTGTGTGAGCATGTGTGTGTCTGGCTCTGGTTTTGCCTATATTTTGGGGATCAAATGTCCTCAAGCTAGTAAAACCTGAAATCAGTTACACTGTGGGAAGCAGCCAACGGTCTCCTCAAGGAAAACAGCTTAATAAACAAACAAAATAACGTCTTAATAAAAGTCTAAGAATGCAGAAAGGATTATGTGAGGGTTGTGTGTAGGGTTAGGGGCTAAAATATATCATTAGCTCAGTCAAATAACAGCAAAAGTCAATGGAAAATCCCTACCGTGATGGAAAAACACACGTGTGTCTGTGTATAAACCTGTTTATCTCATTAGAGACTATTGCTGTAACACAGGATCTCAATTTGCATTTGCTTTTATATCTACACCTCCTTCACCTCTGTGTTGTCCTCGTTCTCACACAGACTTTTAATCAATGCCGTTTCATCCCACTAAAAGCTCCGGCAGACGTCACCAGTCCATTAGTCAAAGCAGACTCGACTACAGCGATCCAAATGATTACCCTCAGTTTCTGCCCTCTCCTATCAGTCACCTTTAATAATGACAATTTTATTTGCCATTAATAAATCTTTATCTCTTGCATCATTTGTCATTGCTCTGGGAGCTCGGATGTAAGGGCGGAGGACAGGAACGAGACAGTCTTCGCTCCGTCACTCGCTTTACAACCTGAATGAATAACAAGGTGCAACTCTTTAGGATAAATACACTGAAATAGATATTGTAAGATTGGAAAGAAAGGTACAAAACTGTCACAGAGGCAGTATTCTTTTCAAAAGGTGCTAATATGTACACTTTAGATACTAATATGGAATAAAATATGAACCATTTAGGGCCTTTTACCTTTTGTATCTTAGTGTATCATCCCTGTGACAGATTTGTACTTTCTTCAGAAACAAAAACTGGAAAACTTGGTCAGAAAAGATGGCCTTCACTAGTAGAAAAGTTCATTTCTGGACTAAATATCCTAAATAACTAAATCTAACTATGTAAAATTTAAAAATGTCTAAAAATATCTGTGAGTGAGATGGGCCTTTACCACAAACTATAAACCATAAACTTTACAGTTCATTCTGCTTAATACAAACTAAAAATAGCATTTTTACGTCTCATTTTTAGTGTCTTTAAATCAATCTGTTCACTACAAGTTAGCAAAATTATATACATTTTATTCCAAGACCCACAAATAGCAGCTCTCTCAAAACACACACACACAGAGAGAGAGGGTCCGTAAGAATCAGATATCTTTCTGGACACAATACCAGGCTAAAGGAAAGAACATTTAAAGCATTTATAAAACTACAGTATATTTAAAATACCTGAGATAAGTACGTTTAATATACTTAAGAGCCTGTGCAAACATTATTAAACACTGACATGTGTTAAATTTCAGCTTTAATGAACAAAAATAAACTTAATCGTTGTCTTTCTTTTTACTTTAGAAACCTTTGAGCATAATGAGGCATTATGGGTATCGGCCAAAAATGTGGGAGTGCTGGGAAAATATTTGTGTTTTGATTTTGTTGTATTCTGTGTAGTTTATTGATTTACCCTCTATTGTAAATATTTTTCATCCTTCTTTTTGACGAACAGCATGGGAACCATCGTTTCCCCACAAATAAACCCAGCGGTGGATTTTGGACAGAGTATCTCAAATACACAACAGTTATCCTTATACACCGTCATGTTCTGTTCAACAGACAATTTCTTTTCTTCTTCCTAGCCAGTTTTATATAATTGAGGTTAGAAATCGGCTGCAGTTCTGCATATTTAAAATATA
>JAUMHE010000043.1:17264110-17319016 GCA_032359235.1 Enteromius mattozi | reverse complement strand
GTGGATGGACTAGCTGGTTTTTGGAATGTGGTAGTCTTTTCTGGTTAATTTTGGTCTACTACCTCTAACTATAGTTTTACCATAAAAGTCTACCAAATGCCTTCTTTAGGGGAGGGCAGTGGGCAGACAAGTTGTCACTCTAAGTCTTTCTCTAACCTTTGTTAAACAACAAAAGCGTTCATTCTGTCCTGTACGGCAAACCACAGGCCAGCACCATTCCCTGAACACCGGCATCCATCTCACGACAGCTGGTCAGCAGGGGCCGGATGGGATGTTTAGAATCCTCAATTCCACCGTTACCATGGGAATGACATAGCAGGTGCACTGCGTGTGAGGCTGAAGCCACTAGATTTGCTCAGAGGTACGGAATGAGCATCACTTCCTGTCCCAGGCCCACGGCTGACATCAGGCGTTGGGTTTGGGTCAGTCTGTCCGTTCAGGCCAAACTGTCTTATTCTCATTCCTTTTTATTTTTCTCTTTAGAGGACATAAGCTGTGGTTCAGGGCCAGCTAAGGAAGTAACATGGCAAGCTCAATTAGTCAACGGATAAATCTACCCTCCAAAAAGGCCAAATGATCTGTGGGAGGAGGGCGTATAAGAGGAGGGAGATTCCTCTGAGACTTTAAGAGTCATGCAATCATTGATGAAGACAAGGGAAAGACGAATGATAACAATGAGAACAAGAGAATGAAGTCCAGACAGAACGAAAGATTGAAGGAAAATGAGCGAGTAAAAAGGGTTTCCCCACAGCACAACTGGCATGTCACCAAGAAGGCATCTGCTGTCACTGCTGAGCAGTAATGAGGTTTTTACTGGCACTTTCCAGGTATATGGCACACTTTAGTGTCCTATGAAATTTTTAAAAGCACTGGAGGCCCAAAATCTGTGCTTTTTGTTGCAAGAACTCTAAAACATAATGTGTTGGGTCAAAAAAAAAAAAATTAAACATTACTTTTTGGATCAATCTTTTTGAGGTATAACAACTTCTTAAAATGTATTTAAATAATAAACCTTATAATTTGTCACATAAACACTTTTTTTATTATTAATTATTTTTAAAAGTTGTTTAACTAATTGAGCTGCGCCCCAGAACCAATTAATCTTTGAGTCAAAATCAACAGCTAGCATAGCACAATGCTAAATGCTAAAAACAAAGCATGTAGCTACATTTAATGAACAAATAATTCATGTTAATAAATTGAATTTTATTTAAAACAGTTACGCAAATTTTATCAACAGACATGCTTTATGCAGCCAGATGGTGTAGTTCCAGCATCTGCTAGCAGGGGCAAACAGAGAAATGTTACGCTTTCACCTTCTTTCACTAGCAATTTGTTAACAAAAAAAATACTTTAGACTTGCAGGTAATTGCAATTCAGGATCTGGGCTCTATTTTTTACCTTGCTTGTGGAAAGCGCCACTAAATTTAAAATGCATTGATTTTTATTCCTGAACCGTATAAACATCTCGTTTCCCCTTTTGTCTTGTCTCTTCTCCTCTCCTTTATCTAAAGTCTTTATGCAACATCCATCTGTTATTTTGCACCTCTTTAAATCTCTGAGGGAAAACAGAGGACATACAGACAGAAACTCCCGCTCATACACATGGGGAGAAAGAGAATTAGTCACTGTCATTATAAACTCTAGTGAGAAGACACAGAGGCCATATTGCTGATCCTAGGTCTGCCTTTATTTCATTGTTTCCCTATCATTGGCTATATATCATATTCTGTCAAACACCAAAATTACCTACTAAGTTTGACAAAATATGCAGTTTAAATGCAGAGTACTCTGTGTGGAAATACTGTATTCCGCAATGCAATGCGCTAGATCTCATCTGTCATTTCCATATGACAAAGAGAGCAAAAGCAAGATAAACTATGTGAATTTCTTAAAAATTGTTACTTGACACATTTAATCATACTCCCAGATATGAAATATATTCTTAAACAAAATATAATTAAGAAGCAAAGTAACTGTTCTGTGAGTGCGTGTGTGTGTTAACAACAAACATAATTACACATACTATTTACTACAACCTAATTTTCATTAAATATGACATTTACTCTGACAAAGATGCATGCATCTATACTGTAGTTGTACACTAGCATTTGATTCCTAAAGCCTCTGAATCCAACCGAGCTCAGCAGACAGTAATAAAACAAAGACAGGATTTTTTAATGAAAATTCCAAATGCCTTTGTCTATTAAACTCATTTTCTCACCGCCTGTGACTTAACATCCCCTTCCCAATGTCTCTTTAATCCTGTGATTCCTTTCTTATTCTGAGATTATCACGAAGAGCACAACCTAACTTCTTAAATCCTTTATTAATATACAACAAACACACAATGAAGCTAGACAATTAGAATGAACTGTCTACTGAACTTCCTGAGACAAGAACCCACACAAATGAGAACAGATAAATTCACACACACAGGGACAGAAACCCAAACAAACACATATACCTTCTAACAATGCTCTTATATTAATGATGGAAAACCTCAAATCATCATTCTAATTCAGTTTCAATTCAGTCTGTAATGTGATATGATCTATGTCTGCCACAGATTAATAAGTTTCCTAAATATAGGCAAAAAACGATCATCCTAACTAACCTCTAGAACAAGACTACAGATTTCACCACTCTTTCAAACGCAAACACCACACACACATCAGCATCCGTAAAAGGCAATTGTTTGAACATTCCTGATTACTGCATGTGACCTGTCGACGGCGAAACATTCTGCACATATCTCCACATCCGAGACACAAACATTAGAAACACTTTACTGGAATGCAATGAACAATCTGTGCTGTCTTGTGGATGCCAATAGAAAATGGGCTTGGAAAGACAAAGGCATGATTGAAGAGCATAACGAAAACTATGTATGTGGTTTGAACCCCCCTTGTGAGATGCAGTATGTGTGGGAGTATGTGGCCATTTCAGTGGCCGCAGATCGTGTTAAAATGAGCCTATCGTGAGCGCAGGACTGAAATAGTGTATGTGAGAGCTCATTCATTCACACCAAGGCTTGATACTCATGAATGAACTGACAGAAGACCTTAATAACAACCGGTGCTCTCTTCCAAAACACACACAAGGCTGCATACGGCTGAGATTCTTTAAAGCTTCACTGCCGATTATGGTTTGGCCAATGGGCTCGACACTCATGAGAGTGTGGGCAAGTAATCTAAATTCCCCTTCTAAAGATTTAATGCAGTAAAACCCAACCAAACCTCATATAACTAGACCTCATAGAGCATAATCTAATATAATTAAGACTAGATGCTTCTGAATGTTTGCAGCTAGTTCATACTTTCCTAAAAAACACATCTGGGTCTTTAATCAAGACGATGAAAAGAGGTTTCCTGTTCACATGCAATCAGCGCCAAAGATAAAGCTCTAAAGTAGTTCTTCCAATCACAGTGCCAGACCACATTGGAAAAAATATGCCATTATGCCATTTCTACCAATTAAACATGTCAAACTTTAGACAACAAAGACAGGTACATATCCAACCCGTACATTTGCTATCTTTCTATCCATCATTGGAGAGAATAGCTTTATTATCATCTACTCTAACCCCAACCAATAGTGTTAACAAAACTTTTTTTTAACAACTCTTTTATAATAACTAGTAGTGTATGGGACTTGTACTAGAGCACTCCGAGTGCTGTACCAGGTGAGCTCCGGAGCAAGTTTACTACATTAAAAAAAAGTCAAAGCACATGACAAAATATATTACTTTACAAATCATATTAATAGGTCATAGCACACTATTGTACAAGGAACCATATGGAAATAAGTCTTTACCTGCTCCTTAATTAGAATTTATGTGAAAACCTACCTGGTCTCATGGCATAAACGTATCACTGCAGTTTCCAAAAGAAATGAAAACTCTGACACCTTTTATTGCTTTTCACGCAAATTTACAGAGTTACGATTAATAAAGCGTAATTTTCAAAATTACTTGAAGAATATCATGTTAAAAAGTGCACAGAGGTACGTATTTTTTATGAGACCAGGTTGGTGGAAACTAATATAATTAGCTGTAACATTTCAGCTGTAACCTGTAGTAAATTGTATGTGTAAGAACACTTCTGCAAAAATGGAGGAGGAGGCAGTCTTTCGAATGAGCTTATTTTGCTTTATCCATATAAACTCATCCCTTTATCCATCAGTCAATTACTCTATCTATCCATCCATCCATCCATTTCACTTATCCATTCATCCCTCTAACATCCATCTAATCTCTCATCCATGCATGCATCTGTGTACCCTGAAACGCGATGACATGGGCAGAAATCAGATATTTCAACTCAAAGCTGTATGATCTGATGCTCTGGGTGGTGTCTCTCAGGACTGCTGCTCTGTAGCTTTCTTCCATTCTTCGCGTACAACATGATGGCCCAGCGTGCTTGCATATTGACAGGTCCACATCTACAAAAAGAGAAAAAAAAAGCATTTGTAAGACAGAACTTGAACAAATAGCATTAGTGACACTATAAAACCAAATTAAACCTGCACCAGTATCCCCATTCACACACATTTATGCAACTATATATATTCAGCAGTTGAGTGTTACTGAGGCAGTGAGAAGATAGTATAATGAAAACTGATCCTCAGAAATCTCTTGCACTCTCTTCATAGCTGCAACTTAATTACCCAGGATGCACAAGGTGCTTTGGGTCCCAGAAGACTTAAGTCAGTTCAGCATTAAACCCCATGCTCCCATCTGCCTAGGCCTTGCGTGAGCATGTGAACTTTGTATGACCAATATCCCTACACTCTAAATACCTTGTATTTCCAATAGCCTGAGTTAATGATGTACATAAAAACAAACATAATCATCCTCTTAATAACATCACATGCTGTAATTTAACACACAAGTGGAATATTGTTTTCTGCATTTTCCACTGCAAACATTCCGAAATGGCTTCCAAGCTAACTTTTTCCAAAATGGGAAAGACCAATTACGTTGCATTTTGAAATATTCCAATTCATTTTGTTACTCGTTATTCACAACATTATAAAATGACATGTTAACTTACTTTTTCCATAGCAAATTAAGTTACATTTTAGGTCTAAAAAAATTGACATTATGATGTTTTGCTGATGGGAAAACGTTACTATAGTCGTTTTCAAAAACATCCCTCAGTGTTAAACTGTGTTCCTCTCCTTCCCAACATAGGCTGATTGGGAAAAACATGCCTCTAACTACATACAGTTTACTAAAATTAGCCTAAATACAAACAGCTTTTACTCCTTTTTACACAAATTATGATTACAGGGGCAGAGCGCAAATTAGTCTCACACATTTCCTTGCAAAACTATGACCTCAAAACAGTTTGCCATAGTGCATAAACTAATTTTAACGTTTGCAACACATAGCCACCTTCATATGTATGGCCCTTCTGCTTGGTATCTCACCTAGTATAGCACTCTAGTACAAGTCCAGTGAAACACAAATCTTGATAAAATAGTTAAAGTATTTAATGTATTTAATGTTTATCTGCTATCCACTTAGGGTCTGAGAGTAACGCAATTTCAATTCTCTGTATGTCCTGTACATGTGGCAGAATTGACAATAAAGCTGACTTTGACTTTGACTTAAAGGACTTATACAAGCAAGGTAGAAAGCAGCTAGGTGGTACAATTTTTTGAAACACAACACAGAGATAACTTTTTAGCTACACTTAACAGACATTTAATTTCAAATCTGCTACTATAAATACAAAAACATACAAAACATTGCCAGTTTCACATTTACTTTTTTTACATACCAACCATTTCAATTTAACATATTATGATTTTAAAGATATATCGACACACACAGGCACATTTTCCCATTGAGCTTGGGTTGCTTCTGCCTTGGATATCAAATATCTTCACTAAAATCACGTCCAGTGAAAACAAAGCCCAAGATATACCAAAACTAAACATTTTATTAAATCTACTTAATTAAACATAAACTTCCCCAACACAAAATAAACACCTATCCAAACTAAACAAAACCTAATACATATGTGTTTAAGAATGTACCGTATTACCACTGATGTTGTAATCTAAACACTCTGTCAATACTGTGATAATTATTATCTTTGTTAAAGAAAGAGAAACACAAAGTAAAGGAAAAAGTGAGATATAGACCATCCGTGATGACTGATGTTAAGGCTGTGACGAAGCTTCATTCCATTTCCATGCTGTACAGACGTCCGCTATGCACTTTTGAGACAGTAGGTCACTACTGTGACTCATTGGACATTAATGAAGAACTTTCTGAGATTGAGTTTCACTAGCCGCTCAGGCAGACAGACCTCATCTACACCAGGAATCAGGTCATCACATACAAGTAAAAACCACAAGCACCTGCTCTTTAGGACACCGTGAATAACGGTGGTCTGATTTTAAAAACACACACACACATACAGGTACATGTGATACGATCACAAGCCCACAGCTGACAAAATGAGCCTTTGGGATGACGGACAGCACATATTGACCTTTCAATCAATTAAAAGAAAGAAAGACAAGACAGACAGACATGGAAGAGAATAAATTGTTGAATAATGTTGTTATTTTTGTTTGTTGCAAAGTGCAAAAAGAAGCTTCATAAAATTCAGGTTGAACCACCGATGTCACAAGGACTATTTTAACAATGTCCTTACTATCTTTCTGGGCCTTGAACGTGGTAGTTACATTGCAGTCTATGCAGAGTCAGAAAGCCCTCAGATTTCATTAAAAAATATCTTAATTTGGCTTTGGAACGACATGAAGGTGAGTAATTTATGACAGAACTATCCCTTTAAGGCTCTATTAACTCAGCAGGAACAGTCTAATGATGCAGGAGTTGGCAGGGAATATTAACTAGGAGGCTCTTAAATAGCAAACATAATATAAAGAAGATAGAGAATAGACTAATAATTCTAATAAAACACAATATGCTATTATAAAAAAAATACATAAAACAATAGTTAATTTGATAAGGAGAGTATCATAATATGCTTCAATTCTCTGCAAATGGGGAAACACTCATGGAGAAAAATCTATAACAGGGTTTGTTCATTCTTTTTTAATCGTTTAATTCAACATATCTGATAAAATTACCTTTTATATTGATACTATTACAATATTTGATTTTACTTTCTAAAGGCTGGTCAGAAATCATGAGATTAATTGCAATGACTAATGTCAGCACTAGTTTTTAAAAGTAAGTTTATAAAATAAATGTATATTAAAATATTTAGGAAAACATTTAAAAATTAACTGTTAAATTTAGTACAATGAAAATAAGTCAATTACACAACCAATTATTTCACTGTGTTATCTGGACAGTACCCCTTTTTATATATAGTCACACAGTGTTGATTTTATATATAAGCAAATACATATAGGTGCCTTATTATTTTAGGAAAGGGGGAACATTCCTTACCATCAAAAAGTTAAAAAAAAAACTCTTGTCTAGAACACTATTTGAAATAATCTCTGGCGTCTGTCTCTCTCCAAGCTTTAATTAACAGACGATGGAATGAATTCAGCCCCTGGCGAGTGAATTAGGACCCCAGCAGGTGTCTATGGTTCTGCCTGAGTAGACACTTCCTTATTCTTCCTCCTGTCTGGGGCTCGAACTTAGCCAACCTGATCCCATAATCACCTTCAGGTGACATTCATTTGATTGGCCGGATTAGTCTTTATTCAGTTCGTATTTGCAACATCACAATGACCACCACTGACCCCGGGTCCACGGTCGAAATTCCCACTACAAGTCAAGCAGAAAGAGTTGTGCAGAACCCAAACAAGACATCCTCAGTGAGGACTGAAAACGTTATGGTTTATTTAGGTTAAGACTTCAGCATGCTTGAAGTGCAGAAGCAACTTTATGGGAAAGGAAAGTCATTAAAGTAGACGGCAGCCCAACTGGATTTAACCTCTGGCTCTCCTGAGGTTCTTCTCAGGAAGCTTTCGGTGCTTTGAAGTGCTGGCGTACACTGGAAGCAGCAGGATATTTACCCACAACTGATGTGCTGTTTTTGGGAGAGACCATGTTGAAAGAAAGCATCTCTCAAAAGGTCTGGGCAGCACACCTGCATTTCTCAAAGCCACAGGCGTGCTGCTCCGGTGTTTGGCTTTGAGGAGCGCTGGCTGGCATTTGCGCCCACAGTAAGCGAGTGAAAAGGTGATGCGTAGGAAAAGATGGTGGATTGGACTGAAATCAGAAGGAGAGATGAACCTTTGCAGACACTCATACAGAACACCAAATTAAGTTCAAGTTAAATCTATGGTCAAGCCATACGGGAGCTTGGAAAGCCAAAAAATACAGTGGTCAATCTGACCACTACGGCCATGGCACAAGTGCACAAGTGTGCGTACACCCAGATCCCTCCATATCAGTACAAAGTTAATAAACTAGAGCATAAATGCACACACATCATTTCAAACATAAACTGTTTCCTAGAATTCTTGGCCTAGTAGTTGAGTGAAATCAGCAGGAATAGCTTTACCTGGCCTCAGTAGTTTAAACATGGCAGATATATTCCCACCTTGACCTGGCTCTTAAAACATACCAGAAATTCTTGAATGAGACTCAAAAAACTGAGCAACCACAGACACATGGGCACTAATGTCTACGAATATTTTTAATATAAACATTTGGTCCACTTTTTATATTTTCAGACTCAACTATTTAGATATTGCTTCATAACTTTACAAGCCATGCAATTTTCTTAGTCTCATCACAATACATTTTTTTATATTTAGTGATGTATTTTCATTTATGTGCTACTTATGAATGCAATATTTTAAAAATGGAACAGCAATAAATAAAATACAAAACAAACTTAAAATATAACATTAACTCTTTCCCCACCATTGATGAATTTTTCCATCATTTATGAAACAATGCTTTCCTGCCACCAATTTTTCCAAGTGTTTTTCTGTGTTTTTATTGTTATATGGTAGGGGATGTTATTACACATCTTCTGAAAGAGTACTGAATATCTCGATTCAACACAGGCCAAGAAGCAGAAACAAGCAATCACAATCGATCAAAGATTAAACAACTTATTAATCAAAACTGCTCAACATTTCTGAATGAAATCTGATCAGGACGTAGTCTTTGAAAATTTTCATTGTCTCAGCATTTAGTTCAAAATGCAACTGTTTTATGAAATTAACCCACACTCAGGTGTTAATGAAAAAAGAATGTATGAAGCTTAAATAAAACGTTTTGTTTTTTTTTCTTTAACAGAAGAGGCTCTATTCTTTTTTTGGACATATTGCTTGTTCAGATATTCATACACAAAATATCCCATGAACATTTTGTGAACGTGCTGGTGGCTGGCAACTTATCAAAACATTACTGAATGATTTGTAGTTTCCAACATGCTTTTAAGACTATTACAACTCGTTTCTATTTCCCTCATATATTTTAGCCGACAATAAGTCATAACTGTCATTTCTGGCAACAACAATGTAGAACACATGACAGAAAACCTTTTAAAACATTTTAGTTTGCACAAAACAAGTTCAGTGAATGTAATCGTTCTAGTGTAAGAGCAGTACTGGCCTGAAACTGTCTCCCGCTGACCCTGGGTCATTCTTATGATTGAGCCTCTCAGTTAAAGGCACACAACAGTAAACAACCCGAAGTCCAAACCACCCAGAGGAATGTTTCTGAGAATACACCTCCATGTAGTTTCAAAGAAGTACACCCAAATGAATATAAGCAGCAACATTTGTAACACCTGGCTCCTGTGGAGAAAAGGGGATATTTCCAATCTCTAAATTAGAGCCTAATTTGAGCTTTCTGCCCAAGTACTCCGCAAAGCTGTAGATGAGAGAGGAATTAAGCAAATGCTAACAAGCTTGCGCCTCCAAACCAATTATCCAATTTTCCTCTGTGATAGCATGTCAGATACATAAGGAGAGCGGGGGGGGTGTACTGTAAATGAGGGACTTACTGGAACAAACAACCCTAGTACTGACTGAATAGAGTCTGGCTTTGCTACTCCAACAGTACAACCAAAATTATAAAGATGTGCAAGGCAAGGCTCAGGTATAAGGTGTATCTAAAGCAACTTAAGGACACTTTAGTTATGGCTCAGTCGTCACAGGACTCCGGTTACAAGTTCAAATTTTTATTCACTATATTTGCGATGCAAAAACTAATACGCTTTGGCATTAACACACGGGGCTCTGGTCGCTCTAAAAGAGGTGTTTTGCTGAGAGCAGAGAGACCAAGAGAAGTGCCTGCAGGTGTTAAAACCTGAAGAAAAGTAAATATGCAAAGACGTTTGGTCTTTCTTCTCAAGCCAGAGATTGAAAGCATGAATGCACAGGTTGTTCCACACCTTTCATCACAGAAGAACGTTTACCTCAAAAGACCCCATCAAAAAAGCATTTGATGTTCCACACAAGCATTTAAAAATGAGTGGTGGGGATACTTTACAGTGGGGCTAGTTAAAGCTAAGTGGCTTTGCTGTGTACATTCTGGTCACATTAGTTTCTAGAGATAAACAGTGCTAAAGGATATAAAAATACAAAATAAGTGTAAAATTAAAAATCTAAATGTAATCATTTTATACATTTTATTAAATTGCTATATCCTCTCAGTTAAAACAAATGTTCTTGAGCTTAGATACACAGGCTGAGCCACATCTGAAACCAAAAATAGAAAAGGCTGTAATGTTGTGTAGCTGTTGCAACCAGGCATAGATAGTGGTCCTTACTCAGCAAATAGTCCATTAAACCAATAGTTAAATAATGCTGCAGATATGGGGCAATTCAGACTGCTTGGTTACTATGCCTCATAGAAAATAGTGGTTGTGTCTCTTTACGAGGAAAACAATCTTCACTTTGTGCTGTAACTGACTGTAACCTGTCTACTGCTTCAGCACACAAACCTCCATATGGATGGCTTTACTGCCAGACACAGATAGAGGTCTCTGCAACTTAATTAACTAAAGGACTCTTTAACCCAACAGAATGTCTGGAAATCCAATACTGATTAATTAGGCCTGTGATTTAATGGTGTGGAGTGTAGGAGACTCAAACTGTCCTTTAAATATCTGATTGCAATGGTTGCTTCATTTCATTAAACGAGTCATAACTAACCTGTCCTCTTTTTACAGACTAGATAGCATCAAGTAGCAACATGCCTGAGGGGAAAGGGTCATTTTGTTTGATTTTATGGAACATGTCAGATAAGACATGAATTAAACACAAAAACATAGAAGCAATGTCCTAAAATCTAATATCCATGCTGCCCAGGCCTCAAAAAGACTCACGGGATTAGTTATCAACACAGCCTTTTTTGAAGGAGAGCCTGGGTTTCAGAAGGCTGCTTTACTTGGCAACTGATCTGAGAACAGACAGTCTCATACCCTCGAACCCTGTCAGCACTTCTGAGGAAAGAAAGCGACCCCAGATTTGAACCCTATGCAACATTAAGACCTCCTCACTAAGCAATAAACAGCTCACAACTGTTTTACTACTAGAAAACTAGGAGAGGAGAGATCTATCTAGACACTGACAATACATGGACGATAGATAGATTTATCTATTGTACAGGTTAGGGCTTGATGATAAATGATAACTCTGGATGGATGGATGGATGGATGGATGGAAATTCACAGGACAATAAAACAATAGAAAGTAATGAAATGACCAACAGACTGACAGATATATAGATAGAACGATAGAGGGGTTTTTTTTTTGTTTGTTTGTTTTTTTGAGGAGTGGTTTGAGTGGGTTACTATTATAAGATGTCTTGAGTTTCTGCCCATCAGTGATATTGTTGATAACATTCCGACGTGTCTGAGATTCCAGACTCTTGTTGTCTGTGGCTGCTGTCTTGCATGCAAGCTTCTGTCTCACTGCTCAGTGCCCATCAGCTGTCACCAAAGGAGTGAAGAGCTATGTCTGCAGCTAAAGCATGTTCATTGCACACAGTCCGTTTTCTGCTGTTCTGAATACAGGACCGGTGCTCCAACAACTGAATGCTCACCTGATGAAACTATTCCAAAATTAATCCAAAAGGGCACATTTTATCAAGAATACCCTCCACGTCTACCATTTTAAGCTGCTTTGATTTTGGCTGCTGTCTCAGCCTTAATTGTGCCAAGTCGCTGTGGCAAATAAACAGACAGTGAAGTCCTGCACTTAACTGCTGATACAAGAACAGCTCTCAGTTATCAGGTTAGTGCTTGATGATAATGAACTCATCCTGGAGCTGTGTGAGCATTTTTTCTCAAACCTGGCACAGTCTGATATGCTGCATAGTTACAATGAAAAGTCAGTCATAATTTAGCCACACTCAAGCTGTTCCAAATTCGTCTGACTTTCTTTCTTCTGTGGAACAAAACAGTCTCTGTTTAGGGTTTTTTTTATGTCCATACAATGAATGTCAATAGTTGTTTGGACCCCAGCATTCTTGAAAATATATTTTGTGTTCCACAAAAAAGCAAGCAAGTACAAATGTATTAGCATCTATACGTCAAGTTGTTGGAAGTTTGGTCAGGGTTATACGCTCCTTTTTAATATAAAAAAAATAACAAACAAACAATTCACAAAGTTTCATCCATGTTCTGAGACTCTGCTCACAGGAGAAAGTCGTAAAATAAAAATTCCAGTCTTTCTGCAACAAAAGTAATTTAGAACTTTCTTAATCTTTGCTTTTCTTTAAACCTTTTTCTTTAGACCACAAAAAGGAAATAAAGAGTTTAATGATCTTAGGAGGAAGGCAAAACCACACTAACCTGAAATGTTTTGTAATTATGGTTTTGCTGTGGTATGGTCTTGCTTCCCAGAGGAACGATTTCTATGCTAAGTCTACATATCAGTGTTCAGTCAAATAAACAGGAGAAACTGTACCAGAGGGCACAGGATGCCTGTAGGCTCATCAAAACTCTTCTGCATGCTCTAAATTTTTCTGCACATGTAGACATTACCCAAAAGAGGTTTATAGCTCACTAACTAAACATAAACCACCAAAACTCAACCAACTCAGAATTAACTTTTAGCTAACCCAAATAAGCAACATCGTGAAAAATTTCCATCCCACTACTGCTCTGCAAGAATCCAAGAAGAGAAACTGGTAGCTCATCTAGAAATATAGATCTGTCTCAGCCAAAGAACAGGTGTTCAGACGTTGTCTGAAAGATGGTAGTTTAGCTTGACCACTCAATTTTGCCAGTAAGATTAGCCAAGTTTGTCATGACAAGTCTTCTTTCTTATTCGAAATTTGAGGAAAAAAGTTGAAGAAGTCTAAAGCGATAGAACAGATAGATATTTGAAAATGACAGAACAATAGACAAAACAATAGATAAAAATAATAGAACGATGAACCGAACAATAGATAGAGTGATAGATAAAACAATGGAAAGAATGATAAATGATACAAAACAATCAATGAAAGAAAGATACAACAATAGATAGAGGGATAAAACAATAGAAAGCTATAGAACAATAAAATGATAAACTATGATGGACTGATCAACATAAAATGACAGAACAATGTATAGAATAACAAAATTATAAATACAGGGAATGACAAAATAAAATGATAGACATATCAACTGACAGTATGATAGAATGATAGATAAATAGAACGATAGAATGATAGACAGAATGATAGAAACATAGAACTATAGAATGATAGACAGAACAATAGATAGATAGATAGATAGATAGATAGATAGATAATATGACTGACATCAAGGTAGCTGGCTTGTGTTTTAGACCCTATCCTTTCCAAATGACCCCAAAGACCTTGATGAGCTGGTTCAAGTGTGCATGATTAGTATTTGATTACTAAACAGGTTGATCTTTAGGAACGGGATGGACACCCCTGTCATAGCAGAACCTCAAGTACTGTGAGAACTCTAGACCCACGTGAGCTGGGCCGGTGTCATTCCAGCAGGGCTCGCTCCTGTTCGCTGAGTCATGCGTCAAAGCAGCTGGCTGAATACATCTGTCAACACTGATTCCCTTAACCTGACACGATCCTTGTCTGAAGTTTACCAAGTCTTAATATTACTTACAGTGCAGAGTCCAGAGCCTTACAGCACACATGGGCAATCACACAAACTTTGTTGGGCAAAAAAAAGAGAAAGTCAGTCAATGAAAACTACTAAACGGAAGCTGGTTACATTAAACTTTCAGGAACAACTAAATTAATAAAATACTTTTGAATTCCAGTGGTAGGCTGGTGAAAATATTGATTATGTAATATATTTGAACAACTTGGATTGTTTATCATGCATCTTCATTTCAGCTTTTAAAAGCACAGTGCCAAACATGCAGAGACATCACAACATTTCCAGTAAGGAAATATAGTGAGCAGCTGATGGTTTTTAACAGCACACTGTGGGAATTTTTAGGATGCAAAAGTAACACTGGAATTCCAGTTACACTGGAACGAATCTGACAGCACTAGAAATGGATGAGTCCCTGGGCAGTGCAGCTAAAATAATGATTTACACAACTACCTTGAAAGCTCTTCTTCGTGGTTTAAGAGCACTTGTTTAAGAAATATTATGTTGCACTCAAAAGCAAACAATATGCCATCACTGACATAGAACTGATATGCAGGAGCAGTGTTTTGAAGCTAATCTTAATGATGGAAAATAACGGTCTGTATTAGCCTTGTGTGTTATTGTGATGCTATCAGCTGTTTGGTCTCTCAGTCCGAGGGCACCCATTCACTGCAGAGGATCCGTTGGTAAGCAAGTAATGTAATGCTATATTTTTCCAGATCTGCTCAAAGAAACAAACTCATCTAAAGCTTGGACGGACTAAGGGTAAAATTTTAGCAAATTTTAATTTTTGAGTATACTATTACTTTACATATTGCCTATCATCATTAAAATATACTATGATGACCCAAAGCACCTGGTTGCACCACAAGAGAAATATAACATATAACAAATATAACAACCATACAGTTTCCGTAACAACCATAATAACTACCTAAACACCTAATTAACAGATAACGTTGCTTCAAAACTCTATGGTAAAAGTAAGCAAAAAATTATCCAAAGAGGACCAATAATTTCACTATTAACAGGTGTAGTTATAGTTTGGAGGCATCTCCGTTTACCACAGTAAATATCAAAGCAAGGACAACAATATTAAACATTTCAGTTCAGTCAATCAACAGTAGCATTTACTAGGGTGACCATACGTGCCATTTTCCCATGACGCATCCTGGCCAGGATTTCTATATTGCTTTGATTCAAAGTACCTCCAGAGCGTCTTTACAACATAAGTAACCGATGTCATATTCTGATCGGTCTGCACAGGCAAAACTTACATATTCTAGGCAATATAGAAATCCTGGCCAGGATGCGTCCTGAGAAAATGGCAAGTATGGTCACCCTACATTTACAAAAAACGCTCTTCACCAAGATGACAAACGACTGTACAGGGCGTTTACACTCACCTGTTGCAGGTGTTTCCGGGACCCATTTCAGCTGTCCGATCTGACGCACTTGAAACGCCGTTTTCACCTCGTGACAGCTGTGAGCGTGCGCGGCGGACAGTGTCGCGAGCTCCACCGCGAGCACCGTAATAATCCAGCTGACATTCACGCGTGGCATGACGGCATTTCAGTGGAGAAATCAGTGCGGTGGAATTACTTAATATCAGTGACTGGCTGCAAAATGTGTAAAAAGAAAAGAGGAGAAAGTCGCCTGTGCTGGACTTTCACATGCTGCACCGGCTGTAGTGCGTCCTTCCTTCCCAAACCGAGAAGGGAAAAGCGCCGCTGCGTCCCGTTCACTGAGAGTGTCACTGAATTCATTCAGCATGTGGAATCATTCAGAAATCTCTCTCTCTCTCTCTCTCTCTCTCTCTCTCTGTCAGAGTCAAAGCTTTTTTGACACTACTATAAGCCCTTACATTATTTGCAAAACATATAAAATACTTAATTGACAAAGACAACAATGCAGTGAGATTAAATATACAAATATATAAATGAGAATATATCATTAGTTTCGTTGCTTACTTTATTGTCATGATTATATATTTTATTACTGTTCAGAATTGCCACTGTAGTGTTAGACTGCAATTTGAAATTAAATTAAGGCGAAGATTTGCCTCAATTTTGCATTCATGTTAAAACACAACCTGCCCCGTGTGAGGATCGAACTCACGACCTTCAGATTATGAGACTGACGCGCTACCTACTGCGCTAACGAGGCTGATGGGGAAGACGAGGGAAGATGTTGTAACAACGCTTCTGATTGGCCGATAAAAACTGCTAATTATTTTTTGGCGATTGTGATTGGTTATGAAAGTTTTCAAAAGCAGCTACAACGATTTCGTTTTTGCATATGTATTCTCTTAGCTGTGGTTTTACTGTTAGTGTTTAATGTTAAACCACACCATACAGAATGGTGCTAATTCTGTAAAAATCAATACGCCGTTTAAACTTAAAATCGCCCACTTACTGATGTAATTTTTATTTAAAGATAGCTGTGATGTCAGATTCTGATGCTGTGTAATCTGTGTTCACAGGTTGGTAGTCTATGCTTCCGTGATGATTTGTCTCCCTCTGGTGGACTGTTTGTTTGTTTGTTTGTTTGTTTGTTTGTCACCATATATATATGGTGTGTTGTACTTCCTTTTATATGTTATATATTCTTCATATCACAAGAGGAAGAAAGATAAAATAGCCCCTAAATACAGTGGTCCAAATAAAAGTCCAACTTTTTTCAATTACGTCATATTTAATAGCTATATTATTTCTTCAAATTTTATCGTTTCATATCATCCCGTCTCATATGAGACAAGATCAAAGTCATACAATTTTTGAAACTTGCCCCTTTTAGACTTGCACTCTTTTAGACTAACTGCTTGTTTTCTTAAAAAAACATTTAATTAATTAACTAACTAACACTGGCTTCTCTGTTCTTTTTCTGTTCTATCTATTCCTTTTTTATTATTTATTATTCAATTAACAAAAGCAAAAAGGCCAATAACACTAGCTTAAAATATACCTAGTATGTAATTCTGCTTAACTTTCAACCTTTACCTTAATATTTTTCTTTTTACCGTTTCACCTAAAAATTTGAATGAAGTTAAATATCTTTATAGACAGCAGAATAGTAATGTTACAGCATCGACCAGTAGGGGTTCTCCAAGACCACTTTTTTAAATCTCCATTCATTTATTTATTTTTATTGGTCTTTAAGACTCGACCACAAATTTTTTTTTTAGGGTTTATGTTTCTAAAAAGTGATAAATACAAATAGAAACAAAAATCTATATATAAATTTAGACTTACATAAATAAATATGAGTTATTCATATATTTGAAAATAAATCTGTTATTCTATGAAATTATCTGCATGTAATATGTAAAATTGAGGCGTTTTTCCTCCTCAAGCTACTTATTCTCCTATACCATATTAGTCATGCTTGCTTTAGTAAGTCAGTTATTTAACAGCAGAGGTTTGTAAATGACTTCAGAATATAATATACCATTTAGTCCAAAGGAATTGGTCATGGTTATGGAAGCAATAACATCAGGAATGTGCATGCTCTTCAAAAATAGCAATCAATCCCCACTTACAAAAGCTTCTTTTCCTCAATCAGTTGATACCACTATAGGTAAAATATGTTTTTTTTTTCTAGCCTACTAAAAAAGGCAGAAATTATGAAGTTAGATTTCTTTTTATTGAAAAACTTACATCTTTGTCGCCTGTAATTTCTTACTGGAATAGTTTGTTTAGACATTTTAATTAGGCAAAAAATGGTCTTTGCAACAAAAATACTTTCTTTTAAACTAATTAATAAATCTTACCCCATTAAACATTTTATGGATAAGTAATAATAATACTTCATAATATTTCATACTGTTTTTTATTTAGTCTGGAATTGTCATTATACTGAGCAACTTTGGAAAAATATTGGTTCATTTATTAATGAGAATATCCAGTAAGATGTATCCATTACTTTCAAAGGAATTATGTTTGGACCTTTGGACACATGAATCTCTACTAAAAGCAATGCTTGTTTTGTTAAAAAATGTAAAAAAATAAAATAAAATAAAAAAATAAATAAAAAATGTCTTTGTAAATATTATGTTCACAAATGTAAAAACCTCTTTTTTTTAAGAATTTAAAAATGATCTAAATACAATTTTATGGTCAGAAAATAAGAAAGCAAGAAGAACTATTTCATTCTGCAATGATTTTAATTTGTTAATGGTTAAATGATATTAGCCATAAAATCTACAATTAACAGAATATAAATTTATTTTATATTCCATTGCTAAACATGTCATTAATTCACATAAATTATATATTAATTCTGTCTTATTGCAAGCATGAAATGTGTTGGATGGACTTTTATTTTAAAGTGTCGCCAGTTGTCGGTTCAACGTAGTTCACACAGCTGCGTTTAAAAAACTACAGTCCCGCACACACACAGACTCAAACACCGCTGAGGCAGCGCGACAAAGTGCTCTTCTTCGTGCGGTATAACAGCTAATCTGTCGTCCTTCACGTATTCGATCAATGGCTTTCATCATGATGAAAAAGAAGAGGTTCAAGTTTAAAGTTGATGTGGAGCTGGAGGAGCTGTCATCTGTCCCTTACGTGAATGGAGTTCTGTTCTGCAAGGTTCGGCTGACGGACGGAGGCTTTTCAGACGAGTCTTCGAGGTGAGACCAACTCAACATACCCTGCGTATTATTTTATTATTTTATTCAAGTGATAGGTGTTTGTGTCTGTGTGCGTTTAAAATGAATGTCCACGTTATTTAATATTAATATGACACAACGTTAAATAATAAATGCATTTCTGGTGCTGAATATCTTGTATGAGTGATTTAAGAACGTCGTTTAAATCATTAAACTATTTAATCGTGAAATAATTGGTTTAATTTCATTAGGTTGCCTGATTAATGTGGAATGAGTTCGAGATGATCAAAGGCTCTGTAAGATGACAGCTAAGTTAGCTTGTTTTATGTTAACGTGTTGTCTTTTTTCTTTTGGCTCAATTAACCCAGACAAGTTTAAATCTGATATTGAGACATTTTTACGACATATTGCAGTTTATTTAGTTATAAAGGAACATGTATTTTGGAAGGGGGTGTTCTGCTCAACAGGTGTGCTAAAGTGGGCAGTGTTTGACTAGCAAACGCTTTCCTTCCTCTAACCGTCGAGGCTGGACTTGTTGTGGCAACAGTAGCGTGCATTTGACAAAAACGGTTACATTCCAGTTCTGTTGGAATACCAGACGCCCCACAGTTAACACCACAGCCAAAGTTTTCATGGCAGTAGTGTTACTTTGTTTTCAGGAAGAACACGTACAAAGTCAGTGAAAAACTGCTGCAGGAAGCATTATTCAGACATATTACTTACAGAATGCACAGTATTTCACAACCAGAGTAAATGAACAAACTAATCCTCTCCCTGTAGACATTATGTTCCATTCTCATTCAAATCTCCTTTGAGAAATGCTCTGTCTAAATCACTTTCCCTAATAACACAGCAGTAATGATAGAGCTTATAAAGATATTGTGTATTGAGGCAAAGGCAGTAAACACTGCATTCAGATTTCATCAGTCTGTCTGTCTGTCATTTAGTCTTTCGGTCTGATTCATTCATATCATTTCATCTGTAAGTCTCTACTCTACATTATCTTTCTTGTGTATTATCTTTTCTCTGCAGAGAGCCGGTTCTGGTGAATTGTGTTAAATGGAAGAAAAGATTCTCCTTCTTATGTAAGATGAGTGCTAACGCAGGGACAGGGGTGTTGGATCCATGTGTTATTCGAGTATCTGTAAGAAAGGTATGATTTACCATTCTCTGTGTTGGGGAAAGTTACTTTAATAAAGTAAATTTTATGGTACTTATTTCCTTTTTATGGAAATGAATGCGTTATGTTGCTTTTGAGATATTTTTTCAAGAGTTCCTGGATCAACATTACTGTCCAAAAACAGACTTTTTTTCTTTTCCCAGTTCTTACCCCTAAACCTAACCCCACCCGAAACTTATTTTTAAAATCAGTGGAAAATGATAGCTGATTAACAAGGGTGTAGAAGTACACAACCCTGATCATAAGCCTAAAAAATGATATTTCCTGAAAAATGATCCCTTAAATCTAATTGGTTGATAGGAATGTTGATCCAGGAACATCTTGTTCTTGGGGAAATCATGCTCACCATAAAAAGTAGCTGTTTTAGAAATGTTAAAGCCCTTTCACAACTACAGTGTAATAAATACGCCTCAGGCTGAAGGAAATGTTCATTTATGTCTGATCAGTAGAGAACGCAGCTCAAACAAATTGCTTGAAGAATATGATTATTCAGCAATAACAAAAATGAAACTCTAATTTTTGCTTAGTATGGTTGAATTGAATCATTGAAGGTCAGCAGCTGTTTAAAAGTTTAGAAGTAATGCATTACTTTACTAGTAACTTAAAAAAAAAAAATGTCTGATTATGTAACCCCCATCACTGAATATCTTCATTCTTAAAATTGGGCTCTAAGCAGTTTGTTTCTGTACAAATGTAGTTGGGTGATTGAGAGAGGTGTTTAAATGTTGTTGTTTTTTTCTTTTATGAAGGAACTCAAAGGGGGGAAGACATTTGCAAAGGTAAGCTCAGTTATCATCTGTGGATAATGAATAATTTTTCTGTCAGATCACTGGCACTGATACGATATATGTGTCACACAGCTTGGCTTTGCTGATTTAAACTTGGCTGAGTTTGCCGGTTCAGGAAGCACCACACGGCGCTGTTTGTTGGAGGGATACAACACCAAAAACACACGTCAGGACAACTCTATACTGAAGGTACACAGACACACACATACATACATAGCAAAAAACTTCATAATGAAGATGCCTTTGTCTTTAGACTGTATGTCCTATGCATTTTATTCTTCCGTTTATTTTTATCATAAACATGCGGTTGCTAGGGGACGGGTGAGGGGTGCGTCCCCTCAGATCTGTGTGCAGTGTTGTGTTACTTCATGTTCCGCTTCATGTGGGTTATGTGTGGCATGCTTCGGCCTGTGTTGCGCTGTGTTTTCCAATCCATAACCCCCACCTACGCCTAGGGCTGTTCACAGTACCCCAGAATTCCACAGGCCTGTATTCTTCCACCTCCACCTGGAGCTGTTTATTTATAATTGAATATTATTATTAATAATAATACATATTTTGAAAACATTATAAATGGCATTATTATTAATAATAATAATATTAGTAATAATAGTAAAATGCATATTATGCTGTATTTTTATTTTTACAACTATAATAATAGTTGTAATTGCGTTAAAAAGCAGAAGTGACAATAATTAAAAATTGGTTCTTCTTTTTGAGGCTATTTAATATAATAGTATTAGTAAACTTTTTTTGATTATTTAATATTTAATAGGGTTGCTGATAAATGGCGCCAAAACACTCAACAATGCTACTCACATCACATGTAATATATTATCATCATATTATTATAATTTTATAATATTAATATATTCAGTATATGTTCAAAATGTTAAATATGAATCAATTTTGTTTCATTTTCAAATCATATTTTAAGTTAAAAAAATATATAGTAAAGTGATAACAATATAGTTCTAAAAAAATTTTTAGTATTAGTGAATAGCAAAGACAACCACAACGATAAGGATAAAGGCACAGAGGAACGATATCGTTGGAATAATTTTCAGGATGTTTTTTTCCAGCTGATGGATGATAGAAACATTGACAGCCAATTAGAATCCATCCTGCTATCACAAGCTGGAGAATTTAAAGTGGCAGACGCGAGTGTGCTTAGAATAAACTGACGATATCATTAGCTGGTGTGGATACTAATATTGTTATCTTTATAGTTATCGTGCTTGGAGTGAATGGGCCTCAATGTCAATCATATGTTTAAAAGCCATAATTATATCCTTTAGGAAAATACAATTTACCACACAGTTCTCCTGTATCTGATGTATTTAATGTTTGCAAGGGTATTAATGAAATATACAGTGTGCTGTATCTTATACTGCATGCTTATGTAACCACTCACCACCTCTCAATCTTTTTCTAGGTGATAATCAGTATGCAGCTAATGTCAGGTGACCCTTGCTTTAAAACGTAAGTTGTCCCTTAATTTTTAATAGATTTCGAAAAGTTTGAATCTCATGTTTAAATCTAAAATCTGCATCCTTCTGAACAAAAGACCATAATTTGTTTTGGATGCATGGGAAAGCCTGGTTTAATTATAACAAGTGATAGAGTAAGACTGGTCGAGCAGGCTCCACGCCGAAGGAAACCCTGTGGCTCAGAAAAACCTTGAACCTGTGCGACAACAGCAGACGTAGCTGCCATGATACCTTTGTATTTGTTTGCATGTCTATGTGGTTGTGCTAGAGTGTTTGTGCCAGTGTTTCTCGCACGCCAATGGCTAAGACTGCATGAACACAGGAAGTCTGATTTAACCACTTCCTGGTGATGTGTAGTTAAACAGAGGTGACAGCCAGACATGGAGCTGTTTTTTTTGTTTTGTTTTTTTTTTTTGTTTTTTTTTTAACACAGAGGTGTCTGCAGTTTGAAACCTCAGATTATTAGTTACTCAACCACTCTAAAGTATACAGTATGGTTTATGTTTCGAAAGAAATTATACTTTCATTCAATTCAGTTGATCAAAAGAGACAATAAAAACTACAGAATCCTCAATAATATGCATTATGGTTAAAATATTAAGCAGCACATTTGTTTTTAACACTGAAAATAATAAATACAGCAAAATCAGCATAGTAGAATGGTTCTGAATGATGAGTATTAGGAGTAGCACAATAATGAAAAACCTTACAGTATTCAACACTGGTAATATGAAGGTTGATGATTAAAAAAAATCACCTTTCTGATCAACAATTATCATTAAAACGTTTATTTACGGGTTTTTTTGTGAAGAAAAATAAATGCTCTCTTTTTTTTTTTTTTACTGCCCTATCTCTTTATGAAGGTCTTGAAGCATTAGTGCTTCTAGAATATTGGAGTAGTTGTGTGGATGCGTTTGCATGCATGTTGAAATAGTTGACATTTATACTGACATTTAGAGGAGGTAGTATTAATCATCACACCCAGCACCCAGAAACACTGAAAGGTGTGCTTCCTGTTATGTAAGTGAGCTGGCACAAAATCTCCTATTAAAACAACACTTACAGTGTTCTGACAGTGGATTAGCAACTAAAAGAGTGACAAATAAACCTCCATGAAGAGGTGTGTGTCTCTGTCGTCACAGACATGTGAATCATGCTCTAGTGAGAGTTGTATCGTTACTTCACTGGATGGTGGTCAGAAATAGTCACGAGCACTCATAAATCATAGTGTGGTGTTTCCCTGTGAGTGTGTGTTTGTGAGGCCTGCAGAAGTGTTATCTGGGTGTTTGTGTATGTGTGGGAGTGCTCATACTGCACCTCAAGTACTTTTAGCTTTGACTGGTGCGTCATAGTTTTATGTCACTGACGGTTTTAGAGGGACTAAATGCCAGATTAGTACTGGATTAATATCTCTGAAATCTGTTTTATAGACTTCCTTTTCTAGAAATATTGTTTATAGTTTACATGACCTGATTATCTTATTTTCTCAGAACTGTATGACTGACTTAAACACTGAATTAGACATTTTTAATGTGTTTTTTTAAGTATTAAGGCTCTCAAGAATTAGGAGCCTGAATTAGTTTAAATATCTAAATAAATGTCTTTAAATATAGTTTTGTAACAATGTTTAAGTTACTGTTTAAGTTAAGAATAGTACAATATGTGATTTTGTATATGCAGCAATGCAATTATTTCATTAATTTGTTACATTTTTGTATGTTTATATTTATATTTAATGGAGATATTTCTGGCTCTTCCAGGCCTCCATCCACTGCAATGACCATTGGTTTTTCAGGAGAAATGGAGACATGTCTGCATGAGGACAGAAGAGGAGAGACACCGAGTACAACTCAAATCTGTACAGGTACCTCCACAATCCTCACACGAAATCATTGCCTATATACTGGCCACGTTTGGAAAAATATGCTTTTTTTATGCTTTTGAAAGTCTCACGAAAAGTGCTATTTGATCAAAAATCTATTCTGTAATATTGTGTGAAATATTTTGAGTAATATTGTCAATTATTTTTATTACAATTTTAATATTTTCAAAAAATATTATTTTTTTATTTTTTTATTATTCAAAATTTATCCAAGCTTTTGACTACTGTGGTAGCTTTATTTAATTTTCTTAAAGACTTAGTACAGTCTACTTTGCATTACAGCAATTTCTAAATTCACAATGAAGGTAACAATCCACTGATTTTTTTTAAATTTAACTTTATTTTAGAAAACCTAGGAAAAAGTGTCTTCAGTCATGGTTCTGTTCCAGATGAACTGGGAAAGTGTGGTCACTCAAGAACAGCCAGTTATGCCAGCCAGCTGTCCAGGTTTTCCGGTCTGTTCATTCACACCAAATGTTTTGCTTTTTTTATTATCTTTTTATTCTGTTGGTTTTGGCATGATACAGTTTCATAATATTGATCAGTCTGGACAATCTTATAGGCTACAGCACAGGTCATTCGCGCTCCTCCAGCCTGACAGAGCTCTCTCATAGAAGGAACTTGTCTGTGGGCAGTGCCTCCACTGGGATTGGCAGCCTACCAGAGCCCAGCGAGGACAGAGAGTCCCGCACACAGACCTACACACCTTTACCCCAGCACTTGACCACTCCGTCCCACAGTGGGATCACAGCCAACCGGTAAACGTGTATGTGTGTGTGTGTTAGGTCTTCCTGCAAAATGTCTTTGTAAAAAAATCTTTTAGTGAAGTCATGTATATTTGTGTTTCAGACATCCTGTAAAACAGGACTCAGTTGAGTCTCAGCTAAAGCGAGTGGATGCTACCAGAGTGGATGCAGATGATATAATCGAGACTATCCTACAGGGCCAAGACTTCAGCCACAGCATACTGGACTCCAGTAATGAAGGTACTATTAGAAAGCAGCTTGATGCATGGAGCATTTGCAGTCCAGATTTAAAAAAAATCATGTAATCATGTATCATGTAAAAAAGGATTTTATTTGCTCGATGGAAATAGCAAAGTTGGATGCATTTGTAAAGACATACACTATTATTCAAAAGTTAGGGGTTGGCAAGATTTTTAAAAAGCAAAATATATAATATAAATATAATATAAATGTTGTTAGTGATTTATTCAATGTGTCCAAACAGACAAAACATTTTACTGTATATAGTAAGTATTTATAAGGGTCAAAGAGGGGATGAAAAATAAATGACAATTTCTTGTAGTACAAACAAATTGACTAGCAAATATATTTATAAGTTGATATTTGTTCCTTTAAAAATCTACCATGACTTTATCGTAACTCGGCGTGGAAAGGTGCACACACATATTATGCCATCTGCTTCTACAAGTATATTTTGAATAGCAACCTCCCTAAAAACAAGTTTAAATTTAAACATCATTTCCATCTCCATAACACCAGGCTGTGGTCAACAGCCAACAGATGCATGTGGAAACATGTCGTATATGTGTATATATATGTTTACACACACTTGATTCCACCGTCCTATAGCTGGCGCTCAATGCATTCACAAAACACAAACTCTGAATAAGGAAATTCTGAGTTGTGTTTTACCACAGATGCTCAGTTGCACTTTAATATGCACCACATTGTGGCTTAGTAAGCTGAATGTTTACTATGGTTACTACAGTCTCAAACAAACAGATGGTTAAATTTCCCCTCTTCTCTCTCTCTGACTCATGGATAGACCTCAGAGACAGCAACTTTAAACTTAGTTGCCACAACATCTTTTCCAGCATCTTGTTAAGCTAACGCTTTTACTTTTTAATGTTAAAAAATTAGACCCTATTGTAAAATTGTACAGGTTTTTTATATTAAAATGTAAATGTGTTAGCTAACATGAACTAATAATCCATATATTTTCTAAAGCATTTATTAATCTTTAGTTAGTAAAAAAAATATACTTTTAATAGAATTGTTCACAATTTATTAAGTTTATTCACAGTGCACTACTTTAATGTTTACAAATAAAAACATAACTGCAAAAAAATAAGAAGTGCTAAGATTGACATGACTAATTTTAAAATATTGTTGCTATTCATTATTAGTTTAACTAATGTAATATACACTGCAATTCAAAAGTTTGGGATCAATACGATTTTTATTTTTTTATTTTTTTTAATAAGTTACTTATGTTCATAAAAGCTGCATTTATTTAATCAAAAACTCTTATTTCTGAAGGATCATGTGATACTGAAGACTAAAGTAATGGCTAAAAAAAAATTGAGCTTTGTATTTTTTAAACTATATTAAAATAGAAAACCGTTGTTTTAAATGGTAATATTTCACAATATAGTTTTTTTTATGTGTTTTTAATCAAATAAATGCAGCCTTGATGGCATAAGGAACTTCTTTTATATGTGTATAATTATGGTATTACAAGGGATGTTTTTGCCCTTTCTATCATCCACCAGCTGATATGAGGGTATTTCTATATATACAGTATTTTTTACTGAATAATGTCTTAATATATATGTGTGTTACAGAAGAGGGTCTGCGACTATTTGTTGGACCAGGAGGCAGCACTGCACTGGGCTCTCAACACACCAGGTGAGATACATTACGTAACTTTCCCTGCCGCAAGGTCAACACAACAACTGGCCTTGTCCGCTTATGCCGTCCTTGTGTGAGACATGGTCATTGTGTTTTGCGTTATAAGAAGCAGATTACAGAGAGGTATTATGTTACATGAGCTCTGACAATATCTTAAAATTGCAGACTGTGGTAATGTAATTCTGTAATGTAATATAATGTAATGTAATGTAATGCAATGTAATATAATGCCTCCTGTCTCTCTCTTTCCATCATTCAGGGTTGGTGCAGGAGCTTTTGAACAGGTGGTTATAAAACGCTAGACTAAACGTCCGTGGGGGAAGGTGATGTAATATCCTGTGTCAAACGAGAGGACAGCAGTTGTCTTCGATCACAAGTTGCAGTTCTATACTGGGCTCCTGACACATTCATGGGCTCTAGGAATTTGTGGAATTGCTGCTCCCCCTAGTGGTAAAGCTGTGACAGACAGACAGAAGCATTAGCTCAAAGTAACAGGAAATGCTTGGATTGGTATTCTTTTACCAAAAATGGATGGTTATAGTTCTCAAAGATACTTTTAGAAATGCTTGGAACCACTGGTGGAATTGAAAAGACGTGTTACAGATTCAAGTCTTTTTTTTTTATATATATATATATATATATATATATATATATATATAAAGATCAGCTGTTATAAATCCACTGACATGGACTGATGCTCTTTGGATTGTCTGTTATTCCTTGGTTGGATGCTGCTAATTAAAAAATAATAATAACAAATCAAGTATACTAATTTAAAACTGATTTTAAGTGGCCAACTTGAAATCATATTTCTATCTTTTTGTGAGACCATCCATAAAGGTCAAATTAAAATGTTACAGAGGTTTTGATTTAAAGGAAAACTGTCTAAATATACAGTAAACAGATGACTGCTAAAATGGTATGTACTGTAGGTGGCTGTTAGTTTAACACAAAGACAAAGTGTCCCACAAATGAGTCAGTTTCTAAGATCCCAGTTTAGTGCTGTCAGCGTTTTGTCATCATAAACAAGACTCAACCACAGGTTGCACAGGGATGGATGCTGCAAATAATGGACTGTTTATTAAAATGGCAAAATACAAATTCATTTTACAGGCATTCCTTTAAGCTAAGAAGAGATGGAGATGACCTAATTCAGGATCTGTTTAATGTTGTGGTTTTTTGAAAGGGGCTTGTAAATGTGGGATATTTTATAGTTTATTACTGCAAAAAATGTGTTTAAAAGAACATGCAAATTTTAAAAGCGAATAACAAGGGCTATTTATCAACTTTCATATTGTTATAAGAATGTATTTGAGGAAAAAAAAATAGATACAGTTATAGGAAAACTGAAGTCAAAGAAATAAAGATGTATGCTATATATGATGTTTTAAATCCTAAAGGTCACAAAAATTCAACATGCAATATATGTACACTGTAATATGTTGCATTTTAAGAATACATTTTGTATAAAAAATAAAACTGTACTATATTTGTAACTTGCTGTGCTTGGTAGTTTTCTTTGAACAGCTGAAATATTATAATTCAGCTGGTGACGCACAATTTACATGTATATTATTTATTAAATTAAGTTAGAATACATCTTAAAAATATGCAGCCTTAGAGCATTACTGCCACACAACACCAAGAGCACATGGAAAAATAGGAGACAATATTTATATGGACTCTACAAGACATCTGCAGTCGAGCACAAGCCATTGTAAACCACGCTGGAGGATCGTGTTGCCAAGTCCTCCAAAAAACATATTCCTAAGCAATGCGATGTCAGCGATGAACTTTTTTACCTTTAGACAAGCCCGATTATTTTTATTTACACACTGAAATACATGGATATTTTATTAATTATTTTAAAAACAACAGCTGATTTGTACCAGCACTTTCTAAAAGATTTTCTTAATTTCTTCTTTCTAAGGAGAGAATAAGCATTGTAATGTGACAACATGGCAACCCCGCCTTGCGTCCCTTTCCGCTGCCCCTCTTCTGTGCGCCATCTTGTCCTCAACTCGGCGTAACGTTAACTGAACGCTTCGAGAGCGTCTTCTAATCGCATTGAACACGATCAAACGATTCAAAATCAAATTCGAATGAATTAAGAGACATCGGTCCGCCACTCACGCACCTTGCTGAACGCATTGCCGCTATATTCGTTAAAGGCAACGGTCGTTTTCTTTCGTTTAGTAGTTTAATGGCGTTGTGAAGGAACTGCCATGGCGGTTAGTCAGCAGCAACAACAGCAGCAGGCCGTGAGCAAACCGGCCGGCGGGAAACACGGTAACGTCTTGCCGTTATGGGGCAACGAGAAGACTATGAACCTCAACCCCATGATCCTGACAAATGTCCTTTCGTCGCCCTATTTCAAGGTCCAGCTGTACGAGCTCAAGACGTACCACGAGGTGGTGGACGAGATATACTTCAAGGTGGCGAAATGAGCCCGGGCCGATAAGCGTAAAGCCCGCGGTTTTCTTATTTGTGTTATATTGGCGTTTTGAGTATTGCTTATTGATTGTTGTTTTTCCTATTATGCTTACATAGCTGTTAAATAATAGTCTTTTGTTTTTTAAATGTAACGTTAGTATTACTGAGCTAGGCCGTGTTAGTCCATGGTGGCTAATTTTGCTAGCTAAAAATATATGAATGGTTAGTTAAGTTACCTCAGAAATGAAACCTGTAATCCTTAACCTACCCACGCGTTGGTCCAAATCCGAAATATTGAGCTACTTTAGTAGAACCCATAAAGTGTTCTGTATTATATTAAACAGAATCACAGCTTTAGTCACCATTAACGTTAGCTTATAGTTCATTTATATAAACTAATATATAAAATCGCCTCCAATCTGAGGGTAATTGAGCTAGTTACTTCAAAATATACATAAATAACTAATTAGTTACCTCAAAAATGAAACGTGTCATCATTAACTCACCCACACGTTGGGCCTATTTTAGTAACTTAGATCACATAAAGTGTTCAGTATAACTTACTATAGACCGAATGATGGCTTTAGTCACCATTAGCTTTAATTATATGGAAAAGCAGGCAGTTTTTATGCACCACGCAGGTATGTCGTTGGACACTGTAAATGCTGTAGTAAATTCTGTTTAGTCAGTGTCTTTTGTTCTGTAATTAGCTGGATAAATGTGACCCTGTACCACAAAACTCATTATAAGGGTCTCCTTCTTTTTTTTTCTTTTTCTTTTTGAGATATATGCATAATCTGAAAGCTGATAAATAAGCTTTCCATTGATGTTAGGATAGGACAAAATTTGGCCAAGATACAACTATTTGAAAATCTGGAATCTTGAGGGTGCAGAAAACTCAAAATATGGAGAACGTCACCTTTAAAGTTGAAGTTCTTAGCAATGCATATCACTAGTCAAAAATTAAGTTTTGATCTATTTAAGGTAAGAGAATGTACAAAATATTTTCATTAAACATATTTACTTAATATCCTGTTGATTTTTGGTGTAAAATGTGTACATACATTGTATTTTTGGCTGTTGCTACAAATATACCCCTGCAACTTAAGAGTGATTTTGTGGTCCAGGGTAAAAAATAATGGTTCTGAAAGTGATTCCTATGATATCGTTCCTCTTCGTCAATGCAGTTGTGGTGTGAACTTCCCTGTTCTCATAGAATTACAATGACTAAATTAAAGTTCTTAATTTAATCTTTTGTGTGAAAGGCCCTTTATTGCTACTATAGAAAATATAGTATCTTTCTATTATCCAGTATTGTTGCAAAATAAAAAAGCAAAGTGTAAAAGATGGTGAACACTTCCCACTATTATGAATCTAAAGTATTCACTGTAAGTAGTAGCACATTAACAGAAAGTTGTAGAATCTCGGCTTGAAAGAAGGGTAGCTTGAGATTGAGTTGTATTTTTCCTGTAATCAACTGATCTGTTTTGTTCTCAGGTGACCCATATGGAGCCATGGGAAAAGGGCAGCAGGAAGACCGCGGGGCAGACGGGAATGTGCGGAGGGGTAAGTAGAAGTACGTGCCTTGAGACCTCCTCGACTTAATCCTCCCATCGTCTTTGTCATTTTGATTAAATCAAGGGAGAGGTTGACTTAAGCAGGAAATAAGTCTAGATGTAGGACTAATGATGTTTGTCTTGCAGGTTCGAGGAGTTGGGACGGGTGGGATTGTGTCCACTGCATTTTGCTTGCTGTATAAGCTATTTACACTGAAACTGACCCGCAAACAAGTGATGGGTCTCATCACTCACACGGATTCGCCCTATATCAGGTCACTGGGCTTCATGTACATCAGGTATGACTCAGAACGCTTCACATTACCTCAATTGTTTTTGTAACCATTTCAGAAGTCACTTCATATTTAGTTTAACACTGCCATAGAGGTGCATATTGGCGAACTACTTTGAATAATCAAATTTTAGCATTACATTTAGCAAAGGAATATGTAGAGCAGATGTGTTCAAACTGCTGTATACGAGATGATAATTTCATAATTATTTAGGTCAAGCCGCATTGTTTGTTTGGATGAGGTGTGTTTTCTGGTTTCGATGAATACACATTTATAATGTCAAACCTATGTATTGTAGGTATACTCAACCTCCTCCTGACTTGGTTGACTGGTATGATGAGTTCCTTGACGACGAGGAGGTATGTCACCACGGGTAATGCCTTCATCTCTCTCTTTTAATTCAAATGTAACCCAGTTGTAACCAGTAAGCTTTAGGCCAAATGCTGATTGTGATGCACATTGCTGTCCTTCAACCTTTGACCTCATTTGGCTTAATGTTCCTATTGAAATAAACCGTTACAGCTGTGTGTGTGTGTGATGGCAAGTTTACCCAAGTCTTTAGATGACTAGTTTCTTCCTCTCACTGGGTATGCCATGTCTGTTCAAAGATCAGCACAAACTCTTAGCAAATGGTCCTTTGGGCTAGACGTGAAGTTCTATGGTGATTCCCCTGTGGTTAAATGTGTTAAGTTGCATGCAGTACTTTCTTAGTCCAGATAAGTGTATATAGCAGCATGCCTACGTGATTCATAGACATATCAGATATCCATTTCTGAGTGCTGGCTCATCTCTTGTGCTCCTGCACGCCCACTCTCACCTGTAAAGGAGTTGGTAATATATTATCCATTTTAAAACTAGTCCAGAAAAGATGATCTAATTTGCTTTGAGCAGAAATTGCTGCCAGGCGTGGTGGTGGTTATGTGTGTCTCTGGCTGACTGCCCTGTTCTCTCTCCCAGATGGCCCTTGTGATGCGGGTGGATTGGATATAGGGTGTGCTCCACACTCTTGGCTGGCGTTCGTGAGTGCAGTTAGACAAGCTCACCCACCCACTCCACCCCTTCACATGCACCGGTACAGCATATATGTCAGCTGACCTGCGACCTTCTCTGCATTGCACCTATATTGAGTCATTGCATAGTAAGAGACATTGTGGAAGCTAATTATTTTGAAGCTCAGTCATGCAGTGTTTTGACCTATGTAAAATCAATATAATGGTAAATGTAACTAGTCTCCTAAGATTTCCACTGAGGTTAAAGGTGCGCTAAAGATCCATTATGAAATGGCACCTTTTTTAGCTAATGGTCAAGGTATTTAAATGATGGCATTCTTTTTGTATACATGCTGATTATTTGTTACTATAAAGTCTAAGATGACGGGCAGTGAAACAAACAACAGAATAACTTTGTGCACCTGTAAATACTGAATATTAAGTCAGGTGAGAGCAGAGGTGAAGACTCAGTATTTGGTCATCACAAATAAAGCATTTTATTCAGGACAGCGTGCAATTTAATTATTAGCGTTGACGTGAACCAGAGGTTGTGCGATTAGTACTTGTTTGAGTGTGTTGTTTGTGATTGTAGTGTTAATTGTGTTGCTCCACTTTGTATCTGTGGTCAGGAGTTGGACGTGAAGGCTGGAGGAGGGTGCGTAATGACGATCGGAGAGATGCTCCGCTCCTTCCTGACCAAGCTGGAATGGTTCTCAACGTTGTTCCCACGAATACCTGTTCCTGTGCAGAAAGCTATCGACCAGCACATGAAGAGCCGACCACGTAAACCCCCACAAAAAGATGAGCCGGAAGAAGAGGAGGCAGCAGCTGATTCGGGAAGGCATGGAGAAAGGCGCCGTTCCAGGTATCATCTTTGTTTGTTTGTGTGTGTGTGTGTGTGGGAGGGATGAGATTATTTGGCAAACCAGATCAGCAGTGATCAGTGTTTGTGGTGGCGTGTAAGTGATGTACGAAGGCAGCTTCTTTAGCTTTTTAAAGTTCGGCTTGTTTAAATGATCACCAACCATTTTGAATGAACTATTTAAGACCAGCCATAATTATTCTGTAAAACCAGTTACTGGAGTATGGTTTACAACAAAATAACATATCAAATGATCTGTAAAACGGACAAAGTGATAGTGACCACATAAAAACGGTCACTTGTGTGTTGAGGCACTACTGTCTGAAATATCTTTCTGAAAGTCCTGCTGAATTGTGCCTTGTTTGTAAATAAAAAAATTAAAAAAAAATTAAATCCAGGGTAATATGAATTGAAATGCTCTTATTTCTGCTCTGAGTTGCTTGTCTGTATTAGATTGTCTTTCATATAGTACCTTGTAACATTGCAATTTCAGAGTGACCCTCACTCTCTTCTATTTGACAAAGTGTCCTGTGGGTTCTAGTGTATTTGTATGTGCTGTGCATTTAATATTTTTATTTGTGTGTGTTTAGGACACCTAGGAAAAGTCCCAGTCCCAAGAGATCGCAAAATCGTTCACGGAGTCGCAGCCATCACAAAGAAAAACAGGGAGCTAGCTTCGACCGTGAACTGGAGAGAGAACGAGATCGGCAGCGCAAAGAACGAGAGGGAAAGGACCGGGATAGAGACAGAGACCGAGATAGAGAGAGGGACAGGGAAAGAGACCGAGATAGACGACGCTCCAGAACACCAGACCGAACCACAGAACGACGACGCAGTCGCAGCAGGGAACGACGCCGGAGTCGCAGCGCCAGTCGAGAGAAGCGGAATGAGAGGAAAGACAGAGAAAAAGAGAGGGAGGCAGAAAGTGAGAGAGAGCGTAGTCGCAGGAAAGACAGAGAGCACCATAAAGATCAGGAGAGGTCTAAAGACAAGAGGAGTAAAGGAGAGGGGGAAGAGAGGAGGCACAAGGAAGATAAGGAGGATAGAAAGCACAGGGAAGAAAAGAGGAGTAAACGGTCAAAGAGCAGAAGCAGAGACAGGAAACACAAAGCCGAACGATCTAGCAAGAAGCGCTCTCGCTCGGGCAGCAGGAGCCGACAGGAAGCAGGGGAGGAAAAGAACAGGAAACGGGAACGCAGCCATAGTAAGGAACGCTCACACAAACGCAGTCGGAGCAAAGAACGCTCGCACCGTCGAGAATCCAGCAATGGACGAGAACATGTAAAACAAGAGCGTTCCAGTCCTGAACCAGGAGAAAGAACAAACAGTGTTCAGGCGGAGTCTCCCTGATCCAAGTTTGTCTATCTCCCCCTCCACCTCTCTCTCAAATTCCCTACCTTTATTCTAGTCCCTCTCTTATTACTTCATGTCTTTAATCCTCTTGTGCTCCACTTGTGTTGAAGTAAACAAGAAAAAGCCTGGATTTTTTTTTTCTGCACTGTTGATTGCCACCTGTGTAGATATCAAGAAATGTCATTTTCTCTCATTTGCCCATTACAGATGTCCAAACTAAAAATGGCATTTTAAATTTTTTTTTTTTTTTTTTAAATCCCCTTTCTCTCCCAATTCGTTTTCTGGATTTTCACAGATGGCTTTGTACATAGAGCTCAGAGAATGTTTTAAATTTCAACAGGGCTACCACAAGAGTTGAGTTCTTGGCACAGGCTGCTGAAAGCTGTGCTGACGTTGTGCTGTTTCATTGCTCTGTTGCATCTCGTTTTCTAATAAAATTCTTGTATGGAACACAGTTGCTCAGTTGTATATTTCTGATGTCATTAAGCAAAACTGTTGAGTGCTGTAAGTAAAAACGTCATTTTCTTCATTGAGGTTTTCACTGACAAACCTTTCAAGGCAAACCTGCCATGAGATATTAGGTTAAGATGTGCTTCTACTTTATGATTTTAACTTTATTTTTGCAGTACAGTACTATCCATAATTTTGAAAAGAGATCTGACAAGTTGCTATTACTGTGTAGGAGACAAAAGAAGTGGCTACCCATTCCCATGAAGCTTTGTGACTCAATTTAATCAGTTCTACTCTTAAATTGTAAAATTGTATTTAAAAAAAAAAAAGATTAAATGCACTGGTTTATATTTAAAATTTACTATAGGCAATATAGTTCATGGGAGGAGTAGTTCATTTACTCAATGTTATATAGTCTTTTAAAGTGATGTTTTGCTGTACTGTTGTGCCCTCGTCAGTTCCTTGTAAGAACATTAATTTTATAAGAACAGCAGGTGTTTCGTGTATGGTTAATTTATTTTACATGTGCTTTACATGTCATAATTTATAAGACTGATCACATGGAGAAATGCTCTTTGTATTTAATATAACTCATATACAAAAACATAGGAATACATATATTTTTTTAAATATTTGGCATTGCATGAAAGTAAATCCTACAGCCAGAAACAGATTTTTGGAAAACATTTTAAAAGAAATAATGTTAATCTTTTACCCAGTCAATCTATTCCACCCTTAAATATAAAAAAAAGTGAACCTTGAACCAGAATATATGTAACATGCAAAAGTTCAATATCACAGAGTATCAATAATCTTAGACAAGTGCAGGAATTCTCACAGGCAAGAGTTTGAGTGCGATGAGATACAAGGATTTGCTCGGGGTTGGTCAGGCCTAGTGTAGAGAGAGTCAAGGGTTAATACTGGAAACCATTTCAAGACTTATTTCTGTGGTTTGTAAATATGTTTTTTTTAAGATGTTAATGAAAAGAAGCTGTTGTGGATAAATCTTCAAATCATTAGGCAGAATCATGGTGTCATTTAATTGCATGTGGAATGAGGCTGAGGGAGATAAAAGAAGGGGTTTCTTTTGGTCCAATGGAGAAGATATTTCATATGTTCCATCGACACCAATAGCCGCGTTTCCATTACCCTTCAAATTACGCAAATTAAAATTGTGAATTAAAAATGCCTAATAAGAACTGTCAATTTTGCCAAACTCCCAAATATCGCAAAAGATATACGCTCACAGGTGGTTTTTCAGGCAATCCGAAAAAGGAATCATTCGCAAAACTGCAATGGAAACTTTTTTTTGCCTTTACAGGTCACATGACATATGTAAAAAGTCATATGATCATTCTTCATTGTATTAGAACCTCCTAGAAACACTTAATACGTGGTCATTCTGCAGTATAAGGGGCTTTCCCTGCTTAGATAGTTTACACCATAGATATATATACCTTGATGCCTCTATTGGATATAAGTAAGCCATCCGCCATATTCTAGCAGTCTTGACGTCATTCACCATAGAAATCAGTGAATATTCGAAAGATGCCACAATCCTGCACAGAATGGCTCAACGCCACAGTATGGTGAATGATGTCAAATGCACCGTTCCAACATGGCAGGAGCAGTCCAATGGGACATCTATAGCTGTGTCCCAAATCGCGTACTTGTGCACTATTCTATGACGTTTGTGGAATAAATAGTATGAGTAGTGCATATACACTGAAAATTCCAAAGAGAAAAAGTGCACTTCAAATACCCGAATAATGCACTCAAATAACTGATAAAATTAAGTGTGGAATGTTTTCTTACGTGGCATTTTAAAGTTTTGAATTTCCTGTTAGTAAAAAAAGTTAGTATTCATTTTCAGGGTCATACTAAATACGAATGAGTGTATAGTGCATAGTGTATAAGTGCATAGTACATAGTGCGTCATTTGAGACACAGCTTAAGTCTATGGTTTACGCTGCACATGTCTGCGGAGCAGTCTGGCTCTGATACAGCTACTCAAGCTGACTGCGGCCACTCGGTTAAAGCTTGTGTTTATTCCAGCCTCGCCACGCACATTTCTGAAGTATCTCTCCGTGCTGCTTCTAAAGATACATGCATACGCCTCCTTTGTATAAACATATCCAAAATCCGTCAAATCTCATCAAAATTCGTTGCCATGACTTAAGTTTTAGTCGTATAACATTGATGGAAACGCCGTTATTTCGCAATACTTTTTTAACAATATTTATCAAATATTGCCAAAGTTTTGCACAAATCAGTAATGGGAAAGCGGCTAATGTTGGTTGGTCTCAGCTTTTTTGTGTTAAGTTCAATAAGTCCAATTTAACTAAAGTATATTTTTTCCATTTTGAGAATTAATCTTAAAATAGAAACCTCATTTTCATAGCTTCTTTTTTTGAGCATCAACTCACCTTTCTCACTTTGTGCCAGGTCTCACCTCTTCCTGCGACCTGCTGTCACTGCCAAAGATTGAACAAGGTCAAAGGTGACAGGACTTATGAAATGACCAGAAATGACCACTGATCTGATGTTTGATTCTTGTTCTCTAAAATCACCTTCTTACCTGCAACAGACACAGAGTATTCACTCTCCCCGGCAGTGTTTTTGGCAGTTACGACAATGTTACCACTGCTGAAATTGGTGACAGAGCAGAAGAGCTGCGAGGTCATGCAGAGTTTTGTTCTGCTAGACAAAGCAACTCCATAGACGGTGTAGTTCGTAGCAAATAGAGACTCGCTCCATGCCACTACCCCCGAAGATGCAGAGAATGTAACATTTAGAGGGGCACAAGGTACTGGGGGAAGGAAACAAATGAACAGATGAGTTTTGGATGTTTTTGTATTTTAAGCATTTAAGTATGGTTAGAAGATAGTACTATGGTGACTGAACATTGTGCACCTGTGGTTCCAGTGACAGCAGCAGACTTGTCGCTTGTGGCAGCCAAGTTCCTCGCACTGATGGTTGCACTGTAGGTGGAGCCACAAGGGAGAGGCACCTCGAAGAACGTGCGACTTGTCCAATAGGAGGCGAGGTCAAAGAGGGCCTGGTTGTTGCCCTGAATGTTGCCCGTGAGTGCCAGGAGGTATTCAGAATTAGGACAGTTCACAGTAGACCAGGACGCCCTCAAGATCTGAGTACCATTTTCTACTGTACGAGGGACAACCCTCAATCCAGCTGGAGGACAGGGAGCTGAGGGAAAGAGGTGAACAAGACTTAAAACCTGTTTGCCTAATGGGGATCCCAAAGAAGTAGAACTAAAAGGTCACGAATATCTGTCTTCAGAATGGATTTGCCAACACTATTTACCAGGAATGGACAAATCTTACTGTCTAACTCCAACGCTAATCAAATGCACCTAAACCAGCTCCTGTGTGTCTTCAGGGTTACTAGAAAGCTACAGGCACTTGTTAGGTTTTAATGGTTGGTATGAACCCTAATTTCATCTTCTTCTTCTAGAGGTCCCTTTTAATGTTATATCCAATTCATGGGCACATTGCAAGTAGCTGCTAGCCAAATTGGTAATGACTCAGGAGAAGGTGCCAAAACTTTGCTCTGCTTGTAGATGCTTGAAGATCTTTATCAGTAGTGATTCTGGTCTGCAAATTGGGTCAAATTGTTTACAACTAATTAACGACCCTACAAAAGTGGACTTGAACTGTTCTCTAGACCTTCATTTTCAAGCAAATTGGGGAGTGGTTCTTTTGGGAGATAAACAAGTGCAGAAACCGTGACAATAAATTGTTCCAAATGTTCTCAAACAAATTCAAGTCCACTCCAAAAGCAATGGTTTGAAATGCATGATGTAAGGATGACTGATGATTGTTGTACCTGCTCCCTTAGTTTGAGGTTCACTCAAGGTACTGTTGCAGAAGCCACCTGTTGCCTGCACTGTAAAGTTGTACACAGTGCCGCACACTAAGCCCTCCAGAGTACAGGACGTGTTGGTGGTTTCACAGTAGACTGTTGTGCCCGTTTCTGACCGTGCAAGTCCCTTGTAGGCCACTGCCCCTGTACTTCCCACCCAGGACAAGGAGGCACTACTACTGTTCCCACACTGCATGGTTGTAGTTAAGTTGGATGGCTCACACGGCACTGCAGAACAAACACGTTGCAATAATTATTTACACAATGTATAAACTTTGATCACAGAATTTAAAGCTAAATTATTTGTGTCCTCTTACCTGTTTGGAAGGTGATGTTAGCACTGGGCAAGCTGGTGCAGTTCTCGTTGCTGGCTAAAACAGATACTTGATAGGTGTTGCTGCAATGCAGATTGGTTAGTGTGCAGTTATTGTCCGAGCTATTGCACATCTTCAAGTCTCCATTTCTGCCAACTGCAGTAAGCAGGTAGGACTGCGCAACGTATGATGGGTTCCATGACACAAACACATCCTTTGACTGACAGTCTGTATTGGCCTGTACTGATGAGGGCTGACAGGGTGCTGCAGATGATCAAAGGAAGACATGAGAACAACCTGAATATTAATATAATGAAAAAGCAAATCTAACTTGGATAGATCTGTAGATCAGGAGCATTCAATCCTGCTCCTGGAGGCCTACCATCCTTTGAGTTTAGCTCCAACCTTATCTTAGTAAGGACTTTGTGATTACTAGGAACGTCTGAGCAGTTGTGTTAGAGCAGTTTCAAACTAAACTCCAGAGGAAGGTTGTCTTCTATTAGCAGGATTGTACAACCCTAGTATATAGAGTGCAGCTGCAATTATTTAAAAGGGTTAGTTCACCCAAAAAAGAAAATTCTGTCATTAATTACTTACCCTCATGTCATTCCAAACCTTGGGATGTCTTCAAAACACAAGTTAAGATATTTTTGATGAAATCTAAGAGCTTTCTGACCATGCTTAGACAGCAACGGAACTACCATGTTCAAGGTCCAGAAAGGTAGAAGGGACATTGTTAAAATAGTCCATGTGACATCAGAGGTTCGACCGTAATTTTATGAAGTTACGAGAACACTTTTTGTGTGCAAAGAAAACAATAACTATTTTATTCAACAATTTATTCCCCTCTGTTTCAGTCTTCGATGCACATGATACTCTCTTGAACATGTCAAAGACTGACACGGAGATGCACTGCTGTCTGTGAAGGCTCAGAAAGCTCACAGATTTCATCAAAAATATCTTAAGTGTTTGATGTATGAAGGTCAAACAACATGAGGGTGGTTGCTTAAAAACCCATCCCCAGGTGTCCAGGATATCATGGTCTCTAGGTACGACCAAAGTCCCTTCTCAAATTAAACTCTTAAGGGTCCATTGGGTAAAGATTTAAAGTCAGATTACTTAAGAAAGTAAAACCGGACCTCTTTGAAGGATAAATTCCCCAAACCCAATAATAATAGTAATGGTTGCTTATGTATAGTAATGTAATGGATTGCTTTCTAAAATAAATATCTATTCTGGATAGGAATGACATGATATTGATGGTTGTACCAGTTCTGATTTTGTAGGGTGGGCTCCGGAGGCTGCTGCATTTGTTGGCCGAAGCAGCCACAATGATGGTGTACTCCTTGTCACACTGCACATTGGTTAGGTTGCAGGAAGAAGCAGAACTGTTGCAGGAAAAGAGGGAATGATTTTGATCCTCTGCTGTGGCAAAGTAGAGAGAATTTCCACTCCGAGCTTTCTGCCATTGTACCATGATAACAGAACTGTGGCATTGAGCCACCACCACGATGGACGACAAGGCACAAGGTGCTGGAGAGACAAATATTGTACATACTTCAAGACTGAGATACACAGCTTCTAATAAGAGGACTAAAGCTTTTTGTCACAGGTGTACTTACCTGTCTCCAACTGAAAGCTGCTGCTGGGTGGGCTAATGCAAGCAGCGTTTGAGGCAGTGACATAAAAGGTGTAGCTCCTTCCACAGCCTAGGTCAGGTACATTACAGGTGGAGTTTGAGCTGATACAGGTGGAATTGTAACCGTCCTCCCCTACAGCTAGCACTGTGTAAGACTCTGCACCATTAGCTACATCCCATGATACCCATGCAGAGTTAGTGACACAGTCCACAGTACCATTGACCCCCTGTAGAATACACGGAGCTGTAAAGAGAAGAGATCAGATATGAAGTGAATTAGGTAAATATAGCTATTGAAATCTGTATGTATTCTTGTGTTAGTGTCCAACCTGAGGCAATGGAAAGGTTACTGCTTGGTTGACTTTGACAGCTGCCTCTCAGTGCAACCACACTGAGGTTGAATCTCTGTCCACAGGGGAGATGGGTGATGGAGCATTGCGTGTTTGTGCTGTTGCATGAGGAAATCGCTCCTGTGCTCTCAGATTCAAGTTCAACTATGAACTGGCTGGCATCAACTGTTGGGTTCCAACTCACCAGCACAGACCCTGAATCACACTGCACAATGGCAGATATGTTCTGAGGGGGACACGGGGCTGGGAAAATATAAAGAAGGAACCAGGTTTTTATTGATGGGTGGGGCTTTACTAACTACATGAGAAGGAAACAACATAAGGTAAGCCCACACAGCAAAGATGGTGTGCTTACCGCAGTGCTACATCACGTAAGCATGCCCGCTCATTTCCATATTTTAAATTTCACAAAACATGTCCTGGTCATATTTTAACTCATAAATATGAAAAACAATTACATTTTTAGAAAATTACATCAAATTCCATTTTCAAGACTTTTGCATTGTGGTATTATTTTCATTGAAATTAAGTAGAATTTCTATTAAAATGAACGCACAAAAAATATTGTTCACATAATGAGATGTTTTACTTTCAAATTATTATTTTGTTGTTCTTTTTAAAATATTAAACAATAAAATCTAAATACTTAACCATTTAGTAATAATAATATGTTGTTTTTTTGTTGTTGTGTTGTTTTTTAGTTTTTTTGCATTTAAGCAATGATAATTTGGAGATAATATTTTCTAAATTATTCTGAAAAAATTTTAATATCACATTAATGTCAAAAGTGGACTTCACTTAAGGAAAATATATTTTCATATTTTCTTCTTTGATTTTAGTGTGAAAAATATTTTGGTTATGGCCTTTAAATATTTCACTCTCTCTCTTTTATTGACTGTAACATTTACAACAAAGAAAATAACAGAAAAAGACCCACACACACCCCACAGCCACAAAAATATAAAAATTTATTTAAAAAAGGGAGGAGGATAAATTCAATCAGTGGGCAGATTTTGACAGGAGTGAAAATATCTTATAAAAGGTTGCCATTTATCAAAATATTTTATTATATTTACCTTTATGTCAGAGGGGGGATGGAAAATGATTAAAATAAATTACAACTGCTGTTGTTCAAAGAAACCTTTAGTGAAATATATATATGCAACAACAAACACAATATGGTCCTTCAAATAAATGTGGTCCTTTTATATATTTGATGGGTAACTTAAGTTGAACTGAAGTGTTCAGATCTCTTATTATGTAATTATCAGCTTCAAGATGTGCCTACTGGTTTGAAAAGGACTAAAAGATTAAATACCAAGACATACAGGGGTCTTCACTTGATAAAATAAGTAAAGTCTTCACACACATACCTGTCTGCACCTGAGACGTAGTGCTCTTCACACCTCCACATCCGTGGGCCAGTGAGTAGACAGAAACATTATAAATCTGGCCACACGGCAGTTGTTGCAGATCACAGGAGGCAGTGGTGGTGTTACAAGAGTAGGAATGTCCATCATTAGACACAGCCACAGCCATGTAAGACTCCGCCCCGTTTGCTTGCACCCACGACACAGACACAACACCACCACTGCTGATGTCGCAATGCAAAGACGTCTGAACATTGCTAGGTGCACATGGAGCTGACAGAGAGCAAGAACAAGAACCATTTTTATAAGCCGTTAGAATATCCCACATACAGGATTAAATCTGGGCTTCTCTGTGATCAGATGCACAAAAGAATCAGTAGACTCACCTGACTTTAGAATGAGCTGTGCCTTGCTATTGTCACATACTCCATCTAAGGCAGTAACGGTAATGTTATAGCTCTGGCCGCAGTGCATGCCAGCTAATGTACAACTGTGGTCGAAGCTGGAGCAGTCGATGCGATGTCCATCAGAACCAATAGCCTGGACTGTGTGACGTGTGACGTTATCACTGAGCTCCCAACTTACAACAGCAGAATTAGTGTCACAGTTGAGCTTGGCGCTAGCATTTTGTGGCTTACAGGACACTGAAGTGAAATGAAATATTAACAGTTATCATAAGTAACAAAATAACACATTTAGTACTTGAAACTTAAAAATAAGTATCAATGCCAGTAGAAGTGATCATATTTTAGTTATTTTGGGAACCACATTTCTAAAATAATGAACAGTAACAGGCTATAAATTTATTACTATAAATGTAATGAAATATTGATATATGCATTCTGTTTTATTTTATTACACACTGTCTAGATGTGTGTTTTCAAAGGTTTGGGGTCAGATCTTATCTTTATTCAGCAAGGATGCATTAATTTGATCAAAAGTGACAAAAACGTCAAAAGAAATTATGTTACACATAAATGCAGTTCTTTTGAATCATCAAATATTCATAAGAAAAATCAGTTTACACAAAAATATTTGCTAATTAATGTATTACAATGATTTCTGATGGATCATGTAGAGCTGAAGGCTGGAGTAATGGCAGCTTTGCTATCACAGGAAGTTTCACAACACGTGAAAATTACATTTTAAAATACACTGAACAAAATTATAAACGTAACACTATGGTTTTGCCCCCATTTTTCCATGAGCTGAGCTCAAAAGCCGCTTTTTCACTGTCGGGCCGAACGGTTCTAAGAACTATCAGGAAAAAACAGAACCGTACCAGCCAGCTCGGATCGGCACAGAATGGAACAGTTCTGCAAAGAGAACCGTTCGGTACGATAGTGGAAAAGCGGCTAATGTTCCAAGACTTTTTCTATGTACACGATAGGCCTATTTCTCTCACATATTGTTCACAAATCTGTCTAAATCTGTGTTAGTGAGCACTTCTCCTTTGCCAAGATAATCCATCCACCTCACAGGTGTGGCATATCAAGATGCTGATTAGACAGCATGATTATTGCACAGGTGTGCCTTAGGTTGGCCACAATAAAAGGCCACTCTAAAATGTGAAGTTTTTTTCCAGGGGGGTCAAAAAAAAGTCAGTATGTGGTATGACCACCATTTGCCTTATGCAGGGCAACACATCTTCTTCGCATAGAGTTGATCAGGTTGTTGATTGTGGCCTGTGGAATGTTGGTCCACTCCTCTTCAATGGCTGTTGCTGGTTATTGGCAGGAACTGGAACACGCTGTCGTATATGCCGATCCAGAGCAACCCAAACATGCTCAGTGGGTGACATGTCCAGTAAGTATGCTGGCCATGCAATAACTGGGATGTTTTCAGCTTCCAGGAATTGTGTACAGACCCTTGCAACATGGAGCCGTGCATTATCATGCTGCAACCTGAGGTGATGGCGTGGATGAATGGCACAACAATGGGCCTCAGGATCTCGTCACGGTATCTCTGTCCATTCAAAATGCCATCAATAAAAATGTACCTGTGTTCATTGTAGATAACATATGCCTGCTCATACCATAACTCCACCGCCAACATGGGCCACTCGACCCACAACGTTGACATCAGCAAAGCGCTCACCCACACAACGCCATACAAGCTGTCTGCCATCTGCCCTGTACTGTGAAAACCAGGATTCATCTGTGAAGAGAACACCTCTCCAAAGTGCCAGACATAATTGAATGAGAGCATTTGCTCACTCAAGTTACGATGACAAACTGCAGTCAGGTTGAGACTCCTATGAGGATGAAGAGTATGCAGTTGAGCTTCCCTGAGACGGTTTCTGACAGTTTGTGCAGAATTTTTTTGGTTATGCAAACCGATTGTTGCAGCAGCTGTTCGGGTGGCTGGTCTCAAACAATCTTGGAGGAAAATATGTGGAGGACGTGGAGGTCCTGGGTTGGTGTGGTTACCCATGGTCTGCGGTTGTGAGGCTGTTTGGATGAACACCCAAATTCTCTGAAAATGCCTTTGGAGTCGGCTCATGGTAGAGAAATGAACATGCAATTAAGGGCAATAGCTCTGGTGGACATTCCTGCAGTCATTCCTGCACGCTCCCTCAGAACCTGCAATATCTGTGGCATTGTGCTGTGGAATAAAACTGCACATTTTAAAGTGGCCTTTTATTGTGGCCAACCTAAGGTACAACTGTGAAATAATCATGCTGTCTACTCAGCATCTTCATATGCCACACCTGTGAGGTTGATGGATTATCTCGGCAAAGGAGAAGTGCTCACTAACACAGATTTAGACAGATTTGTGAACAATATTTGAGAGAAATAGGCCTTTTGTGTACATAGAAAAAGTCTTAGATCTTTGAGTTCAGCTCATGAAAAATGGGGCAAAAACAAAAGTGTTGTATTTATAATTTTGTTCAGTTTACATTAAAAACAGAAAATTTTAAGTTATTTTAAATTCTAATAGTATTTCACAATATTATGATTTTTATAGTATTTTTGATCAAATAAATGCAGCCTTAGTGAACAAAAGCATAAAATAGTAATGACCCCAAACTGTTGAACTGCATTTATGGTGGATGTTATTTTTTTGTTTTTCAGGTACCTGTACTCAGCACAACTGGTTGACTCGAAGCAGTGTTGCAGGTCCCATCAGTGGCACTGACAGCTAGACTATAGTTCATTCCACAGAGCAGATCTGAGAATACACACGCTGTTCCAGTGCTGTTACACACTGAAGCATAGCCACCACTAGTCTGAGCAACCGCTGTGTAGGAAATGGCTCCTACGCTTGGGTCCCAGGACATGGATACTGCTCCAGTTGTACAGTTCACACTGCTCTGCACATGAGTAGGTACACACGGCACTGCAAAGAAACAAGGTTGGAGAAAGCCTAAGTCTGAACTCTTAAGTATTGAATTTCTGCATATAATTCAAAGAAATATAGAAATATAATGTTATTTCAAAATATTCAAAAAATATGAAGTGTTCCTTGTCAAAAACATATAACTCAGCTTTTAACAATTCTCAAAAATCATGTTTTTACATTGTGCATTTCAGCTAATCTCAATCAAACTGGAGCTGTTTTTTATTTGTTGTTGTTTTTGACTAGGTAAGAAAAAAGAGACAAACAAAAAAACATGATAACATAATAAAAAAATATATGATTTTAACAAAGTTAAGAGCTATCTGTTTTTGCAAATAAACTCTTCATATAATACATTTATTAAAAAATACATTTTACATTGAAGTTTAAAAATCCCCAATTAGTTTTTTGTTTTTTGTTTTTTACTTTATTGGCATTGCAGTGTTGGAAAGGTTACTTTGTAAATGTAATAGATTACAAGTTCCCCTAGTTTAAAATGCAATTAGTGTAACTAAGCAGAGGATATAAAACTGGAAACTATACCGGTGTTTATTTGTAAGATGGAACTTGAAGCGTTGCATTGTTGGTTAACTGCAACAACGCTGACATTGTACAAGGAGCTGCAATGCAGTGTTTGCAGCCTGCACTCCTGTGCAGTTGTGTTACAAGCAGTCACTGGACCCTCAGGTCCCTTTGCAACCACCAGGTAAGACACCGCCCCACGGCTGATGTTCCACCTTATATTTATAAAGTTAAACACACAGTCCAGCTGAGATACGACGTTCTGGGGAACACATGGAACTAGAGGAGAACAGAACAGGAAAAGCATTTGAGATGTGAGATGTGATATGGGTCATTCCCAGCAGACTGTATAAAGAGTCAAGCCACCAGTGTGCATTACCTGATGACAGGTAAGCAGGTGAGCTCTGTACACTTCTGCATTTCCTGTTGATTGCTCTGACCGTGATCTGGTACTGTTGACCACAGAGCAGCTCTGATAAGAAGCCACTGGTGATGTTGGTACTGAATGCCAGTGTATTCCCGACTCCATTCACTGCTACCACCTCATAAGTCTCAGCTCCAGGACTGGAAGCCCAGCTCAGAGAGCCCACCCCTGTGCCACAATCCAGGATGGGCGTCAAAGCTTGAGGAACACAAGGGGCTAAAGAGCCAGAAAACATAGCACAGCATTAAAAACTCCCGTGAGGTTTGTTTGCACACAAAAGAATGGAAAAATGTGAAAGTATGGTAAAAGATTTATTGTAAAGTGCTTATATAGAGAAAAGTATTGAGAAAAATGTGTTTTATGACAATTTTCCAATTTATAATCATTAGTTTCATATCTTCTCTCATGATGACGAAAATATCAATTGAAAAAACAGATTAATTGAAATTGCATTTTCTGAGAAGCAAACTTATATTCCTGCCTTTATGTATAGTTTATGTGGTTTAAATTAGCTAATTTATTACACTTGTTGGGTTCTAGCTATCTATCTATATTCAGCTTTATAGTAAAATATTTTACAGATTTTACATATTTTACTGCTTTGATGTATTTTGGATCAAGTAAATGCATGCTTGGTGAGCACAAGAATTCTTCAAAAATAAAAAAATCTTTTTATATTTACACATATATATATATATATAAATATATATATATATATATATATATATATCAGAAACGATTAATCACAGCTAAAATAAATGTTTTCATGAACATAATAAATGTACATGTATATATTTATATTCATAGAATTTATTTTATGTATAAATATATTTAATATATAAACATAACATATTTTTCTTTTATATATATATATATATATATATATATATGCATGTGTATTTATATATACATTATAAATATACACACAGTACACACACATATATTATGTACACAAAAACTTTTATTTTGGATGCGATTAATCATTGCCCAGCTATTGTATCAATGTTCAAACATTTTTCATCTTAATTTTATACAGTCCATTTGATACATTTGTAATGCTAGTTTTAAAGTACTGAAATTCAGCGGACAGATGCAGACTGCTGATATATTTAGAATGTGTGGTCTTACCCATGTGTATGATGGTGCTGTTGCTGCGTGCGCTCGTGCAGCGGCTGTCATTGGCAGTGACCGTAACGTTATAGATTTCACCGCAGTGCAGGTTTTCCCAGGTGCAGCTGGTCCCATTAGTAACACACAGGTGTGTGTGTCCATCCGCACCCATTGCTGTGGCAGTGTACATGTTCGCCCCATCACTTGGTCCCCAGCTAACAGAACCCAACTGGTTGTCACACTCCAAATACGTCACGAGATTAAGGGGCATGCAGGGCGCTGGATCACAACACACATTACAAAAGTTTATTCTCTTTTTTATAACAACAGGAAATTACAAACTGCCTTTGTGTGTTTAAGGATGTGGATTTTTGTTTAGTACACAGCAGGTTTATCTCTAATTTCAGGGACATACCGAGTCTGAAAACCGCAGGGGCGCTCAGTGGGCTGTCGCAGTAATCATTTTGTGCTTGGACAGACACGTTGTAGCTTTGTCCGCAGAGCAGTGACACAGACAGGTTAGTAGAAGTAGTGTTAAAGGCATCAAAGTATCCCAGACTCCCTGTTGCCATCACAATGTAGAATGATGCCCCTTTGGCTTTTGACCAGTTAAGCGCCATCATCTCGCTGTCACATGACACGTGAGCAGTCACGTTTTCTGCTTTGCAAGGGTCTGTAGAAGTGCAGATGGACTGTTATATTGTAGCATTATATAAAGTTATTTTGTAATAATTTAAATAAAATATCAGTGGTAAAAATTTAAGAGATTAACAATAATAATAAATATACAAACACGTTATTATTACTATTATTAAATGTTTAATAATATTGATAATTAAATAATTGTAAAAAATAAAAAGTATTAATAAAAACAAATATAAGTATTATTATTTATAATAATAATAAAATGTAATAAAAAACTTGGTAATAAGGCAAAGGGAGTGAGAAAGAGTGATATCTGTAATAGTGCTGTCAAACGATTAATCGCATTAAAAATAAAAGTTTTTGTTTGCATACTATATATGTGTGTGTGCTGTGTATATTTATTATGTATATATAAATTATAAAAAAACGTGTGCATATATATATAAGAAAATATATGTATATTTAAGAAAAAGAATATAGTAAATAAATGTATATATAATATAAAAAATAAGAATATAAATATGTAAATGTACATACATATAAAATATATTGTATATGTGTGTATTTGTATATACATAATAATACATATAACACATATATAATACATATATATTATTTCAACAAAAACTTTTAAAAAATTAATCGCAATTAATCATTTAACAGCACTTATCTGTAATCATATTAATATATGCAATAATGTTTACTATTATTATTAATAACAATAATTAAATCAATAAAATATTAATTATAAAAATAAAAACAATAAAAATACATAACAATTATTACATATTATCTGTTATAATAACAATTCATTATTTATATAGTTTTATTAATAACAACAATAGTTAAATAAAATTAATTATAAAAATAAAATATTAACTAATTTAAAAAATGTGAAATGTTTTTTATTATACTTTTAGTTGTTGATGTTTTTGTTATCATTAATAGTAATAAAATACCGTACATTTTAAATTAATTGTTATTAAATACAATTTTATTTTTGGTAGTGGTGGTATTAGCAGAAGTAGAAGTACTAATAATTATTTGTATCATCCTTATGGATTTTTTGACACTGCATAATGCTGTACCCATAGTGAAGTATACAGGTGCGCTGACATCACTTCGGCAGTGGCCTTTGTGTGCGGTGACAGTGAATGTGAAGGTCTCTCCACAGCCCAGAGTAGAGAAGGAACAAACAGAGTTGGTGGAGTTACAGAGCTGGTATCCTCCTGCTGCACTGACGGCTTGGGCGATGTAGTAATCCACTTCTTCTTCTCTCACATCCCAAGACATCACAGACATTTTGTTACCGCACAGTTTATTGACATCTGGCTGCAGTGGTACACAGGGTCCTGCAGAGCGGTCACAGAAAGGTTGTACCCTAATTAGTGCACTTCATCTTTTAACACCTTCTACACACAATTCTTCGTCAACTTACTGGACTGGAAGGTGACATTGGTGGTGGCGGTGGTTTGGCACTGCTGGTTCGTAGAGCTGAAGGTGAGGTTAAATTTCTGTCCACACTGCAGAGAGGAGATGTTACAGTGGTTCTGACTGGTCGAGCAGGAGACTGTTTGACCTCCCGAGCCCAAAGCGGTCACGGAATAATTCTCTGCCCCAGCAATGGTGCTCCAGGACACTAGAACTGAATCTGTTGGGCAGTCTACAGCAGCAGACACACTGGTGGACAGACACGGTGCTGAAAAATACAGAAGCATATTTAGTGACCATGGTATATCGTATTTGATAGCACATACGCTTCTGGTCAAAAGTTTGGAATAATTTCGCTTTTTTATTTTGGTGATGGCAAAGCAGAATTCTTAGCTTTAAGATTATTCAGAAATTATTTTACTAAGCTGATTTGGTGATAAATTATTAATAATGGTTCTTATTAATTGGACACAAAAATTCAGTACTTTGGAGTAGAATTGATGTTATAATAATAATAATAATAATAATAATGTTCAGAAAGGATGCATTAAATAAATCAAAGGTGACAGTAAAGACATTTATAAAGTTAAACAATTTCTATTTTAAAGAAATAACGTTAATTGAACTTAAAATATTAGGCAGGAAAAAAAGTTTTTTAACATTGATAAGAAGAAGAACCAAATCAGCATATTAGGATGATTTCTGAAAAATCATGTGACATTGAAGCACTGAGGAGTAATGATGTTGAAAATTCAGCTTTGTATCACATGAATAAATTACTTTGTAACTATATTTTTCATCAAATAAATGCAGCCTTGGAGAGCATAAAATCTTTTCTTCCAAAAGCATTAATAAATTGTAATTATTCCGAACTTTTGATTAGTAATGTCGATTGTCCTTTAACAATGTTTTATATATTAAGGTATGACATCTTAACATTATTTGTGCATTTTTAATGAAATTAAAATTAATCTAAATTAAATTAATCTAAATTAAATATACCTCATGTACACATGCAATGAATCATGCAAAATAAGACTAGAAACATTGTCAGTTCTAATAATTTAGCCTTTGGCACTAGATGAATTTGTGCAATGTTGTTTATTATTAATTGTTTTTTATAGACCTGATGTCATGTTGACCCCTATGCTGTCAGAGCTGTTGAACACTTCACCAATGGCACGGACTCTGACATAGTACACTGTTCCACAGGTGAGATTGGGTACACTGCAGTATGTATTATTTGTCCGGCAGGATGTGGAATGACCATTTCTGCCTTCCAGGAATGCAACGTATCCCACTGCCAACTGGCTAGGCTCCCAAGAGACAGCAGCACTGAGGGTAGCACAGTTTAGGCTAGCTTTGACATTCTGAGGAGGACAGGGTTCTGGAATGACATGAAGTAAATAACACTGATTCATGACGAGTATCATGCAGGTTTGGAATGGCATGAGGGTGAGTATATAATGACAGAATTTTAATTTTGTCTGTATATTTTCTTTTAAAACCAGTGGTCACATGACTGACCTGTCTTGATAGGATCAGAGGTCATGGTGTCATTGCAGACACTGTTGTGAGCCGTCACACTGACGTTGTAGATCTGGCCACAGTCCAGGTGTGGGAGGGTGCAGCTCGTGTTTGAGGTCTCACAGGTCACTGTCAGGCCCTCGAGGGTCACAGCCTTTGCTGTGAAGCTGGTGCCAACTTTAGCGACATCCCAGGAGAGCAAAGCGGTGGAAGGACTGTACTGCACTGTCAGGTGCTGAGGAGCACATGGACCTGTAATGGTATATTAACAGTTTAGTTTTATACATTTTTGAAAAACACAGACATATGTACAAGATACATATAATAACGTGTAATAATTACACTATATATATACATATACTGTATATACACACACACACACACATTTAAATATATATAAAATAATTTTAAAATTTTATTATATTATATATTATATACTGTGTGTGTGTGTGTATACACTGTAAAAATAGGTATAGACAGACAGACACACAAAAATATTTTTGTTTTTCATTTTGCTCTGAAAATGTCAGTGCTTAGCCTATATTTATGCTTTTATTTCAAATAAAAATCTTGTACAGTATTACAGTTACAGTTATATATGGAGAGTGAATGGAGCAGTGTAGTTCAGTCAAGCCTCACCTGTGATCAGGGAGCCAGTCATCTGTGCACTGGCATTGCATGTGTATCCCAAACTCTGTACGTTCACAGTATACTCATTGGCACACTGCAGGTTGCTCAGCTCACAGTGCGTGATGGAGCTGTTGGATGTGCAGCTAGCCCATTTGTTCACCGGTGCCAAAGCAGAGACAGTGTATCCCAGAGCACCTACACCGTACTGCCATGACACAGTGGCTGTACCCAGCTGACAATCCAGCACTGCCCTGATGGAGCTGGCTGCGCAGGGAACTATGGGTAAAATCAGGAAAGACACAGAGAATTACAATATTCAGTTGCAGCCCAGTATTCTTCAGTATAAACATGGTAAACAAAGATGTGGCCTAAATAGCATGTTATGCTACTATACTTAACTCTTGCTATTTATTCACCATATAGTGTTTATACATACATGACTACATAAAGTAAGCACCTCCAAACATAGCTATTAACTTAGGAGAGATTGTCTATAGGACAAATGGCTACAGAGTGAAAATATAGAGTATATAGACAAGCATATGCTTGTATGTATTTCAGTGTACCTGAGTTAGTGTTCACAGTAGCACTGGGAGGGCTGCTGCACAGACTGTCTGAAGCCGTCACATTGACATGGTACAGCTGACCACATCTGAGTCCTGTCACATTACACTGTGAGCCCATAGACTGGCAGTTAGTGGACAGCCCATTGCTGTCCTGCAAGGTCGCTGTGTAATACTGTCCTCCTGCACTAGGTGTCCATGATACAACTAAAGCATTTGCGACACAATTCACTGTGGGCAGGACATTACTTGGGGTGCAGGGCACTAGACAACAAGAAACAAGGTAAAACTTAATTCAAAGCCTTTCTTTTACAGTTTATCATTTTATTAGACTATATTTGACATTGTTCAGCTTTAAAAAGAATTATGGGTAACACTTTAGAATAGCTAACACTTGTTAACTATTAACTATGACTTTTCCCTCAATAATTCTTAATCTGCTGCTTATTAATAGTTAGTAAGGTGGTTAAGTGTAGGATTAGGCATGTAGAATAAGGTCACGCAGAATAAGACATTAATTTGTGCTTAATTAGCACTAATAAATGACTAATATTATAGAAATATGTGTTATCGAATCATGAAATATAAAACAAACCTGCTTGAACGTGAACAGGAGCACTGTTCCCACTGCAGCAATTGCTACCTTTTGCCTTTACTGTGATCGTGTAAGACTCTCCGCAGGTCAAATTTAACAGGTTACAGGAAGTGGATGGTGAGGTGCAGTTAGCTGAAAGGCCATTGGCACTGCTGGCTGTCACTGTGTAAAGCTCCGCCCCTTGGCTTCTCCCCCAGGTTACTGTTGCTATGTTGCTGCTGCAGCTCACACTGGCCGACACGTTTTGTGGTACACAAGGACCTGGGGAAATGATAAAAAACAACATGAATACATGGTTAACTTATTTTAAAGGAATATTTAAAGTCCTGCTTGAATGCTAGATAGCTTAAGCTGTACTTGCAGTATTCTTTATAAGCAATGTTTTGTTTTAATATGTTTTTTAAAATACAACTTATTTTTGTGATGAAAAGCTGAATCTTTACTCCAATCACCTGGGGTCATTTATAAAATGTTGTGCAGAAATCTTCCTAAATTTGACCTTATGATCATTTCTCGAATATGCGCATGTTTGATTCATAGAATGAATGGACAGAAATCGAGCGTATGCCTCTCTTTGAGATCTAAAATGTATGAATCGCAAATGATTGTGAACTAAGCTCTCTCCCTTAACGACTCCTAATTAATGTCATTAACATATAAAATATCACCAATGATCATAATTTAAAACAGTGAGTTGCAAGAACAGCTTACATTTTCAAAAACCTGCAATAAACAATAAAAAGTATGTACGTCTGCTCAGACCCTGACAAGAAGTTAAAAACTTTTCAATGCCAATGACAGTTTTTATAAATATGAGCACTGGCGTGGATTCTGTGCGTATGCATGCTTTATAAATGAGGCCCCAGATCTTTTGTAAATAATTCTAATATGCTGATTTGGCGCTTAGAAGACATTTATTATTATTATTATTGTTGAAAACAGATGTGCTGCTTAATAATTTTGTTCAAAATTGTTTCATTCAAAATGGGATTTATTAGAATTAGAAATATTTGGTAACAGTATAAACGTCTTTACTGTCACTTTAATGTCTGTTGATTTAATGCATTGTTGCTCAGTAAAAGTAAGAATTTTTCTGACCCCAAACTTTTGAATAAATATGTATACCATATTTCAAAATATTTTTTACCTGTTATGACAGGGGATCCAGTGCCTACAGAACTGTTGCAGGAACGTCCCTCTGCCACTACCTTAACTGTGCATGTTTGTCCACATGCCATGTCGGTGATGTCACATCCTGTTTCATTGGTACTGCAGATGTACATCTGTCCATTAGAGCATTCCATTGTCATCATAAAGAACAGAGCTCCATTTCCACTGGACCAAGACACTCTCGCTGTGTTGCTGCCACAGTTCATTATGGACTGGATATTTAGTGGAAGGCATGGGGCTGAAAAGAAGAGAAAGTAACACCATTTAAAGGTGAAGGTTAAGTATGTCATTTCTGCACCACTATAGGCACCAAACACACACAACAAAAAAATATTGGTTTTGTTTTAACTGGGCTGCCTTTCATTTCAGTGAAAGTTGAAATTTTGCAGAGTGCAGGTTCATGTAATGAAATGGTGCCCCCCATCCAATAACAAAACCTAAAATTTCAAATTATTTTAATTTTTATCAAAAAGTACAACCAAATGTCATTCTGACATCATCATGTGGCATGATAGATCAATGTAGCCACTACAATTTATGCAGCAAGTGTTAGCAAACTAGCAAGAAACATACTTATGTCTGTGTAAAACTCTGTTTTTATTTGAGTGTTGTTTATATAATTATTTATTTTTAATAATAATAATCTAATTGTAAAATATGTAATATCCAGCCCTACACTCAAGTAGAAATGTCTGCTAGCAACTAACAGTGATTTAGCTGTCATTTAGTGAAAAGGGCATGAAGCATTTGTTCAGATTATTTCTTTGTTTTACTAAAGTATCTGCCTAAACAATCTGTCTTTTTCTCTTTACAGTGTATT